>OW240913.1:157931202-157978527 GCA_933207985.1 Pelobates cultripes | reverse complement strand
CCCCACTTAAAGTGACACCAAGCTTATATACCTAGAGCCGGGACCCACAGGCTCAGGACCAGGTGAGCAAACCATTTATCTGCAACATATTGTGTTTTTATTAAGCACGTTCTACACATTGGTCTGCTCTCTCTATCATTTTGTTTTGGAGAATTACCCCACACTGAAGGAGACGGGCGGTGCTACCCTTATAAGCACATTGGCCAACATACGGAGCCAGTGTTCTTATATACAGGCTCCTAGAAATGTGAGTGTTCAATTTACCTAATATAACTATTATTATCAAATTAACACTTTCCATACCGTCTACACTATATTGTATTCTTTTGTATCTTTTTAAACATGTACCTTACACTGCGCCATTGAATGGGATACCATTTGGTAAGCTGTACTTGTGTTAGGAGCGCTCCACTTATTGGTATAAGTTTGTCTATAGCTTAAACCACACCAATAACTTCACACCACAAATAAGGTTTCTCTCCTGTATGGCTCCTCAAATGATGCTTAAGATTAGAAGCGGCTGAAAAGCATTTCTCACACTCCGAACAAAAATATATTTTTTTAACATTCACTCCACTTTGAACGAAATGACGTTTGGGAAGAGATTAACATAATTAAACACAGGCAGTAAAAATACAGTTTTTAGCCATACCCTGTAACTTTAAAACTACACATCCCATCTTAATAATTACATATTTGGAATCAGCACACTTAAAACATAAACATAACCAAAAATCAGCCAAATCCATCCAGGGGTTAAAAGTTAGCTGGAGGTCCCTTTATGACCGACCGCAAGCACATTTTCCTGCCCAAAACAGTTCCATAGATTTGGGCTGTGAGGTCGGTCTATTTCAGGCTGAAAAACGACTAAGTCCCATCGCCGAATGGGACTTAGTCTCTGCAGCTGAAATAAGGCTGAAAAAAACGGCTGAAAAAAAGACTAAGTCCCATCGCCGAATGGGACTTAGTCTCTGCAGCTGAAATAATTTCCCATTTACTGAACCAAGTGGGAAATAGCAAGGCAGGCACAAAGGGTTTGCACCAGGTCTGGGGACACAGGGACACCGTCTTAAAGGGGCCGTGTCCCCAACAAGTCTGGGGACACGGCCTTAAAGGGGCAGTGTCCCAATCTTCCTGATGTCCCAAAAAAGGTGTTTAAAGGGCCAGCACCAGTCACATAAAGAGTCCATAAGCCCCAATATGCCCACCGACGGTCTTAAAGGGCCATACACACCAAATAAAAGTGCATACATTTTCACAATCTCCCAGGGGCCATAGTCATGCGGGAGGAGGCTGGCAAGTAGGCTTCTCCACAACCCAGGGAAGCAGGGCAATTTGCCATTTAAAGGGCCCGTTACAAATAGTTTGTAACAAGGTGTCAATCCATATCTGCCAAGTGACCCGATGTAGGGGGACCAGTCCCTATTCTGCTCTGTGTCAGTGTGTATCAGGGAACCTTAGGACAGGTGTCAATCCATATCTGCCAAGTGACCCGATGTAGGGGGAACAGTCCCTATTCTGCTCTGTGTCAGTGTGTATCAGGGATCCTTAGGACGGGTGTCAATCCATATCTGCCAAGTGACCCTATGTAGGGGGACCAGTCTCTATTCTGCTCTGTGTCCGTGTGCATCAGGGGCTCTGAGGACAGGTGTCAATCCATATGTCAAGGTGTCAATATGTCATATGTCGGGTGTCAATCCATATTGATTGTGATTTAGGAATGTTAGGTGATTTCTGCCCTTTATGGATTAAAACCAGACTCTGTATCAACTGTGTAATTTTCCATGGGAGTTTTGCCATGGATCCCCCTCCGGCATGCCACAGTCCAGGTGTTAGTCCCCTTGAAAGAACTTTTCCATCCCTATTGTGGCCAGAAAGAGTCCCTGTGTGTTTTAAAATTCGCCTCCCCATTGAAGTCAATGGCGTTTCGGGCGGTTCGCCGGTTCGCGAACATTTGCGGAAGTTCGCGTTCGCCGTTCGCGAACCGAAAATTTCGGGTTCGCGACATCACTACTTGTATGGGATTGGGTCACTGATCCCTAGTATGAGACTGGCTAGCTTACTGCTCCGCCTAGCTACTACCAGTGTTCAATTTATTTCAATAATATATAATATATTATTTTTATATTAACTATAATAATTGTAAAAATAATAATAATACATTTTGTTAATCAAAATACTAATACAAATAAAATTTCTTTCATTATTATTATTAAAAATAACGTTAAAAAACCCACCATCATCAATGTTACATCCTAAACCCAAATTGAAGGAGGGCATGTTTCGTGTTCCTCAATCCACCATCAGCAGTAGTGTCACAATATCTCAGAGTCTTCAAATCTCTTCCTTGGCCATGGGGACTGCTGATACTTTTGCCATCACTGCTTCCACCACCACTGCCATCACCACCACTATATGTAGTATTACGCTTCAGGGCAGTGGAACTTTGTGCTCCTTTTACATAAGTTTAATTTAATGTAGTTCTGATTCTCTATGTAATAGCATGTTTTTATGTCCAATTCCCCTACAAGGAGGTGACTGTTTGATTTATCTGCTAAGTACCTCATCCATTGTAATTTCAACCATCACCAACACCACCACTACCACCATCACCAATACCATCACCATCAAGATCACAACCACCATAACAAAGCCATTATCATTTACCAACCTAGTGGTAGTGTACAGGCTTATGTTGCTGCAGCTTATCCTGCAACTGATGCAAATCCACCTGCATCTAAATCAGTCACCAGGTGAAGTGTGAGGATATTGTGGTGAAGAAAAATGTGGGATAACTTTGAGTGCCTCAAAGAAGACTAAATTGCAAAGTAAAATATGCATGGCATGGAAGTAAATAGGGGGAGAGTAAAGGGTCATCTTGCTAATGCCAGTGTGACTCAACATTTACAAAGACACCACAAGTCTATATTACCGAAGAAAAATGCAGAAAGAGAAAGTACCAGGACAGGCAGCAGGCCCATTGGTGCTGTATATGTTTCTGTGTTGGTTGAACTACCACCAGGACTACCACCTCCACAACTGCTACCACCACCACCCTTAGGCTGAGTAGGAGGGTGTGCTAAGGATAGTGCCAGTAGTCAACGAAGTCAGGTTGGACAGGAACAGACAAACCCATCATCATCTGGTATATTATATTAAAAAACAAAACAAAACAAAAAACACCATTTTTTTTAAAGTTCCTCTTGTCTAGATGTTACTATCAGTGCCATTTACACGTATTTTTATTTACTGATTTATATTTTTTTGGTTTTGTTTTATAGTAAGATTATTTGATTTGCACAGTGCCACAGTGCCACTGCTCGTGCATTGCAAATTGCAAGCTTCCTCCCTTAGTACAGTGTGTGGCAGTTTAATGCACAAATGAACTGTGTCTGCATTGAATGTGGCAGGTTTTTTTTTTTACTTTTTGTAGGAAACAAATCTAGAATGTGGACATGGCATGCTGGCTAGTGTATGTTTTCAAATATCTTTCATTGTAGTTGTTTGTTTTCACTCTGTCTGGCCAAGTCTTACAGTGTGACTAAGCCTGTAGACTTCACAGATGCACTTAAAAAAAACTGATAGGGCACCTTTTTTTATTTCTAAACTGAAGGACGATCACTGATGCTATAGACCGGAAAGCTTTGTTCTTCTAAGGGTGGAAAGAGTGAGTGGGTGGCCCAGTGCCCTCTGACGATTTTGTTTTTTGAAAACTTTCCCTGTTTTCAAATTATTCTCTAAGAAGTAGCATGTCTGTTATGTCCACATCACTACCAAGGAGTACTTAATAGTGGTCATTGTAATGGTTTTGCCTTGCCTGGCTGAGGAATGCATACTATCTCCACAGTAGTAGTTGGTATAAACAATTACATATGGATAAGATACCAAATTAGGTAGCTATCTACTAAACAGTTGAAAGGTCAAAATAAAGGAAACATTTTATCTTAATTTTTCTGTTTCAGTTGCTTAATAGATACATCTCTAATCTGCTATCCTTATGAAAACAAATGGTTCTGAAAAATGTAATATGAATTCTTTCCAAATTTGTTTATATAGGTTTGCTTTAGTTTGTAAGGATTTTGAAAATTGGACACATCTAAATAATGAATTCCTCCAAATTGATCCAAAATGTAATTTTAAATTAAATTAATTGCACATCTAGTACTTACATGTGTAACAGCAACAGATTTACAATGTGAGTTACTAGACTTGGACCCTCGTTTGTTGTAGGTCTGAATTGTACACCTAAGAATATATTATTGGAATTCCATGAATGTAGTTTCTTTATTCATATGCTTAACTTGCACTGTACAGTATGAAGGTCAAACTTTCAATCCTATTAAACAGAGAACATATCAGTGACTTTGAGAGAAAAGATGTTTCCTCCTTCCAGGAGATATTAGTACCTGGAATAAATCTAACATTGGACAGCTTAAGCTACAATGCATACAAAAAGTGTTTCAATCAAATAGAAGCAGCGCTTGGAGGACCAGATTTAATTATGCAGAGAGTAAGTGGATTTTTACTTTGTGATTAAAAAAAAAAATAGGCTTCACATTTAATTTTGATTTACCTAATTATTTTTTTATTTTTATTTTTTAAATTTATTTATGTTTTGATTTCGTTATACTTTGTTTCTCTGCAATAGTTATTTATTAAACAGCTGGTGATCTTTAAAAATTAATTGTTACAATTAATGCATAGATCTATTTCACACATTGTTGATGCATAGTTGCTAACTATAACTTTTGGTATCTTTTTAATTTACCAGTTAAAGATCTGTTGTTCTGCTAATTTACCAGTTAAAGACCACCCCATCCAACATGACATGGAATGATTCATTAGGTTAATTAACATATTTGGTAATATGTCTGTTAAATACTCAATTTTGCTTCAGCTGTTTCTGAAGCTCTGAAGCATGTGAACAAATTAATATTTTACAATTATAGTTTGATTTACTGTTTTGGAGGTGGTGTTTATCCATTTCTCTGCTTATACTTTCTGTTTTTCTGAAGTGTAACCTAACACTTGTTGATGTGTTCTACTCAAAAACAGAATTATCTTTGAATTAAAATATATGCTATATATATAATTGTGTGAGTTTGTATGGTTGTGTGAATGAACATGTTGCTAATTAGATTGTGATTTGTAGCAAGAAGTTTTAAAGGACCACTATAGGCACCCAGACCACTTCAGCTCAATGAAGTGGTCTGGGTGCAAGATCCCCCTAGTTTTAACCCTGCAGCTGAAAACATAGCAGTTTCACTTTTATAAAATAACCTTTTTACACCCCCTGGGATTTCAAGCAGACAACTGGTCATTTTACCTCCTGTTTTGGTTAGCAATAAATTATATAATATATAACATATTTCTAAATGATATTAAAATAGGCACTGAAAGCCATGTTTCAGTGTTTACAGATGACACAAAAGTCTGCAAAGTAAAACAATGCGAGCAGGATATTTCTTTGCTGCAGAGGGATTTAGATAGATTGGGGGAAGGAGCACTCAAATGGAAGATGAAATGTAATATGGAAAAATAAAAAGTTATGCTTTTTGGGGTAAATAATGCACAAGAACCTCACACCCTAAATTTTAGTAGATTAGGGATAACAACGCATGAGAAGGATTTGGAAAATGTTATAGACAACAAACTAGGCAACAAGAAAAAACAAGTTTCTAAGGCCAAGAAGGTATTGTCATGTATAAACAGGGACATTCATTCTCGGGTTGAAAATATAATTTTTAACCTTTATAAATTATTAGTAAGAAGATACCTTGAATATGCTGTGCAATTTTGGGCAACTGTTCTAAAGAATGACATTATGACACTAGAAAAAGTGTGGAGGCAGACTACACAATCAATAAAGGGAATGGACCATTTTAGTTATGAACAATGGTTAACAAATTTAAATCTCTTTAGCTTGGAAAAAAAAACAGTACCTAAGAGGGGATATGATAGCATTTTATATATGTATATATATATCTATATATATATATATTTATATATATATATATAGTAAAGTAATACCGGCACTCAAGGGTTTCACCACAAATAGATCTTCATTTATTTCGAAGAATGGATCTACGTTTCAGCTCCTCACAGGAGCTTTCATCAGGACACAACAGTGAGGAGCTGAAACGTCGATCCATTCTTCGAAATAAATAAAGATCTATTTGTGGTGAAACCCTTGAGTGCCGGTATTACTTTACTATATTCTATTCAGCTACCAGAGCACCAGGTATTTAAGATTTATTACAGTTGGAGTGCAGGGGTTATCTGGATTTTTATATATATATATATATATATATATATGTAGATATATATATATATTGGGGCCAACAAAAACCGTTGTCTAGAAATAAATTAATAAGCAGGAATATACCTAGGGCACATGGTCACGCATTTAAACTGGAATAAACGATATTTAATCTAAAGCAAAGGAACAGGTTTTTTTACAGTAAGAACAAAAGGGAAGGGGAATTCTCTGTATTAAGAGGTTGTTTTATCTATACAGTCTATACAGGGATATAATTTTAAATTAGTGGAGTAATAGCTTTCCTGGTGCAAGGAGATATATGACTGCCATTCTGGGGTCAATAATGATTTTTTTCCTAGAGGGTTGCAACATTAGGAGTGCTTCAAACTGGGTTTTTTTGCCTTATTTTGGATTAACAACAAAAACAGATATGAAAAAGGCTGAACTTCATGGATGAATGTCTCTTTTCAGCTATGATGCTAAGTACTAAGTTATGTATGTGTCTAATTAAGTCTTTGTGTATCTATAGGTGGCAAATAGCATTTATGGGAATTGATGAGTCTGATTAGGGCCTCAATGTAATATTGTTAATTAAGCTTTTCCAATGATTTAATATGTTTGCATATACTTTTATTTGTTTCCTCAACATATTAAAATATAAAATGTATTACATATATAGAAAAATCAAAATATCAAAATGTTACAAAATTTAAATATTTTTCATACTACTTATTGCAAATTAGACATGTGCAATTCGTTTCGTTCTGAATGTTAAATAGGAGGAATTTCAGCAATTCGGACATTCGGATGCTTCCGAATGTCCGAATTGCCAAAGTGACGAATTTCAGAAGTGCCGAACCAAACTTAATTGCCAAAGTGCAAAATTTCGGAAGTGCCGAAGTGCTTCGATTTCTGAAAAGGGGCAAAACAAGAGAGTGAGGGAAAATTTTGTGAATGACAGAAATCTAGACCAGCGTTTCCGAATTAGTGTTCAAATTGGTGAACAAAATTGGGGATCCACTGCATTTCGCCACATCCAAGATGACCATCACTACCTGCTGTTCTAGGAAGGTTGGAAACAGCAGAGATCGCACAACGGAGTGCGATCTTAAGCCCACCTTGCCATCAGCACGCCTTGCTGTCAGAGCCCGCCCTAGCACCCGCCCTGCCGCCCTGCCATCAGTCAGCCACTTAGATTTAGCTGGTCCGTGAGAGAGCCCGCCCAGCAATCAGCCAGCCTGCCCAGCAGTCAGCCAGCCCCGCCGTCAGCCATTTTCTATCACTCGTGGTAGAGCTGATAGTTAAAGCTCTGTTATTGTCATAGATAGAAAGCTTTGTTAGGTAGGGACACAGAAATCTCTGTTAGGTAGGGACATTGAAATTCTCTGTCAGGGACGTTGAAAGGCTCTGTTAGGGACATTGAAAGACTCTATGAGGGGCATTGAAGGACTCTTTGAGGGGCATTGAAAGGCTCTGTAAGGGACATTAAAATGCTCTGTCAGGGCCTTTGAAATTCTCTGCTAGGAACATTAAAAGGCTCTGTCAGGGGCATTGAAAGATTGTGTCAGGGACATTGAAATTATCTGCTAGAGACATTAAAATGCTCTGTATGGGACATTGAAAGACTTTGTCAGGGGCACTTAAATTATCTGCTAGGGACATTAAAAGGCTCTGTCAGGGGCATTGGAATTCTCTGTTAGGGACATTAAATGGCTCTGTAAGGGACATTAAAAGGCTATATCAGGGGCATTGAAATTCTATGTGAGGGACATTAAAAGGCTCTGTAAGGGACATTAAAATGCTCTGTCAAGGGCATTGAAAGACTGTCAGGGGCAAAAAACTGTTAACTGTAAGTCTAACTCAAAAATCCTTCTTAAGTTCAGGTCTTTCTAAGAGTATTAGAAAGTGAGAAGAGTATTTTAAGTGAGAAGATGAGTAAAAAATGGAAGCTGTGCCACTTTCCAACAACACAGTTTTGCACCGTATTCATCCAACTAATGTCTCGACTGCATCAATGTGATGGGTACTTACAGCAATTAGACAAGTCCACAGATGTTGCAGGACTTTCAATTTTGTTGATTTTTGTTAGATAAAATTTTGACAAACAGATTGAAGAAGACTTGCTTCTGTGTGAAACTTTGAAAATCCATACCACTGGTGAGAACATCTTTAACTGAATCCAGAAGTTCATGAACACACACAGTATAAATTGGGACAAATGTGTAGATGTGTGCAGTGATGGTGCAAAAGCAATGGTTGGGAAAGTAGAAGGTGCTATGACACGAATAAGAAATGTAGCAAAAAACAGCACCACTTCTCACTGTGTTCTTCACAGACATGCACTGGTAGCTAAAAATATTTAAATCTCACTTAAAACTGTGCTAGAATAATCGGTCCAGATTATTAATTTTATAAAAAAGCCGACCATTACAATCACAACTATTTAAAATTATATGTGAAGATATGGGTAGTCACCACTCTGCTCTGCTTTTGCATTCAGAAGTCCGTTGGCTATCACGAGGTAAAGTCCTTGTTAGAATGTTTGAATTGCGTCAAGAGTTGTTTGCATATTTCCAGGATCATAAATTTGGATTATCTGATCGATTAATAAACACTCTGTGGTTATCCAAAGTAGCATATCTTGTAGACATATTCACAAAATTAAGTGACATATGTTTATCACTCCAAGGAAAAAACACTAATATTTTTAATGCAAGAGATAACATATTTTCACTGTCTCCTAAGCTGCAGTTTTGGACCTCATCTGTTGAGCAAAATAATTTGAACTCTTTGCCAACACATTTTCTTGAAGAATCAGAAAATGAATTTGAAATTGAAATTCACAATGAAATTTTATATCATCTTTGTCATTTAATCACATCTATTAATCAGTATTTTACATTCATAAATTATAACAATAATGACTGGGTTCGAAATTCATTCATAAAAGACAAACCAGACAATTTTTTTGATGTAGATTTTGAGAATCTGATCACTATATCTTCTGACAGTCAACTAAGCCAAAAATAAAGAAGTTTCTCTTATTGCTTTTTGGGGTGATTTACGCGAAGAATATCTAGAATTGTCCAAGCAGGCAATCAAAGTTCTGTTGTCATTCGCCAGCAAAGGGTTCCAAGGGAAAAATTAATTGGGAAATCCTGATCTAGACCAATAAGCTAATTCCTGGCATTGGTAGCACTATAGATGTGTACGTGGTTGTGGTGACAGTTCGGGCACCTAACCCTACCACTAAACCTACCCCTAACCCTACCCCTACCTGATAACCCAACCCCTACCCCTAAACCTACACCTAACCCTACCCATAACCCTACCCATAGCACCTACCCTTTGCCTATCCATACCTTAACCCTACCCTAACCCTACCCCTACCTCATAAACCTATCCCTAACCCTACCCCTTACCCTTTCTAACCCTACCCTTATCCCTAATCCTTCCCCTACCCCTAATTCTAATCCTAACCCTACCCCTAACCCTTCCCTTACCCCTTATCCTAACCCTAACCCTGTAATCGACTTGTGGATCACAAATCCATGAATCTCAAAAATAGTAAAAAATGAGCAAATAAGGTCATATTTTCCAAATTCTCAAAATGTTCTATTCATTTACACTGTGGTATGCATCATCACTTAAAAAATATATATGTTTCAAATAGTAGAGTTATGAATAGAGTTCACATAGTTTTAAGATTACACAATCTTAAATGAAGTGATACTGGCAATCAAAATGAAAGTATTGAAAAGATCGGGCATATTCAGAGTAGTATTTTGCTTTTCATCATATGGAAACAATATTTTTACATGGAAACAGCAATTTTCATTGTCTACAATATTGACAGTGATACGTCACATGTACCCAAGCCACAATCATTCACCAAATTATTGTCCACAGTTATCTTACATATGGTTTAAATGTACAACATTCTATTAGATTTGCTCTTTCAGGTGCACTTATTTATGTAGATGTCAATATATTCTCACTGGTAGAAAACATTCTAAATATAGTGAAAGATTGGATTATACAGCCGTCTAGTTTCAAGATGCACTTACATACTGTACTGTGCTGAAATTAAACTGAGATGGTTTAATCTTATTTCATTTGCTGATTATATCAGTGAGCCTTTTAAAGCAGATAAAAAAGAATCCAAGACAGATAAATGTGAGCCAGCTACAATAAGTGAAACCCAAGTATTGGGGAATCATTATATGTCATTGTCTGCAGACAACAGCTCTGTAATGATGCATGAAGGTATAATAATACTAATTACATTATAGGCAAACCTGAAATAGAATCATCAAGTTAGTAATATAAATACATTTTTAAAATTTTCTTTGAATATGATTCATTTAGCCTAGAGTAATGCGTAAAGCACAAACTGTACCTAGTGCTGATGTACAAGTTAAACATATACACATGCAAACGAATTGTTGACAGATTTGGAGAGGTTGTAGGAAGTCTTGATGGAGGATGATACAAGGGAACAAACTGTTTCTGAAAGTCATTGTGCTAGAAGAAGAGAGCATGTTAGAAGAATCAGTCAAGGCAAGACAAAACATCATCCCTCCAACTTTGATCCAACTTAGAGGGATTCTACATAGGCCATAACCACTACAATGTACTAATTGGTTATTGATTATTTTGATAGGAAATGGTCTCTGAAAATATATTTATTAAATTTTTTTATATTTTATATAAATGTCTAGCACTCACACTCTACCACCCTCCCCGTTGACAACATTTGGAAAGGCATCAGAATCCTCAAAAGTAAAGGAGAAAGACTTTTAATTGCATTAGTGTATCCTTCCCTGTATATTTCAAGTATTTATATGGGGAAAGCATTAATTACCAGCTAATGCAGTTAAGGGCAGCCTCAATCATCTACAGCTTCTACTTATAATATAGAAATACTTGAATGTGCACTTCATTCTTTGTCAAAGTGAAGCTTAGGTGTAACTGATTAGATAGTGAATTTTAGGAGATTTTTTTTTAAAGAAAACTAAGGAAATTTGAGGGATTTAAAAGGAATATGTGTAAAGACAATTTATAAGCTATGAAATTATGACATATGACAGTAATATGTAGTAGTTATGTTAATCGGAGTGTCCCTTAAGACTGAGGAAATTATCTCTGGTATTCACTATACTACAGAAATTGTACCGCAATGAAAATGATTAAAACAAATCACCTACAAAAAATTAGGTTCTCACTCGAGACCCTGGTGTAAAAATTACACTTTTTACAGCTGTAAAACATCATACATTTACTATTTCAGTCCAATTACCAAACTTTCCTTAATATGTAAGGGAGATGGAACGGCAGTTGGACTGAAATATAGAATCTATATAAATGACCTCTGCTTAAAATAAATCCACTGTTTCTTTATTTAAAATCCCTATGAGTGCTTACTTTCACGTTGGCATAATAGTTTTTACTTTTAAGTGATCTTTTCCACCTCTATATTTGCAAACTATGTTGGCGCAACACATTATTGGGCTGGTATAGAATTTTTTTCCAGGGCTGCTTTTTGTTCCCAGTCTAGCCCTTAACTTATGTTAAAATTTTTCATAGACATTAGGCACATTATGTCATTTTTGTTTGTGTTTTTCTGCTATCTCACCAAAAGGTAGTGATTTTAGTGATTGCGGTCCCAGGTAATCTATTGACAACTAGTGCTTATCCTTTCTGTATTTGTTTAATTATTATATAGGTGGTAGTTTATGTGCACTAAAAAGGTAAATGTATGAATTTCGCGATATACAGATTTAAAAAAAAATTAAATCCTAATTAGAATCTGAATGTAAAGTTAGAATGTAAAAACTGAAATGATTATTATAGATTTAAAACAGCAAATGACAGGATCATCATTTCACCCTAGATTCCTTACACCAATGGCTTTTAATTACAATAATAAAAAAAAAAACCTGGCAGCCATAATAGAGTTTACAAATGAAGTAGCCAGAAATACAGTAAATGCACTCTAGCAGATTGGAAAGTGAAATGACTTCTGATGAAGTGGAAATGTTTCTGCTGGACGTATTACTTTAATTACTCATGAAATTAGAGTTATCTTTAAAGGTGCTAATTCTGGTCTTGAAATCTCATGTCAGCTATTAATATACTTTCCAGACTTTTTTGTTTCAGTAGGTTTAATACAGTATGTCCATTTTTTATAACTTTCATTGAACTTACTGCAACTGAACATTTGTTAGGCCAGTACACATAGAGAGCAAATATTTCCATTTAGCTAACTCTTTGAATGTATAACAATATATATTAACCAAAAGCAAAGGTCTCTGAAAATAATGAGCATATAAAAGATTAATAATATCTTTTTTTTTTACAATCTTTAATTTAACATTTTGAAAATACACAAAGAAAAATAAAGAGAGAGAATAAAGAGATACAATTTACAATATTGACCTGTTTTATAAGAGAGTACCTACTACTGAAGTTTCTAAACAAACGTGATCAAGAACATTTAAATAATGTGCCATTAAAATAATTGTAATTATTAAATAATAATAAGTACGTAAATAAATTAATTAGGAGAATTAAGGAGAATTGTCTTTGAGAAAAAGTACATTTAAAAAAAATGGTGGGAGTGGGGGTAAAGTGGAAATGGTATGAAGGGAAAAGAAGACAGTACCAAGACTTCTATGGTGGTCAGAAAACAATTAAAAAGTGTGAAACTTAAAATGAGGAAGTATGGGAAAGAAATTCAACCCAAATGCACCATATTTGACTAATGGGCAGATCCACCCATCAGAGAAGCTGTAAGAAACTCAAAAGAATGCATTCTTCAAATTTGGTTATCCATTGCTGTAGGGTGGGAATAACAGAATTCTCATAGACAGAGGAGGAATTAATAATTTTGCTGTGTTTGAAACATGCTGAGTTAAAGGGGCACTATAGTCACCAGAACAACTATGGCTTATAATATTTGTTCTAGTGAGTAGAATCGTGCCCTTCAGGCTTTTTGCAGTAAATACTGTCTTGTCAGAGAAAGGCAGTGTTTACATACCTCCACTGACCATTCCTCATATGGCCACTACAGCTGCTTCCTGCCGCTCAGTGGCTACTTAAAAAGAATGGACACACCCTATTTTAAATACATTTGGTTGTCTACTTTTTCAAATGTTCTGCCATGATAGGGGTAATTCTTATTCCTGCTACCATACGGTCTCAAAGACAACAAAGCTAATCTGGCAAATTTCAACGTGCAAAAATAGAAATAGGTAAGTCTTATATTTGACCCTGTAACTTTCCAAAATTCCACCTAATCTCGAGCAGCACTCAGACATGTATGTACAATACTGCCCTTATAATAAGTCTTCATTTTAAATTTACACTGCACCCATAAACATTAAACATTGCACTTCACGACAACTAATCATTAACACTAAACTAAGCATTAACCCCATTCACTACACCCTTACACTACACTAAATATCAATCCCTTCTCTTTGCATTAATCTCTACACTGCTGTAACACTTGCAAAAATACTATCCTTAACCTACAAACATAATGACATTTAAAATATACATAACAAGGATGCATGTAATTTAGAAACATAATGCCATCTTGCATTCTGGAGAAATTTTTATGCTACTTCACCTGTGTTGTTGTGGTTTAGCTCCTCAGAACAGTAATGGCCCTATATATCTTCAACTTAAGTTATCTTAAGTTAACTTCATTTTATTCACTTACATATTAATAAAAATGCAGCATATGCAGTTAAAATGTGTCACCATTAGAGATGTCGCGAACCGTCCGCGAACGGTTTGCCGCGGTTCACCACGAACCATTCGTGGCGAACTCCGGTCAGCTGACACATCCCTGCCAATCTCCGGCAGACCCTCCCTCCCAGACCCTCCCACCTCCTGGACAGCATCCATGTTGAAGCTGCCCTCAACATGGATGCTGTCCAGGAAGTAGGAGGGTCTGGGAGGGAGGGTCTGCTGGAGATTGGCCGGGATGTGTCAGCTGACCGGAGTTAGCCGCAAACCGCGGCGAACCGTTCGCGGGAAGTTCGCGGATGGTTCGCGACATCTCTAGTCACCATAAGCTGTCCAACGCGTTTCGTCATGTCACTTTATCAAGGGTTAGTCATAAAATTTGACTATAAATTCAGCAAACAATACAACCCCTTCCCACCAAACCACCCTTTTAAATCATTAATAAATCCATCAATCCATTGGTCCTCCGAACAGCCAGTTGATTTCCATTCGTGTCTGCGTCCATATTCCTACAATTATGAGACCTGCGCAATATTGTCATTGCGCTATGTGAGCAATAATGTATATTGCGTCTCCATATTTCCTACGCAGAAGTCTGTACTTTACATTTCAGCATTCATACCACCAATGTGAGCGCCCAATTCATCCCGAATATATTAAAAGTGTTGCGATTTGTTTCTCATACATTTAACTAATTTCTAGTCTTTTCAAGCTCTTTTCAAGTTCCCAAAAAGGAGATAACTAACACGGAGGAGCATCATAATCACACAACATAATTTCTCATATACATGATTAAAACAACAAGAGTGATTAGTAGGGAACATTAATGTAGAGACTTCGGTTGAAAAATAAAACACAACCAAAAATAACAAAAAAAAATGATTATTCCTATATTAATGAAAAATTGAAAATAAAATACATATAGAATAAAAAATATATAAAAGATTAAAAGTATTAATAAAAATAAAAACTAACATGCTCATTATTTCTGTCATTTATTAGAACTGATATTTTAATGTTGATTTATATTTTTGAAAATTCAGAAGCATTACAGTTTAATATCTCTGAATTACAGCGGATGATGTAAGTCTAGAAAAGCTATGCATGCATATTATCTGCAAACAATATGAATATTCACCGGTAGTCAACAAATTTCAGCTGTTAGGTGCTCAAATGCGTGATTTATTCCTACACACATGAAATATGAGTACTTAGTCATGTGTATCATTTCATAGTAATCATCATACACCTTTTCAACATGAAGCACAATATGAAAAATGATACATACAGATGTAGCATATGTTTTGCACATGTTGACAAGCTACTTAAAAAACATGAACTTTATCTTTTGAGGTGTCAATAGGACTATCTATAAGGAATATAGATCTTTGAGACGGTAGTTTAAGAAGGCTTTTAGATGTATAAAGTTTTACAACTTGAATAGCCTCAGTCAGGTTGTGTGGCTAGGGCTGTGTAAACAAAGTGATTTAACTCCTAAATGGCAGAGGATTGAACAGGTAGACTGCAAGGCATGATCTATACACCAAAACCACTTAAATAAGATAAAAATTGTGTGGGTGCTTATAGTGTGCCTTTACTTCATATTATTACAATACCCTTTGCTCCAGGACCTATGAAGTAATGTAAAGAAGTAGAGGTGTGGAGGGCAATGAAACTTTATTTGGCTGAACAGATCAGACACCTCGTCATTTGGAGGTGTTCTGGCAATCGGACATACCAGAGAGGGAAAAACAGCCATCTAAAGTGCAGGCTGGAGGAAGGTAGTACAAGTAAGATTAGATGCTGCTTGACAGAGGGGGAGTTAGAAATTAATGTATTCTACCCAGCTAGTAGCTTTTAACTAAAGAGTAAAGGAAACAATGCAGAACAGCAGCAAATCTAAGATGGCTGAAAAAAAGTAACTTTCTATATTAAGCTTTCTGACATCTGCCCTTTCTTTTATAGTGAGACCAAAGAAAAAAAATATTGCAGCCCACATAGTATATTTAAAGGGACACTCCAATGCCCAAATAAAAAAACCCCCCACTAATTATTAGATTTACCAAAAATTAAAACATGCATGCATTTAATTGTGCATTTTTTTGTTTCTGTATATCTAAAAACAATTTCATCTGAGTCCTTTTAAAGTCATCCCCTTCTTCCCCAGCAGAGACTTTCTGTGGCTGTACAATCACAGACTTCTCAATGCAGCTCAATGAGAGGTCTTTGCAAAGCAGGAAGTAACAGGGCCAATGCTTCATTGACAGTCTACAGAGGTATAACAAGATTAAAGGGACACTAAAGTGATCCAGACCAGTTCATCTCAATTAAGTGCTCTAGGTGGAGTGGCCCTGTCATTTTAACCCTGCATTTTAAGAAAAAAAAAACTAATATGTTTTACACTGAATAGCATTGGATTGGACCATCATGGAGGAGGCTTTGTCTCCTCCATGATGTCGCAGGAGGTTGACAGGTAAGCAATGCACAGGGATGCTCAAATCCTTGATAAAGGTAAGTAAAATTTAGGATTATATAATAGAGCTCAAAAGGTACATGCTACTATGCATTGTGTTAAAGAGAGATGGGAACATGAAGTTGGTTGGAGGACGGGATAGTAGAGGGTCAGTTTTTCTCATGATTCATCACATGCAGTGTGAGCCACCTGATCATTTAATCCTTATCCACCCCTGAGGAGCCCATCAATAGGCTCCCATCCCATCTTGCATATATGACCTGTATAGTGGATGATGATAATAATAAATTGTTCAAATGAGTACACAAGTCCAGTAGATCAGCATCCGACAAGGGTATGCCGAGCCAAAAGGTCCTAAAAATGTGTTTCCCATTAGCTAATGTCCAGTCACCTGTTTTTAATAGCTGTCTCTCTGGTCCATTCCATATGGCCCTACTTAAAGAAAATTAAAAAATAAAAATCAGACCCTAATTAACTTAAAGAGGACTAGGGGATGCTCAATGATAAATATTTAAAAATATATTATCCCACAGTGGCTGGGTAGGGAGGGCATAGAGCAGGGATTGCCAAATGGTAGATCTCAAATGCAGGGTTGTCTGTGTGTGAATGCAGGTTTTTTATGAGTACGTGTGTGAATGTTTGTGTATTGATGTACAGGTAATGTTAAAATGCAGATCAGTATTTATGAGTAGCGTTGGCGTTTGGATGCAGGGGTGTGCTTTCTGCTGTGTTAGCAATCAGATGCAGGGATGTGTTTGTGTGTAGTGTTAATGCTTGAATGTAGATGTGCATATGTGTGTAGTGTTGCATGGTTCAGTTTGTGTGTTATGTTGGTGTTTACAAAATTAAGCCCTAAGCTCAAATTCTCACTACTCCTGGGCGGCAGCAATAAGTATAGTACACATCAGCCATGTCAAGGCAAACATCTGGAGTCCCACACTAACAATTCACCTTGCTATAAGGTAAAATCTTTAATGATACAATGACTATTTTTCTATTTTTGTACCTGCTTTTGTATTAAAATGCCATGTGACAGTACTGCCACTCACCTTATGTGTAACCTATTGAGGTTTATTAAATGTGTAGTGGGGTTAGAAAAATACACCTCTTATAAAAAAGGGAAATATCCAGGTCTCTCTAATGAGGTAGTTCTTTACAGGGACACGCCAAGCATTTGGCAGCATAATCACTACAATGAACTTCTGTAACTATGAAAAAAAAATTGTAATCAATTTTATTACAAATTATATAACTTCACCATCTGTTGTCTAGAATTAATGATGCGACTCAAAGTTACAACACCTTAGTTATAAAAGCATGTTGCATTATAAAAGGGTTTTACTATAACACATATTGTTGACACAAAGCTTACAGAAATGGATACATGTGTTTGAACACAAATTGTTCACAAATTGTTCTTGGCTCACATAAAACTGTTACCTGTCATTGACTGTCCTAGCTGGACTTCTGGATATCACTCCACAATCAAGGACTGAATTATAAGATTAAAGACATACTCTTTTGACATATAATTCTCTAGTATTAAGCAGCAACATAATTTCCCCAGACCAGGTTACAAAACAAAATAACATTTGCCATAAAATGTGCCTTTATTTGGATTATTTCTGCTTTTAATTTTCATTTGTATGTAAAAAAAGAAAACAGAAAAAAAAGAAAAATGAAAACTGGAATAGAAAATAAACCTGCAATTCAAAGAAACAATTATTAGATTTGGGTGTACTTTCGATCCAAGTCATTTGTTTTTATTTATTTCAATGGACTTGCACAATAATTGTCTGTGTGCAAGTTATGCTTTAGTAAGTTAATTAAATACACATTATTCTTATTAAATTCCTCATATAATCTAGTTTTTATTTTTTTAATAAATATTTACACATTTTTCACTGTCACTTCATATTTTTCAGAAGTTGTATTACTAATAATTTATTATGATTCCCTTATTCTCTAGGTCCATGGTTACCTGGTTATTCTTCAAGCAGACACACAAACAGTGGACATTTAGTGGTTGTTGTTAAGTATTTGATATTTTCTGGAAGGAAATTTAAATAAATGTTGGAGCTCTGAATGTTATGGCTGCTCTATGTATTTCCTTCTTTTTAAGTTGAACAGAAGATGCATCAAACTAGAAAAATGTATGGCTGGATTTGAGCCTTACCCATGTATACATTTTTTACTGAATGTAAATAAAGAGTGCAAAAAGTATTGGCAAAACAACTTTAAAAAGTAACAGTAAATTTTCAGATTTGAGTTCGACATACGTTTTACTTAGTTAAATCTATAAATGCTTTCTTCATTTCTCTTTCTGGTTGAGGAATGTATCGGTTGAAAATGGACGATTTCTAAAGTCCCAGATTTTTGATAATGTGTTCTGGGACGTTCTGACTAGAAGCGGCATTTGCCGCACCTATACGGAAAGAATGACTGCTGAATGCTGATGGGTCATACCCTATTTTGGAAAACAGAGTCCGTATGTATAAATCATAAATTTGGATTTTGTCAGTGGGTTGCCATATAGATTTAGTAGAGGGGTGTTCTTATCTTGTATTTTTATACGTGGGTATAGACTGTCAAACAGTTGTACTGGGCACCATTTGTTACCTTTGGGGTATATCAGTTGTTCGTCGAGATGTCCCATTAATTAGTTTTGGAGTGTCAAAACATAGTGGTCCCCTATTTTGTTGAGGTCTGCCATTGTCAGCATGTTGGTGGTATGAGTGGTTTGTATTATGGTGAACTTGTTTGGTCTTAAGAATCCATAGAAGGCTAGATAAATAGCCATTTGTAATGTATGGTTCGGTTCGTTTTCGAATGGCAGTGTATCCAATGTATCGGATAATGCCCGGAACTTGCTTGCGTCTATTGGTTGACATTTAGTGGGTTTTTGCTCTTCGAGTCGTAAGATATCTTTTAAAATGTTTCTAATGGGATTAGTGGACATGCAAGTTCTGTGACTAGGATATGTGTTTGTGAGGTGATATTGTATACCTGTGAGGTATAATTTTATCGTATTATGTGCCAGTTTTAGGTGTAGGTGGCAAAAATAAGTAAATGCCACCATGGTATCTAACGACCATAAGTTACTGATTTTGTATTTATGTGATGAACCTGTTGAAAATAGTAAGGGCTCGGTTATATGATCACCTGGAGTTTGCAGAGAGTGCTGACTGCTAGCATGCTGCCATGAATTTAGTCCAGGATGAGGTCCAGAAGAGCGGAGGAGCCGTGGGATGTTCTTGTTTTACACTGAATAGCATTGGATTGGAGTAACATTTTATGGTTTGTCCCTTCCAAAGGTGTCCCCAGACTTTAGCAGCTGCCACTATTGGGTAAACTTCAAAAAGGGCGGATGTGGTGTTAAACGAGGGTAATGTAGCTGTCTCTACTGGCCATGTGCTTCTAGACCAACTGTTGCCAAAAATAGCTGTGTACCCTGAGTGGGCTGCTGCGTCTGTCCATAACACTGGGCAAAACTCTGTCCAAAGTGGAAGTAACATATTTATACCATTCCACTGAGACAAGAATTGTCTCCACATAGATAAGTCTGACCTAGCTTGTTGGTCTAGAGTAACTATGCTGAGGTCGTTGGGTAGTATGGGTAAGAGGCTGAGTAGCCTAGATATAAAAGCCCATCCTTGTGGGATAATTCTCATAACAAAGTTCAGAGAACCAAGTAGGGAATGTAGGTTTTTTCAGTTAGTTGTACCTTTGTTGAGGAATAATGAAATATAAGAAAAAAAAACTATCAGGGAGAAGGTGTCAGGTTACTCTAAGGTAAGGGGGGATAACCCCCAGAATGAATAAACCAAAGTATAGAAAAGAGAAACAAAAGGGTAAACCATTTAGTAGGTAAGCCCCTTTGTAAAGCGAGTAACCCAAATCAAATGTAACTTTTAATAAATATTGTATAAAAAATAAGTGAAAAAATATATAAAGTCAAATATATAATAGTTATCAGCAGAATAAGTATAGCTTCTGCCTATATAAGGAGAAAAACATTCCCCAAAGGTGCATAAAGTACATAGAGTTAGAATATATTAAGTCTCAAAGTAATTTTGTCAAAATAAATATTTAAAATAAGTAAATAGAAAAATAAATAATAATTAAAGTAAGAAAATAATATCTCACTGTCAAAAACAGTGGTAATTGGAAGCTTAAATCGAATACTGCAAGGGTTTGTTACAAGATTTGCAACAAATGTAACTGCAAGCTGGGAGCCACATATGTTGCTTGTCAACTAACCCAGAAGTGAGAGGATAACATAAATTGTAGTCCTGGCAGAGATCGAGGTAGTTTTCAAGGAGAGAAAGTATAAATTGGAAAGACTAATTTGCCTACTCTACTGTGCCTTCGAGGGCACCCCTTAAAAAAAGGCTAGTAACCCCCTTCCCTTCTCTGAGTCAAATAGGTGCAGTACGTCAAACAAGACCACAGAACGAAAAAATAATAATAAAATAAATCTTGTATGGGTGGTATTGTTTAATAGTGTCAAGGCATGTCCCCTTATCACCATACAAAGTAACGTCCCGACGTGCGTTTCGCCATTAGGGCTCTTCCTGGAAGAGAACCTATGTAGAACCTGTAAGTGAACTGTATTTTTTTCATAACTACCTTGGCAAATAGTTCCTCACTTGAGGGGTAATAACTGTTTTGCTGTGTTATTCCTAGCGGATTTAAGGGATTGTTTACTATAGTTTACTATTTGACCTAGTAAGGTGAAGGCACATTTATCTAGATCAGGGGTCCTCAAAATCCGACCCCCCAGATGTTGCTGAACTACAACTCCCATGATTCTCTGGCTATCTATGTATTTCAAAGAATCACGGGAGCTGTGGTTCAGCAACATCTGGTGGGCCGCAGTTTGAGGACGCCTGATCTAGATGTTTTATAACGTGACTTTTATTGACTGGAACTTACAGATTTGTACGTAGAATCGAGAGCGTATGTTCAAGTTTGGCGCACCCGTCTGGGTGGCAATAGTTTTGATGTTGATAGAAGTTTGAACTGAAATGATAACAATAACTGAGTTTGTTACCTACTGATGGATTAACTCTTATATCCGTATATTAAGTGTTTATGGTACCCCCTGTTTAACTCTGGTTGTACCCCGTAATATATTAATAATGTACCAAGGTGTACAAAAAGGAAATTAGAAACTTTGCGTGGGCAGTCAGGGAGTAAGGTCTAAAAGGACAAAATCACATGCACCAAGTGTATGGGAAACATAAAATATGACGGTAGTGATGTAATAAAGGTTTCTGCTAAGTGGTTTATATTTAATTAAACATGACATACAACCTGACAGAACCATTTGTAGAATACCCAGCATAGAGTATTTGTTTGCCTATTTGGCTTAGTAAAGCATAAATCATGTTGACGTTGTGAATTTTTTCCGTCTGTAGATAGTGGTATGGGCTTGGGACTCTGTAAGTTTGAGTGATGTTTCGTGCAGTTGTTTTGTAGGAGCATCCGTGTGATCTAAGCGTTCATTCGATTCCTAATGCAAGTTAGCCATTTGTGAGTTCAGACTTATGGGAATTTTTTGCCGTACATGTATTAGCCGTTCGTGTAATAGCCGTTTGTGTACTTGTTAGTTGTTTCGTGAAAATAAGCCGTAAAAGTATTTTGTGCAGTTTCCCGTTCATTTAGTTTGGCCATTCGTATGAGCTAGACGTTCATGTGAGTATAGCTGTACGTGTAATTAGAGGCGTTCGTATGAGTTGGTGCGGTTCGTGCGTTTAGAACGTGTCACATGTAATTAATTTACTCACTGTTTCCGGTTGCCTGGCAGCAGAGGTACAGGGAACGCCGCGGTGAGGGTGCCTGAGTTTCCATATATATGTGTATATATATATTATAATTATTATTTTTTTTTTAAAGGAACACTACAAGCATCATAACTAATATAGTGTGCTGCAGTGGTTGTGTTGACAAGTGTGCCCTTGACCTTACCCACTACAGTGTAAGTAGTCAAAACATTTGTGAATGATTTGACTTCTTGCTTAAGATATGTTAGGCACCACTTATTGCCTTCTATCTAGCTTAGCCCTTTGGCTGAGAATGATAAGTTGACACCCTGCACTGCTGGGTTTAGCTAGCTTAGGAGAGTGAACTGAAGCTGCTTAGAGGAGGCTGCAAGCATGCTGTGGTGGTTATGGTTGCATTCAGATATTTGTTGCTTCCCCTTTCAGAGCTTTGGTAGTGAGTAGGATGTCCGATACTTACCTCCACTGTGAAAATTTTCTCCTAAACTGCGGCGGAACTACCACGGTCACAGGGGTCGAACCCATCACTTCAGGGGGCCTGGTCGCCCTGTGGACCCCTGCAACCGTGAGTGTGTATGTATGTCTGTGTGTGTATGTCCTTCTGTGTGTGTAAGTCTGTCTGTGTGTGTGTCTGTCTGTATGTCTGTGTGTGTATGTTTGTCAGTGTGTCTGTATGTGAGTGTATGTCTGTATGTGAGTATGTGTATGTCTGTGTGTGTGGGTGTGTCTGTATGTGTATGTCTGTCTGTGTGTATGTGTGTGTATGTCTGTGTGTATGTCTGTGTGTGTGTGTGTGTTTGTCTGTGTGTATTTATGTATGTGTATCTGTATGTGGGTGTATGTATGTCTGTCTGTGTGTCTGTATGTATGTGTGTCTGACTGTGTGTATGTATGTATGTATGTGTGTGTGTGTGTGTGTCTGCCTGTCTCTGTCTGTATGTATGTGTCTGTGTGTGTGTGTATTTGTATGTATGTTTGTAGCTGTGTTTGCCTGTATGTGTGTATGTGTGTCTATGTGTGTGTCTACATGTGTATCTGTTTGCATGTGTGGGGGGAGGGGGTAACGCATGGGAGGGGGACAATAGATGTATAGGAGGAGGGTGGCCGGGGGGTGTGTTAACAAACAGGGGGGGGGGGCAGGGCAATTTTCACACCAGGGCCCCGTGGTTTCTAGTTACGCCTCTGTTCCTAAATATATAAAAGGAGTCCAATACAACATGTAATAAAGAGCTGGTCTTAAAGCTCATTAGTATATGAGTAGGAGCCCAGTAGGGTTTCTTTAGATGTGTTTTTTTTTATTGCACTATATTGTGTTTGTTTTATTCTCCTTATTATCTGAAAACTCCAAAGAGACCACTTAAAGTGACAGAAGCCATTGAGTGGAACTAAGTTAAATACCAATAATAATAATAATAATATGAAGGGGCGGTATTTGTTTTTTTTTAAGAAAAGCTTATCACATTATCTATTTTCTTTTGATGTAACGGTAAGGATTCACAAGTGTAAAGCAGCTTAGGGATTTATTATTTGAAATATTTTAGCTCCATAATATACAGGTTTTTTTTGTACATGACATTTGTTGTCTTTTTAGAAAATAGTATGTTTAGAGATTTTAATGTTCCCACATTATTTTTACAGTATTTGTAAATTCTGAAAGAAAATGAAATGAAATAGCGAAAAATTTACAATAGATAAAACCAGTCTAGTTGATTTTATATAGTGAATATAACAATTATTATTCTACAGAAGCCAAGGGAGGCTACATATTTTAACTATTTTTCTGACTTGTCATATCGTGAAAACAACTTGTTTTCTGAAGAAAACAAGTTACGTTGTCAAAAAAAGTTATTTTCTTGATATAAAGTCTTAGAGGTCATGTATTTTTAATATTTTTCTGACTTGCTATGCTGAGAAAACAAGTAAAAAAAAATATTTTAACAAAATACATGTCCTCCCTGGGCTTCCAGAAATATCAGTATTTTAATGTAACAAGTTTTTCACAGCAGAAATGAAATAATTAAATACATAATATAGTGAATGTATGCATCATGTTTTTATTAATTGGTAAGAATGGATATAAAATATAACACCACACTGTTTTGTGGCATTGTAATCCTTTATTTTAAGTTCAAAATACCACCAAGCCTTTTAATAGCACAAAAAACATGATTTTTTTTCATTGGCACCCAATAATTTACACATGTCATATAAAAGCAAACTAATTTTGCTAGAATAACTTAATAGTTAACAACCCATTAGTCTTTCCCCTGCAGTGGTGTTCAGTCTGTAGAAGGACGTGCTACGTTCTGCCCATATGTACTTTCACACAGGTACTGTAAATTGCAAGTTATTTACTTATTTTCCTCCTAACTCTCATTTTCGCTTGTCAGCCAAAGGTGAGGACTCTATGCAAGTCATTCTGCACAGAACCCTCTACGGGTGAAGATGGATTTTTTTGTTTGTTATATATTGCAATTTTGTTTTTGTATTAATATTATTTTTATTAGTTGTGATGGTTGTTATAGATTTTGTATTTGGCCTTTTGTGGTGCTGAGAAAAGAATGAAAAAAAAGACATCTTTACAGTTATTAGATAATAGTACCCTATTTGGTAACTGTTATTTGGATGAAGGGGACTTTGCTTTTTATTGGGGGATAGATAGGGGCTTGGAGAGTATAGCTATCTTGGGGATGTGAACATTATTTTAAGGTGGGGGCTTATGGGTGGTGTCTGGGTGGGAACTTAGATCCCCCTTGGATTTTTAATTAGAGCCTCACCTGCTGACCACACATGGCGGTATGGGGTGGACACTATCAGTTTTACCTTTTTTTCAAGCAACAAGGCCTCCTCTCTGCAGCAGTCTGGTCCACCTCTGGTGACGCAGTCTCTCTTTGTCCTCTTATACAATTAATTGCTTCTCATACAGAAGCATTGAGAATGAGAAGGACATGCATGGTGAGAGCTGTGCACATCTAAACAAATACTGCTTATAGGGAAGCATTGAACCCACTGCTTCCCTATGATCAGCATTAGGGGAATTTCAGCATTCTCATGCAATGAGTGAGGATGCTCAATGTCACATTACCAAGTCTGGCTCATTTATAGCAGGGAAAGCAAAATCTAGTGGTTGACAGGAAGACAACTTCAACATCGGAGGCTTTTGAAATGCTATAGAACGATTCTCTACCAATCATAAGCACTATTTTATTTTCAAAAGAAAATGAGCACCTCTTATGGCTCTAGCTAAGGGGTAGGATTTTTAATTAGAGCCTCACCTGCTGACCACATGTGGCGCTATGGGGTGGACACTATTAGTTTTACCTTTTTTTAAAGCAACAAGGCCTCCTCTCTGCAGCAGCCTGTTCCACCTCTGGTGACGCAGTCTCTCTTTGTCCTCTTATACAATCAATTGCTTCTCTATGATCTCTTCAGGATCGTTACTGTATCTGTCATGTTTTTCCAATAAATCTGCTGATGTATGAAGACCTTGAGTGTCTGTTACTATATAAGACAAAATAGTCACGAATACCTTGCAAACTAGTTCATTCAGTGGTTCATATCTTCTTTGCATAAATCACATGACGTCATATCTTTACTTAAGCATGCACGGCCTACACCCCTGTTGAAATATCATTGTTACATACAGTACTCTAGTCATGTCCCCCAACTAAAATCTGAAAACAGAATAAAAGAATAGTAATGTGTAATTGGTCCTTAGAGGTGACAAAGCATGGCACAGTTCCCTATAGTGAGGTCAAATAGCAAACCTGGGAAAAACGAAGGTAGTTAGGAGTGATCCAATGTTGAATATTATAGAGGATCATTGAAACAAGAGATCTGTGGCGGTACGTACCTCATCCGGGGGCTGGCCTGGGTCCTCAGCTCGAGCCGCACGCGGCTCAATCTTCCCTTCTGAGTGGGCTGCGTGCACTGACCGCAATGAGCGGTCACGTGTCCCGCCTGGCACTAGGAGCGTGGCTCACGTCATGAGCGAGCTCTTAAAGGGGCAGTGGTAGCAAAAAGTAGATTCAGGCTCCTATTGGCCCACGTCATTCCGACGCCCCCACACACGCATGTTTTGGAGATGTGGGCATGACGTGGGCCAATCAAATGTTAGTTAAGGATATTTAAACTTTCCTAGCCCTATCCACCTTTCCTATCGTGGTTTCTGTTTCAGTACCCTTTATTGCATTCTTTGAGCTATTGTTTAGTCTGATATTGACCTTGACTTTGTATCTGGTTCTGAATTTATCTTTTACCCTTTCCTGTCTTGTTTGCCGTCTGACTGATTACCGTGTACCTGACTCTGGCTAGTTCTTGTTTTCACTGTCTCTGCGTTACCTTGACCTTGGCTAGTCTCTGATTACACTTTTTCTCTGTCTAACGTTTAGTCTGGCCATCCTAAGCTTCTGCAATATGTTATTTCTTAGTCTAGTCCCTTGCTATCCTAAATTCTGCGTGTTGTGGTATTACACCGTGACAAGAACAAGCCAGGTCACAAATCCAAAAAAACAAGATAAATGGTTACACTAGTTGTGATCCAAGATATAACATCACAAAGTTGCATGATGGGTATCATGAACAAAATTTCCAGGTACCATTGCCACTGTGCATTGCAATGTATTATTAGAGAGTGCTGAAATAATATATTTTCATTTTGTGTTCTACCGTGTGAGCTGTACATCCAGGAGAGCAGATATTGTTAAAAATACACTTTCCTCCAAATTTCATTTTAGATTAGCATTTTTTTATAATATTTGTATAAATGTGAATATTTCTTACAGAAAAGAGGTCACAGTGTGATACATATAATCAAATTACATAAAGCCAGCTTTCCTGCTTCATATTTGTGATCATGCTGTCTTTCAGTAGAGCCAATTAATCTGCAGTCTGCATAGCTGACTGTATTATTATCGGCCAATCTCTTCCGTTACTGGCTAACAATCCCTAAAAATGTACTTCCTTTTTAAAATAATTCTTCAATATTTATGCCAGACATAGTCTGCATTGCATTTTCCACAGCCAAGCCAGAAGCACTGAATAAATGTGTTTTGGGCTGTTGTGAAATTGAAATACTCGCTCTTTGAAAGATACATCTGTAGTCTGTTAGCTGTGCTCTAGACTTAATTGAAAAGTAACATAAAATTAATAAATTGGGAGCACATGGGTCAGAATTTCAGAAACATTTTGATGTACAGGTTCAAATGAAGGTAATTTTTTGATCCAAAGAATGTTTTGGAACAGTAAATTTGTATTTCCTGGATGCTGATCATACGTTCAAAAACCAACTTGCCAAAACATTTTAAACACCTTCTAAAAATAATTAGGAATATGGCTTCTTATGAGAATAGACAGAGTGATACTCAACAGTGATTATGCATATTGGATCTTCATAAATAGCTAATAATGACTGCTTTCCAAGCTTGAGACATTATGTAGCACAATGTGACATGCTGTTATCAGTCTGTGACTATTATTTGTTTTCCTGTTATATCTGTTTGATTATTTGTTCTTGGTGGATGGATCTTATTTTGTCTATACAAATATTTATCTGATTAGTAAAAAGAGAAAAATACAACTACATGCATTCCCACACAGAGACACACACATAAACACACACAGACACAAAAAAGCACAATTTAGAACAAAGCACATACATTCGCAATGCAGATAATTTAGAGATTTCTTTCAACACAGGTATTGCAGCCTAAATTTTGCAACATATATAGTTCAGCATTTTGCAATCTAGTGAAATCTTTCCTGGTTAAATAATATTGTAAATTGTATGATGGAATATATGTATATATATATATATATGTGTGTGTGTGTGTGTGTGTGTGTGTAAAAACATAATGTTTAAGTATTATAATATATGTACATATAAATATAATCTTTAAATATTATAAAATATATATGTATTAATATAATGATGAAATATGTATATTGCATTAGAATCGGTGTATCAATACTGAGCACTGGAGAAATGTGTCGGGTACTATTGTATTTACATATACACACATAGTTTAGAAGTTACATTGTAACTAACTTGTATTAATAACTTAATTTGAAATGCACAGCCACGTTAATTTTGAAATAAGCCATACTAGTCTTCTCCCCTATTTCGGCTCTGATACTCAGAGAACATAATGTATTCATCACAATGCTGGCCAATCCCTCTGCTCCATATATTATTATTATTATTATTATTATTATTATTATTGTTATTTATATAGTGCAAGCTTATTCTGCAGCTTTACAATACAAGCGGAATATAGGAGTACTTTATAAATTTCTCCTCCCATAATGAAGTGAAGTCAGTACATATAAAAAGCATATTGCTATATGATAAAAGCTGGGTTTAGATTGAGGGAGTGAGAGCTCTATAGTCATTATATGGCATACGTACAGATTGTCATGCCCAATATAACACATTTTACAGATGTAAAGACAATAAATAGTTCTGGAAACAGCTATAAGTTCCCTTCAGCTATTCTGACATCTATTCACCTGACTTTCCTCGAGTTCTGGAGGTAGAACTAGAGGTGTATTTAACCATTTAATGTAAATGTTACTGTTTCTACAAAATGGCAATGACAGGACCAGTTGAAAGTCTGTATTTTCCAAAATATTAGCAATATTCAGAAGTAAGAAATGGTATACTTTTATATACAGTTTATTTTTGCCAATGTACATTTTATGTTCTAAAATGTATATATGCCCATGAACATATATACAATTTATGCTCTAAACTGTAATTTTTTTTCTGACCTTGAAATAAGGACTGTGTGACACGGGGTAAAATTTACATCACCAATGTTTATGCAAAGAACAAACAAATAAAATATCCTAATTGAGTGCTACCTACCCATCCCATATTATGAATTAATCTTATGTTAATGTTGTTATTTTTTTTATTTTTTTTTACTGAAAAGTTCATTGAAGGTAAAAGGATGAGGAAGATATTTCTCAGAAATGATATAGAAAATAATTTATTATTGCTTTTTGTTTTCTTATTCACTTCAGCCATAAGAATGTAAAACTCTAGTTGTTTAAAAACAGTTAAACTGAAAACAAATATAGATAAAGGAGGATGGGATATTATTATTACTATACCCAGATGTGGATTTCAAATTCCTATTATTTATTTTGCATACAAAAAAATAAATAAATAATTAGTTAACTACACAGATCATAGCTAAAAAAAACACGTATACTTCCAAAATGCATTTTCAAAATGTTGGCTTTCAGGAGTTCTCGGTATTTATTTCAAGAAACAGGTGATGGAATTTATTCAACATCTGCAATATCTCCAGGGAAAAGCAGTATAAGCACAAAGCACAGATAATGCATAACAGAAAAAATAGTTGGTTTAATATGATTGTTTTGAATGTCCTATTTTAAAATATATTCATATGTGCAACGCATCCTGATTTTCATTTGTATCAGCTGTTTATTAAAAAAAATGTATGATAATGAATACAATTTTTATTGTACTATCCTTTTACCTGCTCTTGGCAAAGCAGTGAGCTGGTTGTCACATCCATGTAAAATGATGGAACATCTGTTATTAAGTGACTGAAATATGAAGTCAATGGTAATAAGATTGCAATGATTTATTTAGTATGTTGATACAAAGTATATGGAGCTTGCCAAATGACAACACTATAATCGGGAACCCAATTCGACTACAACAAATAAACATTAGAACTAGAATAGAGAACAATTGTATAAACATATGAGTATGAAAGAGGTTACAATAGCAGTCTATGAATCTAGATAGTTCCTTAAGTAGACTCTAAAACAGCAGTCTTAAAAAATATGGGTAATACCTAACTAAAAAGAACAGCAAGCAACAAACCAGTCATATGTTAATCACCCACAAAATTAAAACCACTGACAGGTGAATTGATTAACATTGATCATACCATTACAATGTTGTAATGCACCTGTCAAGGGGTGGGATATATTATAAAGCAGGTGAACAGTCCTTTCTTGAATTTTATGTTTTGGAAGCAGGACAAATGGGCAATTGACTTTGACAAGGGTCAAAACAGGGTATCTTATAGGGTATTTCCAGGATGCACTGGTCAGTACCTACCAAAAGTGGTACAAAAAAAGGATAATTTGTGAACAGTTGTCATGGTCATGGGCACCCAAGGCTCATTGATGCAGAAAAAGTGCAAAGGTTAACCCGTTTGGTCCAATGACACAGAAGAGCTACTGTAGCTGAAATTAAAGTAAAACATAATGCTGGACATGATAGAAAGGTGTCAGAATGCACAGTGTATCACAGTACGCTGCATGTGGGGCTGCACAGCCACAAACCGGTGTGGCCATGATGACCCATGTCCACTGGCAAAAGTACCTAGAACAAGGACATGAGCATCAGAACTGGACCATGGAGCAATGGTAGAAGGTTGTCTGGCTTGTTGAATCATGTTTTCTTTAAATCAGTGGGATGGCGGGAGCATTTGAATAATTTACCTGTAGAAGAGATTGCAACACAATGCTCTAAGGGAAGCAGACAGGCCAACAGAAGCAGTGTTATGCTCTGTGCAATGTTCTGTTGGGAAACCTTAGGTCTTGGCATTCATGTACAGTGGCCTCTTTCAGCAGGATAAAGCACCCTGCCAAACTGCAAACATAAGTTCAGAGATGGTTTAAGGAACATGACATAGAGGTCAAGCAGTTGCCTTGGCCTCAAAATTCCCAAGAACTCAATCCAATTGAGCATCTGTGAGATATGCTGGAACAACAAATCCAATCCATGGAGGACTCATCTCTCTTGCAGGACTTAAAGGATCTGCTGCTAATATCTTGTTTCCAGATACCACAGAGTCCAGAGGTCTTGTAGAGTCCATGCCTGCATCTTATCTGTTTTGGCATTACTAGGGAGGCCTTCATGATATTAGGTAGGTGGTTTTAATGTTGTGACTGATCATTGTATACCTTCCTGTAAAACAGAGGAGAATTTCATGTTCCAATGACTTTGCTGGTACAGCTACCCAATATTTCCAACATGCAAAGAACCTTTAAAAGGTTTGTTTAAAACCTTTAAAATCTTGTTCCCAGATACCACAGGTCATGTCCAGAGGTCTTGTAGAGTCCATGCCTGCATCTTACCTGTTTTGGCATCAGTAGGGAAGCCTTCATGATATTAGGTAGGCGGTTTTAATGTTGTGATTGATCATTGTATACCTTCCTGTAAACCAGAGGAGAATTTCATGTTCCAGTGACTTTGCTGGTAGAGCTACCCAATATTTCCAACATGCAAAGAACCTTTAAAAGAGTTTGCTGAATAACAGGTTAAACCCATGTTCCTCTAGGTGGTAAACATATTTTTAGAACAGTGTTCATGCAGCAAAAATGTGCTTGAGGCAAATTTAACTGGTCTTTATTGGAAATCAGTAATTGATCCCAGATGTCTTGTTGCCTTTCAACAGTAATGATGTACTTTCAAGATATAGGTTAATATGAAGTAGTTTTTTTGACATATCTGAATGCATCATCATGTGGGTTAATGACACTAGCTAATCACTCCTCAGGTGTGTTATTAATTCACTTCCTCTTGACTTTTTTAGAGAGCACACAGAGGATCAATTGTCACTAGAGATGTCGCGAACTGTCTGCCGAACTGTTTCCGAACTGTCCGCCGGCGAACAATAGCGTGTTCGCGTTGGGCGAACATATCCGATTTCCGGTCCGCCCCCTATACGTCATCATTGAGTAAACTTTGACCCGGAACCTCACAGCCAGCAGACACATTCCACCCAATCAGCAGCAGACCCTCCCTCCCAGGAAGTGTCTGCTGACTGTGAGGTTCCGGGTCAAAGTTTACTCAATGATGACGTATAGGGGGCGGAACGGAAATCGGATATGTTCGCCCAACGTGAACACGCTATTGTTCGCCGGCGGACAGTTCGCGAACAGTTCGGCGGACAGTTCGCGACATCTCTAATTGTCACTGAATATACTCCCTTTCTCAGGTACTACCTCATTCCATACCCTTTCAAGCTATATTGAGAAAGATTTCTGGGTCCAATTGTTGTTTTATTATGAATCATTTTCATCTTCAACTATACATTACAAAAGACAGAGTGGTAATACCCAGTGGTATTAGGTGTGTCAAAACAATTATATGGTTACATTTCTAGTTGCATAGCTTAAAAAAAGACAGCATCCAACAAGTGTAGCTTTTTAAATTATGCCTATTTGCATAAATCTTATTATATGATATTATCTTTCTGTATTCTTAATAGGTTTTCATGTGGCATTGAAGTTTATTTGTGAGTAAAACAAACGTTGTTTTTCATTTAAACAAGTCAAAATAATTGTAACAGATCCATCTGTATAACCTGGGATTGCTGGTTCGTCTGTTTTGGCGTTTTCGTGGAATTACTCATTCGTATGCCTCTGTTCGTATAATGGACATTTTTTGGCGAACAAACTACCAAACGGACGGCCACCCAGAAGAGAAGTGTGCTGCAGGTTAACCTCTTGATGCCAATTAGAACGTTGTGGTTAACCGCAGACACTTCTCAATTAAAACCGAATACAGGGTGGTTGTCGTTCGTATGTCGACCACGAGGCGGCAGCCATTTTAAACCATACGAAAGACCAGCGGTGTTTGGCATTGATTTAATGGAACTGAAAACGGACACTTTTTCCGCCGAACACCGCTGAAGCCGCCAACCTCCCTTCTCAATTGACAGAAGTATACGAACACCGGCCGTTCGGGAGTTTTAAACTCACGAATGGACTTAACCCAGATAGCCTTCCCATGGAGTCAATCGCATACCGAAAGACTGTAATAGACTTTGACTCCATGGTGATTGAACTATACGTACGGGATCTGAGCGCTATTCGCCAATAATATGCACTCAGATCCAGGCTATCTGGGGATATGTGATATGAATGGGTAACATTCGACAAATGTAAAGTTATATATTTTTATGTGTTTTTCTGTGTTGAATTTAAAATGGCGATTTGCCTCTGTCCTGGAGATAATTGAATTACTTCTCAATTATCTCCAGGGCAGAGGGGAGGAAATACTAATGCATGCTGGGAATATTCTGTGGGTCCATATGTCTGTCTATTGTTACAGTCTCCCATTTGGTCCCCTAAGGTGGGAGACCTGCATAAATACGGGCAGGTAGCCCACAGTAAAGCCAGTTCATGTTTTACCCTCAATGCGGAGCTTGGTCTTGTTATTGGGGGGATTTATTAGCGACGACTAGAGACTGCTGGATGGGATTATTAGCCGCTTGGAGACATATGCGTTCGGCTACTATTGGCGATTCGTGAGTTTGGAGCTCGTGAAGTGAAGTGCCCGTACAGGTCCCGTTCGTTAGATTACAGCGTTCCCCTGCTTGCGGTTCGTATGATTGTACTGGATACGAATGAAGCCTGTGTTATTGCGAGAGGGGAGTATTCACTAAACGGCAGTTTGTACATTTGATGCTGAGGGTACCGTAACAATAATATTCATATTGGTTACATCAGACATTTGCATTTCCCCTTTACCTGTCACGTGTTACTAATCCCGTTTTATTCTATTGTAAACACTGCTTTAGCCTAAAACCCAACTAATTGTGTCTTATAGAAAGGAGATCTTGCATTAATATACTTCTTCGAGGATAGAATCAACGTATTGATACAAGAGACACTGTTATTATTTAGAAACCTCACAAAGCCACTCTTACAGTGACAGGATTGGCATCTCACATGTATGTGCACCAAATTGGCACCTGATGTCTGAAGGTATAAAAATGTACTCTTCACAATGACTTCATCCAACGTCATGATGTTTGTTACTGGAGTAGGTTTGTAGTTATAGTGGAGTACATGATAAAACAGGTAATTTATTATATTAGCAACCGTTTTTATCTACAGAAGCAAGCTCTTGAAATAAAGATAGTTGGCCAGGACAGTCAGATTGTAACTGTAGAATGTGCAGCATGAAAAATGCATGGGAGCAGGCCCAGTAATAATAAAAACATCAAAATCATATAGTGGTAGATTCCAATATATCCACACAGCGGTTAACCCTGAAAACACTGTAAACCAATAACAAACAAAATTGTGTAGAATAACAAACAAAATTGCCAGCAAAGTGATGTTTTCCCTTGTGAATAGTATATATATATTATAAGAGGAGCACACAGCACACATGAAAATTGCTTACATAAACATATGGTTATGGGATATAATAATCCTGGTAATTCTGAGTTAATTAACCCCTATGCACCATAACGGAATTAATGCCGTCTTGCATTCAATGAGCTTTAAAACGATTGCAGCAGCATAGAATGCCGTAATGGCTTTCAGCCCTGGAGCGCCCTGGAGTCCTCCCATGGCAAATTAGACCCCCGCGGGCCACGTGATCGCTCTCATATATGTATTAATATTTAAATACACTTAGAATAAAGTTACATATACACTGCTCAAAAAAATAAAGGGAACACTAAAATAACACATCGTAGATCTGAATGAATTAAATATTCTTCTGACATTCTTTGTTCTTTACATAGTTGAATGCGCTGACAACAAAATCACACAAAAATAAAAAAATGGAAATCAAATTTTTCAACCCATGGAGGTCTGGATTTGGGGTCACACTCAAAATTAAAGTGGAAAAACACACTACATGCTGATCCAACTTTGATGTAATGTCCTTAAAACAAGTCAAAATGAGGCTCAGTAGTGTGTATGGCCTTCACGTGCCTGTATGACCTCACTACAATGGCTGTGCATTCTCCTGATGAGGTGGCGAATGGGCTCCTGAGGGCTCTCCTCCCAGACCTGGATTAAAGCATCTGCCAACTCCTGGACAGTCTGTGGTGCAACGTGACGTTGGTGGATGGAGCGAGACATGATGTCCCAGATGTGCTCAATTGGATTCAGGTCTGGGGAATGGGCGGGTCAGTCCATAGCATCAATGCCTTCGTCTTGCAGGAACTGCTGACACACTCTAGCCACATGAGGTCTAGCGTTGTCTTGCATTAGGAGGAACCCAGGGCCAACTGCACCAGCATATGGTCTCACAAGGGGTCTGAGGATATCATCTCGGTACCTAATGGCAGTCAGGCTACCTCTGGCGAGCACATGGAGGGCTGTGCAGCCCCCAAAGAAATGCCACCCACACCATTACTGACCCACTGCCAAACCAGTCATGCTGAAGGATATTGCAGGCAGCAGAACATTCTCCAAGGCATCTCCAGACTCTGTCACGTCTGTCACATGTGCTCAGTGCGTACCTGCTTTCATCTGTGAAGAGCACAGGGCGCCAGTGGCCATTTTGCCAATCTTGGTGTTCTCTGGCAAATGCCAAACGTCCTGCACGATGTTGGGCTGTAAGCACAACCCCCACCTGTGGACGTAGGGCCCTCATACCGTTTGAGCAGACACATGAACATTTGTGGCCTGTTGGAGGTCATTTTGCAGGGCTCTGGCAGTGCTCCTCCTGTTCCTCCTTGCACAAAGGCGGAGGTAGCGGTCTTGCTGCTGGGTTGTTGCCCTCCTACGGCCTCCTCCACGTCTCCTGATGTACTGGCCTGTCTCCTGGTAGTGCCTCCATGCTCTAGACACTACGCTGACAGACACAGCAAACCTTCTTATCACAGCTCGCATTGATGTGCCATCCTGGATGAGCTGCACTACCCAAGCCACTTGTGTGGATTGTAGACTCTGTCTCATGCTACCACTAGAGTGAAAACACCGCCAGCATTCAAAAGTGGCCAAAACATCAGCCAGGAAGCATAGGAACTGAGAAGTGGTCTGCGGTCACCACCTGCAGAACGAGTCCTTTATTGGGGGTGTCTTGCTAATTGCCTATAATTTCCACCTGTTGTCTATCCTATTTGCACAACAACATGTGAAATTGATTGTCACTCAGTGTTGCTTCCTAAGTGGACAGTTTGATATCACAGAAGTGTGATTGACTTGGAGTTACATTGGGTTGTTTAAGTGTTCCCTTGATTTTTTTGAGCAGTGTATATAAGATATATATATATACACAATATTAACCCCACAAGGACCACAGATGTACTAGGTACGTCCGACAAAAAATGGTCCTTAAGTACCGTGGGCATACCTAGCAAATATGAGCACTGGAAGCGATCGTGTTCACTTCCAGACGCTCTCAGGCATCCTGAATTAACTCTCCTGACTGCCGGGCTGCCGAGTGATCGCTCCTCAGCTGCAATCACTTCCGGGTTGCCCCACATGGCGTCCAGCAGTGTAGTAGAGCTCTGCCTGTGTGCTGAGTGCCTAAAGGGGTTGAGGAACTCAGTGAAGACTTAAAATTGGAGGTCAGCAGCCAGCTGAAAAGGATCTTCCTGAAGGTAAATGTGTCAAATGAGAAAGACAAAAAACAAATAACAATTCACCAGGAATATATAGATTGTGACTTTTCTACATGGGACATAAAATAAAAATGAGGTTTGAAAAGGTCATGGACATTAAAAAAAATGGCATTGTCATAAGACTCTGAATGTAAAACAAAAGTTAACACATTCACAGGAATGAGGTCACTTTAGCTACGACAGTACATCTCTTTAGCATAAAATAAAAGGGAAGGTGCTAAGATATCAAAGCAAACAATTTAGCCCCTTAAGCACCGTGGACGTACTAGCTACGTCCAACAAAAAGCAGTCCTTAAGGGTACGTCCGCAACAAATGTGATCGCTGAAAGCATCCTGCACTACCTCTTCTGACTGCCAGACCGCCGAGTAATCACTCCCCAGGAGCGATCACTTCAGGGTTGCCCCACATGGCGCCCGGCAGTGTAGCAGAGCATCGGAAGCCATTGGGCAGGCTTCCGATGCTCTGCCTATGGACTGAGTGTCTCAATAGGTGAAGGCACTCAGTGAAGACAAATAAAATAAATTTTAAAAAAATGAATAAAATAAATGTATTAATCTCCCGTCCCAGCCATATGGCTTCCAATTTGGCGCTGCCTTTCGAAAGTCAGTGCATCATGGGGCTTTTGGGGGTGTCCCTAGCCTGCCTCATCATAGAGGCAGGCTAGGCTCATCCAATCAGATTTATTATTAATATGATCCCCATTTCTCTAGTCAGGTCAATATTAGTAAATATTGGCTCTGATCAGTGTACATTTTCCTCCCTCTTTTCACTTGTGTTTTAGTGAGAAAGAGAGATCTGTGTTTACGTAGAGAAATTTAGGTAGTTTTAGGGAGTGATTTGTAAAATTGTGAGACCCAAAGGCTCTTTTTAGAGTCATTAACCCCTATCTTTCAAGTGATCACTCAAATTCACTGGCTCTTGCACAGGAGCACTGTTTTGCTGTTTGTGCATTTTAAGGGTTCATTTTTTTATAGCGATTTATTTTTGTGACAGATCCCTAAATAAAGTGATTGTAATCATGTCACAGAAGTTGTATAGTGCTGAGGAGGCATATGTCATCCTTGCATTAGAGTCTAACGCGTCGATGTCTGACTCCTTCCCAGGGCCGGTGCAAGGATTTTTGCTGCCCTAAGCAACAGAAAAATGTGCTGCCCCCCCATGTGACATCACAATGCCCCACCCATATGATCTGCCATATAAACTAACGTCAATGCTGCACATAGTGTGTGTTTACATTAAAAAGCCTGCAGGGACAGGCTTTAGACACCAGAACCACTACATTATGCTGCAGTGGTTCTGTGGACTGTAGTGTCCCTTTAATGTGAGGTAAATTCAAGATTAGTGCCACGAATAATACACTAGATTGCCTACTTATAACCAGATGAGGATGGTGATGGGCTCTGGTGGCAATCTGGCTCCACTGGTCTGGTGTAGAACAGGCTCTTTGGCGGCTGTTTGTAACGGAGGTCACAAAAGTCAATGTTCTGGGGAACGGGAAGCAACTCCATTTTTTGGGCCCATTGCAAATATCAAGGTCTGGGCCCCCAGGGTCTGACAGTGAGCATGCCCATAAGGCCCACCCATAAGTCCACCTACATATTCCAGCCATGAGTTCGCTCACAGGGAGTGGAGTGTGTAGGGGATGTGTTACGTGTTAGTGTAGAGTATATAAAGTGTGTGCTTATGGAATGTAGTGTACAGGGATACCAGTTTGTGTAGGTGATGCAGTGTGTGTGTATATAATAGATGCAGTGTGTTTTTGTGTAAGGGATATTTGAAATACCCTAAGGTGTCCATTTTTCAAAAATATATGGTTTGATGGGGGTAAATAAGATTGGCCAGATTCAAAAATGTCCCAAATAGGACGTGGGTGCATGATGACCAGCTGTGAAAACTCCAAGTTGGAAAACTGGAATGCGCACCCTCCAAACAAGGTCTTTTAGCCCCAAAAGATCCTGACACACCTATACATGGATGGTATCACTGTACTCAGGAGATGTTGCTGAACACATATTAGGGTGTTCTTTGGCAGTAACCCTTAAAGTTCTCAGTACATGTATTCTAAAATTGCTATGTGTGTCAAAAAAAAATCACCATTTTTTTTTAATTTGGCATAGATTGGTGGTAAAATGGTTGCATGAAAAGAGCCGAAATACCTCATATTTAATACCTTAGGTTGTCTTCTTTTAAAAATTATATACATGTGAAGGGTTGTTCAGGGATTCCTGACATATATCAGTGTTACAATGTAACTTTCGTTAATTTTGAAAAGTAAATGGTTTGGAAAGTGCTACTTGTACTTATTGCCCTATAACTTGCAAAATACAGCTAAAACATAACATCATTGGGTATTTCAAAACTCAGGACAACATTTTGAAACTATTTAGCATGGGTGTTTTTTGGCGGTTGTAGATTTTGGGGGTCAAAGTTAGAAAAAGTGTGTTTTTTTATTTCTTCAGCATATTTTATAATTTGTTTTATAGTAAATTATATGATATGATGAAAATAATGGTATAGTTAGAAAGACCATTTAATGGCATGAAAACCTGTATATCTTATGTGTGGGTGCAGTAAATGAGTAAGAGGAAAATTACAGCTAAACACAAACACCGCAGAAATGTAAAGACAGCCCTGGTCTTTAACGGTAAGAAAATTGAAAAATGGTCTGGTCACTAAGGGGTTTAAGAAATAAAATAATAAAATAAATAAATAAATACATATGTAATTTAATTCTAACAGCATTTGTATATTAGTGCATATATATGTAACAAAACACATATATATATAAAAATAAATATATAATAATATATAAATAATTATGTAAATATGTATAATCACAAAAATAATAACATAAGTATACACATTAATAAAATCACCTGATTATGTTAAAAGATTACATAAGTATACAAATAGAATTTAAATACATATATATGTATATATTAAAATTCTACTTGTACATTTATGTAATCTTTTAACATAATTAGGTGATTTTATTAATTAAAATTTGAGGGACAGGCCTGACAACCCAGGCAGAACATCCAGAGAATTTAATTTGCAAGCCCTGTATTTAATACTGTAACTTTACAAAACACCCTAAAACCTGCACATGAGGGGTACTGTTGCACTCGGGAGACTTCACTGAACACAAATATGAGTGTTTCAAAACAGTAAAATGTATCACACAGATATTATGATCAGTGAAAATTTAGTTTTTGTGTGAAAAATTCAAAAAAGTAATATGAACGCTAACTTTGGCCAGCGTTTGTGACTAAGAGGCTACAAAAAATGACTGGATATACCCCATTTAAATTCCCTAGCTTGTCTACTTTTTCATATGGTATGCTATTCATTCCTGGGCTGCTATACGGTCTCTCAGGCAACATAACCACTCTGGCAAATTTTTATGTGTGTAAACTGAAAAAAGGAACATGCTATGTTTGATCCTGTAAGTTTCCAAAACCCCATAAACTACTACTACTACTACTGATGTACCCATGAGACACAGCTAAACACAAATATGTGTATTTTATTGTAATAAAAGCCAACAGTATTATGACATTCACAGTTAAAATGCCATGCCAAATTTGAAAAATAACAATATTTCTTAATTTCTCAAAGATTTTAAAATTTTATTCATATTACATTATGTTTCATATATAAATATTTGATATGAAATAAAAAGCCCTGTTTCTCCTTAATAAAATTATATATAATAAGTGTGGGTATACGTAATCTGAAAGAGGTGAATTATGGTTGAACAGACATATAGCGCAAATTCCAGGTTTTGTTTACGTTTTGTTTTAATCAGAACGTGTACAATTCACTCCGTCCTTAAGGGGTTAAATATTTTTTTAATAGCTTAGAAAACTAAAATAGAACACATAGTGTAAAACCATAAAACAAGCAGGTAAGAAAAAAAGTATTGTATACACATGCCACCTCAAATGGCAATATGAGCCCAGAAAGAAGTCCCAAGGATCAAGTCGAGGGAGTGAAGTACTCCGAAAAACTTTCCAGTATCAGTCTGTGATTCCAGTGTCAGTCTGTGAATATGTTCTTGTGATAAATAGAAACAACTAGTTGTAGCTATGTTCTATTAGAAGGGTAGGCAACCTTTACCATGCCAGATATTATGAATGATATCTTCCATATTGCTCTTACAGCCATTATACTGGCAAAGCATCAAGAGAGATGTGGTCCACAATATCTGGAGGGCCAGAGGTTGCATACCCCTTTAATAGAACATAGCTATAACTAGTACCCAGAGTCAATACTAAAACTCATTGTGTGAGCAAAGTCCTAATGTGCAGTAAGATAGGGGCTGTGGGAGATAGGGACTGTGATGGAAGAGATAGGGGCTGTGATGGGGGTTATGTGGGAGATAGGGGCTCTGATGGAAGAGGTAGGGGCTATGATGGGGGTGCTGGAGGGAGATAAGGATTGTGATGTTGGAGAAATGGGCAGTGATGGGGGAGGTTAGGGCTGTGATCTGAGAGGTAGGGGCTGAGATGGTGATTATGGGAGAGATGGTGAAGGTAGCAGCTGAGATGGAGAGATTGGGTCTTAACTGGGGTAGGTAGGGCTGAAATGGGGGGTTTGGGACTGTAATGTGGGGAAATATGTGGAAGGAAAAAATAATTAAAAGTGTATTCTTCCCTCCCTGAGGATTACCTTTGGCCATGGAGAGGAGAATACTGTTCCCTGGTGTTCCAGTGGGAGACTTGATATTGCTCCTTCTGCCGCCGCAGCTGGGAAGAGTATCACTGCATTGCCATGGTAACACGTGGCAACACTCTGATTGTAGGACGGAGAACTCCCTCCTCTTCCCGGCGGCTGTGGATCTTCCTCCTCGTCCCCTGGACAGATGCTAGAGAAGCACCGGCCCACTAGTGGCTGGGCTGGGAGATTCCTGTGTGTCGTGCCTGGAGCTTTTTTCTTTTTTTTTAATTAATTTCTTTTTATTAGATTTTTTAATGAAAATATTGATAGACATAACAACATCTAGGGGAAGGAACCTTACAGAAAAAAATAAGGACTCCTATCCCCATTAAACATACAAAGGTATATTATTCTATTTCAAAATACGTAAAAAATAAGCCGTCTAATACACAATAGTATAGTAACATTAAAGTTCCATAGAGGGGATATCATGGTCCAAAAAACGGCCTTAAAAACCTTATAAATACGACAGACAAAAACAAAGACAGAACTGGTCAGATATATCGCAGATCCAATACTACATTAAGTAATATCAGTATGTGGACAAGGAGCCCGATAATAGAGCCTGTTATGAGATCATCAGATTAGCCATAAGGTGATCGTATGAAGTAACCCCACCTCCTCAAGCTCATTAAAGCCCATTAATTTTTTCAACAAGACTGGAATAAAACGTCAGAATATTAAAATTAGGATATTCTCTCATGTACATTAACCCCTTTTCCATCTCGACTTGGAATAGGAGTTGGGCTTTAACTTCATCTCTAGTAGGAATATCAGTACTTTTCCAAAATCTAGCAATTAATATTTTGGTAGCCATTAAACAATGTATAATCACAATATCAAGATTATACTTTATTTCTAAGCCCAAAAGATGGAGTAGGGCGACTTCCAGTTTGAATTCCAAATGTATACCTCCAATTCTATTTATAAATTCGTATATAAAAGTCCAGAGAGACATTAATTCGATGGCAGGTCCACCATATATGAAACATAGAGCCATCTGGGTGTAGACACCGCCAACAATTAGATGGATTGGTAATAGAAATTTTAGCAAGTCTAATCGGTACCAAGTACCATCTATACAATATTTTTGTAAAAGTCTCTAGAATATTCAGGCAGTGAATGTTTTTTTTAGTCCTCATAAAGGATTTACACCAACTATTAAATGAAATGGAAATTGCTAGATCGGTTTCCCATTTGGTTAAAGCTTTGGGGATAAGTGGGGTCCCTTTCATTTTTATTAGTTCCACTGCAATAGAGAAAATCTTATTAACGTTGCACCCTGAAAAGATTTTCCTAAACAATTTTCCAAAACGGCCATCTAAAGTCAATATGTTATCTTTCAAGTAACTCTTAATACGAAGAAAATCAAATAATTCTCTAGAGGGTAAATCTAACCAGTTTTTCAAAACTTCAAAGCTTTTCAATTGGTGATCATTATAAAGATCTTTTATCTTTAGATTAGGATCTGTAAACCAATTCGTCAGATTTATCTCCAGCATAAAACGTTCTAACGACCTTAGACTAAGGTTCTCATAAAGTTTTCTATTAATATTCAACTTCTTCTTTATATTAGTCCATTCTTTTAATGTCTGTGATAAAGACAAAGGAAAATGAGAACCAATCTCGCACAAATGCTTAATCTGGTTTACCTCTCTCCATAAGAGAAATTCAAGATTATCTAAAGTCTGGCTGCCTCAATTTTATAGCAACCTTGGTCTATAGAGTCACTTAGTTGTAATTTACTGGCATGAACAAGTATATTAGCCTGATAGATTTGATTAACTAGGGGGTAACTCAACCCCCCCCTCCCCCCGGTGGGCCTTCCTTGATAGAGTGTATGTACTAATTCTTGGTCTCTTCCCTCTCCAAACATAAGCTGTAATGCTATTTTGCAGCATATTCAGCCAATAGCTCGAAATCGAGAGAGGGAGCATACTGAATAAGTATGCCCATTTAGGAATTATATAGGCTTTAATAGTATTTATCCTTCCCCACTAGTGATGTACCGAACGGTTCGCCAGCGAACGGTTCCTGGCGAACATAGCATGTTCGCGTTCGCCACGGCGGGCGAACATATGCGCGGTTCGACCCGCCCCCTATTCGTCATCATTGAGTAAACTTTGACCCTGTACCTCACAGTCAGCAGACACATTCCAGCTAATTAGCAGCACACCCTCCCTAGCAGACCCTCCCACCTCCTGGAAGGCATCCATTTTAGATTCATTCTCAAGCTGCATGCTTAGTAAGAGGAGGAAAAGTGTAGCTGCTGTTCATAAGATAGGGAAAAGCATAGCTAGGTTAGGGATAAGGGTATGCTTTTTTTTTATTTATTTTTCTATGTAATGTAAATGCACTTAGTTGTCTGCCACTGCTGCCAGCTTCTGTGTCAGGCTCACAGTGCCCATTTCCCCAGTCAGTGCCACCAATTGCATCTGGTGTCACAATAGCTTGGATTTAAAAACAAAAAACTTTTTTCACTGTTATAGATTGAATAGCAGTCAGTTGTCTGCCACTGCTGCCAGCTTCTGTGTCAGGCACACAGTGCATACTGTGCCCATTTCCCCAGTCAGTGCCACCACTTAGATCTGGTGACACAAAGCTTGGATTTAAAAACAAAAACACTTTTTTCACTGTTATAGATTGAATAGCAGTCAGTGTCCTTAAAGCGGGTGTGTTACGCTAACAGTGGATACGGTGACCAGTGCCACCACTTGGGTGTTCAAAGCTTTGGTTAAAACAAAAACACTTTTTCACTGTTATAGATTGAATAGCAGTCAGTGTCCTTAAAGCGGGTGTGTTACGCTAACAGTGGATAAGCTGACAAGTGCCACTAATTAGATCCTGTGTCACAATAGTTTGGATTTAAAAAAAATAATAATCTTTTTTCACTGTTATGGGTGGAATAGCAGTCAGTGTCCTTAAAGCGGGTGTGTTACGCTAACAGTGGATACGCTGACAAGTGCCACTAATTAGATCCTGTGTCACAATGGCTTAGTTTAAAAAACCACTTTTCCTGTTATGGGTGGAATAGCAGTCAATTGATATTAGCGTTATTCATTAACAGTTGGATTTTGGTGACCGAGATTGCCACTGATTAGATCTGGTGACACAAGCTTGGATTTAAAAAGGCAAAACACTTTTTTTGCTGTTATAGATTGAATAGCAGTTGGTTATCTTCAAAACGGGTATTGTTACGTAACAGTGGAATCTGATTTATTAGTGCCACCAATTAGATCTGGTGACACAAGCGGAAAAAAAAACAAACACTTTTTTCACTGTTATAGATTGAATAGCAGTCAGTGTCCTTAAAGCGGGTGTGTTACGTTAACATTGGATACGGTGACCAGTGCCACCAATTAGATCTGGTGTCACAATAGCTTGGATTTAAAAACAAAACACTTCTGCCTCCAATGGAAGCCTGTAAGGCTGTCATGGTTAGGCAGAATAAATACTATTAAAATGACCCTGCTCCCGAAATTGCTTTATGTATTCCGCCTCTTGCAGATAAGGGCACCACTCACATTCTTCAAAACACTTCAACGGACCCTATCCTCATACATATGGGAATCCCGCAAACCCAGACTGACTCACCGTCTTCTACACCAACGCACTGCGGAAGGGGGGGTAGGACTGCCAGATCTATACAATTATTATAAAGCGGCGATCTTAGAAACCGCGGTAAAATTACACGCACCCATAGGCATACTCCAATGGGTGGATATGGAAACCACCCAAACAGGCTCGACAACCCTAAAAGACTTCTTATGGACCCCCAAACCGCTCCGCCCTAGGGTTGGGAACTTGTTCCCGACCACATCGCTGACCATTTATCATTGGGACCAGCTACGACGCAAACAGAACCCCACGCACAAATTCCACCCACGCACCCCTTTAACAGCCTTGAAGGCGATATCACCTTGGCTCTCGATGAGGACCTGGGCAAAAGTAGGCATCACCTCACTAGACCAGATCTTACAAAATGACACTATCAGACCATTCCCAGACCTACAGAGGGAGTTCCGGTTAACCAATTCCTCAGTCTTCCCCTACATGCAACTCCGAAGCGTAATTCCATCACATGTGGCACGCACTTCAACAATTGACAATCCAAACTCCAAAGCAATAGATTTACTATACGACAGATGCTGGCAAACCCCAACTAAAAACAAAACCCTTGCGCTATGTTACCACACACTCTTAAAACTGACGCCAGCGCATGTCCCTGCTTATGTCACCCAGTGGCTTGCAGACGATGGAATGATGCTCACTGACGAAGAACTACTCGCCTCCCCCCAAGCTCTGAAAGGTCTCACGAGGTGCTACTCCCACGTTGAGGCCCACAAAAAACTGGTCTACAGGTGGTACTTCACACCCCAAAAATTACACACAATATACAACACTGTGTCGCCCCTCTGCTGGAGATGCAATGAGGCGACAGGCACGATGATGCACATATGGTGGAGATGCCCACGAATCAGGCCCATATGGAAGGTGGCACAAGCTGTCCTAAAATCCATGGACATCCAGACACCCCCCTTGAACATACACACGGGACTGTTCCTCCTATACCCGAAACTAACCCCAAAACATATCAAATGTAAAATGGCTCTCACTGCCTTGGCAGTGAGAAATCTCATCGCAACCCAGTGGAAATGTACCCAATGCCCCTCCAAATCCCAACTCCTCACCAAAATACACCAATACTACACTTACGAATACATGTCCACAAGCACTGCCTCACAAAAACAGGCCTTTCTGGCCTCTTGGGCATCATGGACGGACCTTTGGGAAGACCAATCCAACACTAAATAAATCCTACGCCTGTAGCATTATACGACAATATAGCTGACACACACCGTTCAAACTAGACAACACGACTACCAGGGAACTAAACGGTACCAACACAGACAGAGATAAATACCAAGCCATATACGCACATTACCTACTCAAACAATGAGTCATACAGCATCTATAACGCTGTATTACCAAGATATATGGCACAGCGTATCCGCTGCTTTGGCTTTGCTCCTTGATCTGAATGCTACCACTGCTTGCAACAACTCTATCTCTCCAATGTGATACTAAGGTTTCATTCCTGATTGGAAATGCCTACGAGGCATAGACCTGACTGTGCCCGCATGCAATGCAACACGCTGTATGGTTAAATTTTGCTCTGCACTGTAATATGTTGTACTGTATTGTAATGTGTCATATCTCTGGGCGATACCCCTCACGGTCGTTAAGCCGAAGTATTCAACCAGATAGCAAGCCTCACCATCCCGATAACGCTACATTACTGCTAATATACGTCATAACATACCCACCGGAATAGTATCAACACTGGCACATAGTGGCCCCACTACCTGCAACACCACCACTCTACCAACATGGAATTAAGGTCCTGTCTCTAATCAGAGACGCCAATGCTGCACGGACCTGACTGTGCCCGCTTGTTCTGCAACGCACTATATTGCAACACATTGCTCTACATTGTGGCACGTTGGGCCACCCTGTATTGTACTGCACCACTATACGATACCCCTCACACCAGATGAGCTAACCTATCCAACCAGACAACAAGCCTCATTATACTTACAGCACCCCATTACTATTAGCATGCACTATAACGCAGCCGCGGCTGTAATACTGAGCCCTACAGGGAATGCCCCTTACACCCAGACTATCACCATACTACCATTATGACGCTGAGGCTTCGCTCCTAATTTGAATTACCACTGTCGCCGAGAATTAGCTATGCCCGTCTGTACTGTAACGCACTGTATTGTAACACACTGTACTGCATTGTATTGTACTATATCATTGCGCAATTCTGCACATACCCCTCTACCTTTTTCCTTTCTGTACCCCCCCTGATCTATTGAACCTATGAAAATAAAAAAACTTTGAATCTGAAAAAAATAAAATAAAATAAAAATAAATGAAAATTGGCTGTGAAAGTAGTCCTACTG
>OW240913.1:157843897-157930849 GCA_933207985.1 Pelobates cultripes | reverse complement strand
ACTGCTATTCAATCTATAACAGTGAAAAAAGTGTTTTTTGTTTTTGAATCCAAGCTTTGTGTCACCAGATCTAAGTGGTGGCACTGGTCACCGTATCCACTGATAGCGTAACACACCCGCTTTAAGGACACTGACTGCTATTCAATCTATAACAGTGAAAAAAGTGTTTTTTGTTTTTAAATCCAAGCTTTGTGTCACCAGATCTAATTGGTGGCACTGGTCACCGTATCCACTGATGGCGTAACACACCCGCTTTAAGGACACTGACTGCTATTCAATCTATAACAGTGAAAAAAGTGTTTTTTGTTTTTAAATACAAGCTTTGTGTCACCAGATCTAGTGGTGGCACTGGTCACCGTATCCACTGTTAGCGTAACACACCCGCTTTAAGGACACTGACTGCTATTCAATCTATAACAGTGAAAAAGTGTTTTTTTTTTTTAAATCCAAGCTATTGTGACACCAGATATAAGTGGTGGCACTGGTCACCGTATCCACTGTTAGCGTAACACACCCGCTTTAAGGACACTGACTGCTATTCAATCTATAACAGTGAAAAAAGTTTTTTGTTTTTAAATCCAAGCTATTGTGACACCAGATCTAATTAGTGGCACTTGTCAGCGTATCCACTGTTAGCGTAACACACCCGCTTTAAGGACACTGACTGCTATTCAATCTATAACAGTGAAAAAAGTTTTTTGTTTTTAAATCCAAGCTATTGTGACACCAGATCTAAGTGGTGGCACTGGTCACGTATCCACTGTTAGCGTAACACACCCGCTTTAAGGACACTGACTGCTATTCAATCTATAACAGTGAAAAAAGTTTTTTGTTTTTAAATCCAAGCTATTGTGACAGCAGATGTAAGTGGTGGCACTGACTGGGGAAATGGGCACAGTATGCACTGTGAGCCTGACACAGAAGCTGGCAGCAGTGGCAGACAACTGACTGCTATTCAATCTATAACAGTGAAAAAAGTTTTTTGTTTTTAAATCCAAGCTATTGTGACAGCAGATGTAAGTGGTGGCACTGACTGGGGAAATGGGCACAGTATGCACTGTGAGCCTGACACAGAAGCTGGCAGCAGTGGCAGACAACTAAGTGCAATTACATTACATAGAAAAAATAAATAAAAAAAAGCATACCCTAACCCTAACCTAGCTATGCTTTTCCCTATCTTATGAACAGCAGCTACACTTTCCCTCCTCTTACTAAGCATGCAGCTTGAGAATGAATCTAAAATGGATGCCTTCCAGGAGGTGGGAGGGTCTGCTAGGGAGGGTGTGCTGCTAATTGGCTGGAATGTGTCTGCTGACTGTGAGGTACAGGGTCAAAGTTTAGTCAATGATGACGAATAGGGGGCGGGTCGAACCGCGCATATGTTCTCCCGCCGTGGCGAACGCGAACATGCTATGTTCGCCAGGAACCGTTCGCCAGCGAACCGTTCGGTACATCACTATTGGTTACATGCACTTACTGCAGGATGAGAGTTTTTTTTAAAACTTTATTAATGATGTTATTACCCTATACATTGTTAATGCTCATAAACAGTCATATTTACGTATTCCTATGTGACCTTGTATCTCTGTTCCTCCTAATAAAAAGATAAGCAGTAAATGAAAAAATGAAAACATTACTAAATGTGTTATTCCACAAGTTAAAATAGCCTCATACATTTTGTTCGAAAAATCACTTGATAACAGGCTTAAGAAACAAAGGAAACAAAAAGTTATTTATCAGGCATGTTCTTAAGAGTGCTAATCTAATTTATCATAGAAAAATCAAGCTTATATCTCACAAAAGATACCGCAACTATGCAAAAATATTGCAATTACACATATACGTTGTAACAATTTGACAGGCACCCCAACGGATGTAACACAACATAACCATTAATAACAAAAGAAACAAAATAAAATAAGAACACAAACAGTGGGAAAAAAAAGATACAAAGAAAAACAGATATAATCAAAAATAATTCTGGATTTACATGCCCTATTAATTTTTATTACAGGAAATAAAAAATAAAAATGATCATTATACGGCTTTGTACATTAATGTATGTTTCACTGACTGCCAGATTAGAAAATGTGTTCCTATCCAAGAGAACCAACTATCTTTTTCATTATCCTAAAACGGATAGAGTACTTACTTAATGCTTTGATAACTTAATGACTTAATAAAGGCACCAAAATAAAAATCAATGAACGCTATCCCTCTTAGAGTGCAATCAGTTCCTGACCCTTTTTGATCCCAATGTCTGTTTATGTTTATTGTAATTATATCTATGTGTATTTTGTTTGAAGAGAAAACAAAATCGTTAATTCACCTTCTCATTCATGTTGACAAGTTACAGGCTCTGCATTATGTCAGTGTGCAAAAATGAATTGCTTCACTTTCTAGGTAATTCAGAGATACATACATTTAGCAAATACAATGCTTTTATAGTCATAGTAATACTCATTAATCTTAGTGGAAAAAGTACACTATGAGCTCTGGAATGCACTATTTGGCTTCTTTTGAAACTACATCCTAGCTTCTAATTGCCATGTGTTTTTGATTTGGAATACCCTGATTCGGTGGCATTTGTTAGATTAGCTCCTGAAGTCAAATGGAGACATTATATTTTCTACTCACTTTGCAGTAAAATGACTGTGTCACTAATTAATTATATTAAAGAATACTGAAGTACAAGATTTGTGTAACCTTACATTGTCTATTATAGAATATAACCAAACAGCCCAAGAGACAGTCTTTATCCCCATTGCGTTTCCACTCCATTCGTGAGATCTGAGCGCTTTTCATATATCTTGTGTGCTCAGATCCAAACTAGGGAAATGTTGAATGTATAAGTTAAATAAAATATTGTATGAGTTATAGATTTTTATGCAGTTTCCAGTGTAAGTTCAAAACTAGAATAGTGCCTGTACCTGGAGATAATTAAGTAACTGTAACCATTTAAACTGATTATCTCTAGGATAGAGGGGAGGGTTTGAAAAGATGCATTTTGTTCTCATTGGTCATTGTAGCTTGTCACACTGTGTACCATCAGGTCCAGATGGGCGTGCCTCTGGCATAAAAAACTGTATATAAGCAATGCCTTGCCATTCAATAAACCAGACTTCTTACCCTCAAGTCGCAGCCTCGACTTGTGTTGTAGGGAAATGCTGATCGCTAGTTCTGCTAGGAACTATATAGATACTCTACACTTGCAGGAATATTGCTGAATTGGAGCTTTCTACCGCTCTCCAGGATCGGGGACAAGGACATCCAAGCAGTCCAACCCTCAGCTAGCCTGAGGCAGCCGTAACACACACTATAAACTACTGTGTGAGAGTCCAGGAGCTAAAAACCTAATACATGTAATTAATATAATGCAAATGGTCAATCTAAGAAACATTTAAATATACATTCAGCAAATCAATGGAACCTTCAAAAGTCCAAAAGAGATATAAAAGTCCAAAGAAGATATATATAGCATGAGTATCCCTAACCCTGCTTGCGAAAATAACACAGGGCTGGTGGTACTGATTACAAATAATATACTTTTATATAGATATAAAAGATGTGTATTGAGTCCACATAGGACAAAGCATATCAGTATGAGGAACTGATTGCTAAAAACATATAATGCAACATCACAAAAGCGCTTGTAAAAAGTAAAAATAAACTGCTGGAAATATAGATAAAACTGATATATTTATTAAAAATCCTTCAAATATAAAAATGAGAATAAAAGAGAGTGTAGCTAGATAGCCAGTCTATAGGAAATGGATTGTGCAAGAAAACCTTAAGTCCAGACCCTGATGTACAAGGATTGGTCAGGGTCTAGACTTAAGGTTTTCTTGCACAATCCATTTCCCATAGACTGTATGTGTATATATATATATATATAGATATAGATATAGATATAGATATAGATATAGATATAGATATAGAGAGAGAGAGAGAGAGAGAGAGAGAGAGAGAGAGAGATTTTGCTCATTAACAAAACATCATAATTATTTTGCTTAAGATATTAAGAGAGCAGGGGGCCTTTCAGAATGTGGAAGAAAATGAAGTAAGTGTTGGAAATCGTTTTATTACTAGTCAGACATTTGATGAACTAATAAAAATGTTATTTATACCTGCTCACATTATTAAAATTGCATTCATGATCTTTCCTTATAAAATAAATTAGGAAACTAAAAATATAAGTCCAGACTTGGTACACTTCACTCCTATATCTAGAATGTGTTGATCTCAACCTATATCCCTTCTGTAGGAAGCACTGTAGGCTTGGGCTCTGCTCAAAGTTTATTTTTCCTAATTTTTGTTATTAGAATGAGGATGTTAAGTAAAGCTAGCTAAAATTCCTGTGTGCTTTTCTAATGTTGTAACTGATTATAAATGGAAAGATTAAAGTGAAATATTGTAAACCAGGTTTAACGTTTAGCTTCTGAACGTCTCATACTGTTCCTGCTAAATTGTTGATAGGATAGGATTTAAACTTTTCCAATTCAAGGATAAATGAATGCACCTATCAATATGTGTGTCCTACTAAGTAACTGCTGTATACTTATTTTAAATAGTTACAATATTTTATTAGTATACAAACTGCTTCCATGTTTTACTTGCACATGTACAGTATCTATATGTAAATATACATGTGCACAAATAATGTTTTGTATATATTTAAAAGTGTAGACTATTTTCCATTAGCAATATCTTAGAATGGAAAAAAAAAAAGATGAGTAAATGTCTCTTTCTGCCAAAAGTGAAGTTTGTACTAATTCCAAATAAATACTTAGGCCAATGGTTCTATTAGGAACACATGTGCTAAAGAGAAAACAGAATTCAAGGTATAGTGATGCCCCACTGTGTTTTGAGCTAGCAATTGTTTTGCAGATGAGTAATTATTTGTATTATTGCAGAGTGTGTGTGTGTGTGTGTATGTACATGAGTTCATGTGTATGTTCATGTCAACATATATGCTCTTTTTGTGCTTTTATATTCTCATGCAGTTTTATTTTTCATGGTGTGTGTTGAGAATTACAATTTAGATTATTAATAGCTTTAATGGTAGAGTGTACAACTAAAGAGAGAAAGAAACAGAACATGTTCATTTATGAAGTCAAGATAAAGCTTGGCAGAACAGACTGGTTAAGTTTGGATTTAACTCACTCTCCAGCCAAATACATCTGGCCTTTAGAATATCCAGTGGCTTTTAAATTCATTTAATTTTAAGCTATTTATTATGTACTGGAATAGGGATCATTTTTGTTTAAAGGAAGCACACTAAACATACATAGAATATTTGTGGACTGATACATCTTTTTGACAGTAGAGTGAGTAAAAACTCAAAAGGGTGAGAACACACAGTATATTTTAAGTGGATTTCAGATTTAAGGTCAATATAGCCAAACAGGAAAAATTGTCTAAGCCAACTATACTTTTAGTTCAGTGAATATGGTCTTAAATTTGAAATTAATTTTGAATTCACTCAGAATTCTTAATATAGTAAATAACTCTGATAGTGTACACTGATCAGTCACAACATTAAAAGCACTGGCCAGTGAAGTGATAAAAATGGCTTATATTATTACAATGGCACCTGTCAAGGGGTGGAATGTACTAAGCAGCAAGTTCTTGAATTTCATGTGTTGGAATCAGGAACAATGAGCAAGCGAAAAGATCTAAGTGACTTTGACAAGAGCCAAAAAGTGATGGCTAAATGACTGGTTCATATAATCTACAAAATAGCAAGTCTTGCATTGGTTAGTACCTACCAAACGTAGTGCAAAGAAGGACAACTGCTGAACCAGAATCAGGGTCATGGGCACCTTAGGCTCAATGATGCATGTGGGAGAGCGAAGGCTAGCCTTCTGGTCCAAAGACACAGAAGAGTTACTGTTGCTCAAATTGCTGGAAAATGTATTGGTGGTCAAGCTTAAACTGTATCAGAACACATAGTGCATTACATCAGACCAGTCAGAATACTCATGATGACCTCTCTCCACCACCAAAACCATTTTTTGGACCATGGAGCAATGGAAGAAAGTTGCCTGGTCTGATGAATCATGTTTTCTTTTAGATCACATGTATGGCCATATACTTGTGCATCATTTACTTGGAAAAGAGATGGCAGCAGGTTGCACTATGGGAAGAAGGCAAGCTGGCAGAGGCAGTGTTGTGCTCTGGGCAATGTTCTGCTGGGAAACCTTGGGTCCTAGCATTTATGTGGGTGTTACTTTGACGCAGACCACCTACCTAGAAATTGTTGGTACCCTTCATGGACATGGTGTTCCCTGATGGAAATGACTTATTTGAGCAGAACAATTAACCCTACCACACTGTAAAAATTGCATGACTTAAAGGATCTAATGCCAATGTCTTGTTGACAGATATTACAGGACACATTCAGATTTTTCATGAATCACAGTGAGAGTGATATTAAGAATTCTACAGCAAGACATTCCAAGTCAGTTTCTGAATTAGTCTCAGGTTCAGGAATTCCATCAGGACACAATCATCTCTTTAGTTGTAGATCAGTTGTAGATTTAGAAATTAATTGATTGCAACAGACTTCTCCTCAGCTGAAGACTCATGCAAGAGCTTCACAACAGCAGGTAGGGCTGTAGTACCCACTTACTGAACCAGTACATGCATGGCAAATATCTCTCTTTTTTACAGAATGTCCTTGGGAGGCAATGGGTCAATTTACTGCTAATGTCCTACATAAATAATCATTGGCATTAACCATAGTTCAAATCTCCTTGCTTCCTCCCCACCCCCCTCCTCCCCCCAATTATCTACTACTAGTTCTCAAGTCTATGGTAGGTCTGTTTTTCAACTGACCGGATAATATTCTGCTACATATCCTTAAGTTTAGGTGACATTTGTGGTCAGGTCAGAGAGTTTTTTCAAAGGAAGAACCTGTCACTTTGTTCCATGAAAACCAAATGGTGGCTGTATCTGAGTTTTGTCCAAAAGTGGTTTTATATTAACCCTTGTCAGTTTATATTCAAAGATCGGAGACCCATAGATTGTTTCCAGGCTATTTATCATTTTAATTTTCAACAGTAAATGTCAGACTGCTTCTAAAACCACTACCAGCAGATTTACTTTTTGATAGCAATATATTAATGTCTATCAGGAGATGAAGACCAAATGGCATTTGACAGACTTCACAAGCACTCTCTTCCTTTTTAGTGAGCACATGCATCATGAGATATGTAAAATAACCACATGGTACTAGATAAATGACTGGAGAAGTGGTGTTTAATAAAATGTTGTTAATTACTGGTCCTATTAGTGTTGGGGGATGAACTATCCATTCATAAAAACTGCCATTGCCTATGACCAGGAAAAGGAGATTATGGCAAGTAAGATAATTTTCCTTTCTTTCTTACAAATACACTGTGGAATGTACTCCTACCCACTGCGCATCATCTCAATACCTAACATCAACATGCAATCCATAAAGCTCACCACATCCACACTACATGTTACCTAGAATAGATTACAAATGAAGAATTCAAATAGAGCTTGGGTTTATTATATTTTTCACCAAGTTACTTTGTCATGGATTATATGGATAGTTGTTTCCTGGGTACAACACAAGAAACACAGTTTAACCATACACAAACACCCACAATGGAGTTTACAGTGCAGTGCAGCTGCAATGACTGAATTTTATTTTCCATTGCAAAAGCTGTGCATTTCATTACATTTCAGAAAGAGTATATCTCTATTTTCATTAAAGGAGCACTATAGAGTCAGGAACACAAACATGTGTTCCTGACCCTATAGGGCTAAAATCACCATCTAGCCACCCTGTCCCCCTCATGCCTCCCTAAAAATAGTAAAATCTTACTTGTATTCAAGCCTGATGCTGTAACTCTGCATGCTGTTTGCCTCAGAAAAACAAGCTGTCTGCTGACATCAGCAGAAGTGTTGGCCTGATCATAGGATTGGCTGAGACTGACAAAGAGGCAGATCAGGGGCAGAGCCAGCACAACTCAAACACATCCCTGGCCAATCAGCATCTCCTCATAGAGATGAATTGAATCAATGCATCTCTATGAGGACAGTTCAGTGTCTGCATGCAGAGGGGAGAGATACTGAATGTTTAGATGCATTATAGGCAGCCATGACCCAGGAAGGCTTTCTAACAGCCATCTGAGGAGTGGCCACTGAAGTTATCACCAGGATGTAATGCAAACACTGCATTTTCTCTGAAAAGACAGTGCTTACAGCAAAAAGCCTGAAGGTAATGATTCTACTCACCAGAACAAATTCAATAAGCTGTAGTTGTTCTGGTGACTATAGTGTCCTGTTAAAGATCAGGTCATAATGTCGAAACAAACAGTGAGTAAAAAGCACTGAAACCCAAATGTAAATTTTATAAAATTAATGTTTTAAAAGTAGTGTCTTTTCTGTAACAATACTGGTTTCCTGGTGATTTGTTTGTATTTGATCGTAATGCATCTACGGTTCCTCTTTACTTACCAGTAACATCTTAGTTAGAAATATTTCTACAAATGCTGGTAATGGAATTTTGTTTTTATTTTTTTAGTCATTCGGCCAAATTTAGTTATAAATCTGTTTTGTGGGAAATGAAACTCAATATAATAAGAGGAAATAAAGAGGAAAGTGTTTATGCAGAGAATTGAAATGCAATATAGGAGAAGTATTAGAAAGATAAAATTTACAAATTGGATCAAAATACAGATAAAATGAGCAGTAAATAATGCTTGGCTGCACAATAGGAATGCAAATATATAGGATATAAAATCTTAGAATAAAGGCAAAACATTAGGATCTTAGTTAATAGTAACAAATTAAAATTACTTTTTTAAAAGCATTTTATTTGCATATACACAAAATAATCACTAAAAAAAACCTCAAAACATTTAAAGAAAATATCAAGACATTTAATATATTTCCTGGTTGATTTACTAGTATCTGATGACGTTCTTTAGTTAGTTTATTCCAGGAAAAAAAAGCTTTTGACTTCAATAAAACAGCTCTATAGGAAGCCATAGGAACCACACCACTTATACTTTTTTTACTAGATGGCAATGTAGTTTTCTGACCAATAAACATTTAAGAAGCGCAATACAAGTGAAGTCAATGGAGATTGACTGATGTATTCTAGATGCTACTATATAAGACATCTGATGGGTAAGAACAATGTAGCTTGTCACTATATTTTAGGAAGCTTATTTGTAATATTGTAATATAATTACTTTTTTATCTTTTTACGATAAAACAGACCAGCAAATGTTTAAAAAAAACAAAAATCAAAGACTGTGATGCATCTAAGAAACATATTTAAATATGTATGTATGAGAGAAAATTTGGGGATATAGCCAATCCTATAAAGGACACCCTCTGGCACGACTGTGACATGAATGTGAATACTGCACTCACAAGTTTATTCTAAAAATGAGCCTTGAGGCAAATACAAACTCTCCCTGTAATTCCAGCATATAAAAATCTGAGGTAGGAATGAAGGGAACCTCTATGGAATAGAGAACCAGGCTAATATTTCGGGAAGCCAAAAAAGTTAAAAGTAATAACACATTTATTCCACGTAATTTAAACCAAAACATGTCCCACACATTTTTTTTTTTTTTGTGTCCTCTATAGGATTGGCTGTATCCTCATATTTTTCTTAGTAGAAGCCTTCCATTTCCACTTGGGGAAAAAAAAATCAAAGTTCAACAAATCTAATATGATCCTGAGACTAGAAATAGCAACAGAAGTAATATATATATATATATATATATATATATATATATATACACTGCTTTTGTGCTCCCAGGATTTTTGTGAGCATGCATGGATATAAGGAAGAGAAAAGGGCATATGCAGCTCCTATTTGTCTGTTTTTTTGAGGAGGGGACCATTCCTTGGTCCTATACAAACAAAACAATCACTTAACAACTTAATGTAGTAGGAAAGTGAGAAAACAGCTCTTATCTCAATGGATAGTGGTGACAGCATCCTCCATGGATATCCCATCAATTATCCCTTAAAATACCATATGCATACAAACAAAGGAGGATACAGCTTCAGATCTACAACATGATTAAAAAAAAACAAATAATAGTGTAACACTGTTATATAAGTGTAAAAGCGCTATGTGGAATAACACACAAGAAGGATGAGAAAATATCGCCCAAGGGTGCCTCCCCTGATTTGGATTGGGGGTCAAAACCATTCCTCCTATTTTCAAAGATGATGGAGTCAGACTCAGGATAGTATAATAAAAAATTCTGCTGTATTATAAAATAATTATAAAAAAACAGCATAAGCTATTTTAAATTTTATTTAATTTTAATTGTATTCATTTTTATTTATATTTACTTTTATTTTAATATTAATATTTTATCCCATTTATTTTGATTTTGATTTTTAATTTTATTTATTTATTTTAAATTTTCATTTTTATTTTTACATTTATTTTTATTTTCATTTTCATTTTTATATTTATTTTTATTTATCATATGCATATTTTTTAATTTCATTATATTTATTTTATACATTTATGTATTTATTTTATTATTATTATTATTTTTTTCTCATCCTTCCATTTTTTGGAAGACATTTTTCCATTTTTCCAGGATTTTTCCATGATGTATATATTTGTTTCTGGGATTTTTGAGCTAAGATATGAATTAAATTAAATTTTGTATTAACAATCATAATGGGCCCCTACGTATGGGTATAGTATTCCCATGTTTAATGTGAAATTATGTATATATTTAAAAAATTAAAAATTGAGAGGTCTATTAATTTCTCCATTCAAAAGCAGCCTGCATACAATATGTATAGTTTGCGTTTGATTACAAAGGATAAATAGATACTTCTTTTTTTTTAATTGTTCAAGAGTCTTTATTGACATATAAAGGAATATTATCTGAATGTCCCATCTCAGAACAGATACACCTAGTTTCACATGGAAAACAAGCAAAAGAACTTCCTGGAGCAGACATTTTATTTAGGAATTGAGGAGTCGTCACTATTACCAAGTACAATTAGGTAATTACTGAAGGGAGTCACTTAGATTTTGCCTGTGAATGTGCCAGTCTTTATCTGCTTGGCCCATTTTTCCACCCATGAGTTGAGACTAGAGATGAGCGTACACCTGGATGTTCGGGTTTGCCATGTTCGGCCGAACTTTGGCAAAGAGTTCGAGTTCGGACTCGAACTTGACCCAGACTTGTAACGAGGATCCAGTTGGGTGGCCACCCAGTTATCAGCACAAGTTAGAATGTGGGCAATTGCGCAGGCACTGCAGCATGTAGTCGCTCATGTGTGCCAGGCTGCCCAGAGGCAAGGACAAGCTGTCCTCTGTGGGAGGTGTATCGTCTGTGTCCTCCGTATGCCCCCAGCCCAGCTCCAGTGATGCCCATGAGGTGCTTTGGGTGCCACCCTGCTGTGAACATGGTTCCTCCACCTCATCCTCCTCCTCCTCATCCTCTAGAACTGTGCCCTGGCTGGACAATTGTGTACCTGGCCTATGCTGGTGCAGGAACCCACCCTCCGAGTCACTTGTGAATGACTGGCCTGATAACCATGGAAATGACCCATCTTCCTCCTCCTCTTCCTCCTTTGCCACATCCTCTTCCATCATCGCCCGCAGCGTTTTTTCAAGGAGACATAGAAGCGGGTGAGCGGAAAGGCCAAAGGTACACTACAGTGCAGACAGGCGAGCAGAAGCAGGGTGAGACGGCCGAAAGTGCGCACCGATGGCCCGCACCTTCTGCAGCAGCTCTGATATATCTGGGTAGTTTTTCTGCACCACCAAATTCAGCACATGCGCAAGGCAAGGGATGTGCGTCAAACCGGCTAGGCCCAGAGCTGCTACGAGATTTCGCCCATTATCGCACACCACCAGGCCGGGCTTGAGGCTCAGTGGCAACAACCACTCATCGCTCTGTTGTTCCATGCCCGTCCACAGCTATTGCGCGGTGTGTTTTTTTCCCCCCAAACATATGAGTTTTAAAACAGCCTGCTGTTGTTTCCCCCTGGCTGTGCTGAAGTTGGTGATGAAGGTGTTACGCTGACCAGATGAGGAGGTGGTAGAGGTGAAGGCAGTGGAGTAGGAGGAGGGGGAGGCAACAGGAGGCAAAGAGGAATGCCCTGCAATCTTCAGTGGCAGAAGGACATGCGCCAAACTGATATTCGCCTCAGGCCCAGCCGCCACTATTTTTGCCCAGTGTGCAGTTAGGGAGATATAGCGTCCCTGCCCCTGCTTACTGGTCCACAGATGGCATTGCGCAGTGCACACCTGATTTTGTCCGCCAATTGGTTGTGCAGGGAAGGGATGGCTCACCTGGAAAAGTAGTGGTGGCTTGGAACCACATACTGTGGGACAGCCACCGCCGTCATGTTTTTAAAACTGTCCGTCTTCACCAGACTGAATGACAGCATTTCAAAGGCCAGTAATTTTGAAAAGCTGGCATTCAGGGCGATGGATCGCGGTTGGATAGGGGGGTACTTCCTCTTTCTCTCCAGTGTTTGGAAGATGGACAGCTGAACACTTCCATGGGGCAGTGTGGAGATGCTTGGGGATGGTGGCGGACGTGGTGGTGTTGCTGACACATCCTCTGTTTGCTGGGTGGCAGGTGCCACTGTCACTCCAGAGGTAGAGGAAGAGGCCGAGACAGCAGTATAAGGGGAAGCAGGAGGAACCTGAGACCTTTCTTGGTTTTTGAGGTGCTTACTCCACTGCAGCTCGTGCTTTGCATGTAGATGCCTGGTCATGCAGGTTGTGCTCAGGTTTATAACGTTTATGCCTCACTTCAGGCTCTGATTGCACAGCGTGCAAACCACTCTTGTCTTGTCATCAGCACATTGTCTGAAGAGCTCCAGAGAACTCCTTGGAGCTGGCTTTGGTGTGCTCGGTCCCTGGGTACAGTGGGCAGTAGCAGGCGTACTCTCTAGTGGACGGCCGCTCCGCTTTTGCACCCTGCTCCCTCTTATGCTGTGCTGGTGCCTCTGTGTGACCACCGCCTCTTCCTCCAAACTGGACACGTCACTCACATGACCTTGATTCCATGTGGGGGTTTAGGACCTCATCATCCTCCACATCATCTTCCACCCACTCCTTAACCCTGCCCTCCTTGCTGGTCTGCACACTGCAGAAAGCCATAGCATTTGGCACCTGTGTTTCGTCATCATCAGTGACGTGCTGCGGTAGTCCTCGCATGTCCACATCCTGACACATAAGTGTTTGTGCACCAGTGCACTCAATCTCTTCCACTTCTGGGGCAGGGCTAGGTGGATGGCCCATGGAAACCCCGCCAGCAGAGTCATCAAAAAGCATAAGAGACTGCTGCATGACTTGTGGCTCAGACTGCTTGGCTGATTTGCAAGGGGCTGAGATGAAAGACAGATGGCCATGGGCTGCAGGTGCCAACTCTGAGCCTTCAGCAGGGGACCGCGTGGGAGACAATCTGAAGGAATTGGAGGCACTGTCAGCCATCCAATCTACTATTGCCTGTACTTGTTCTGGCCTCACCATTCGTAGAGCGGCATTCTGGCCTACCGACTAACGCTAAAGGTTCTGTCGCCTACTCGCACCTGAGGAAGGTGTTTCACTTATGCGTGTAGCTGGCACAGATCGACCACGTCCTCTCCCTGCAACAGGAGCTCCACCAACACCAGCAGCACCACGACCAGGGCCACGTCCCTTATTTGACGCTCTCCTAATTCAAACTAACAGATGGTTTATGTCAGGCGACAATGTAACCGCCAATAGTCAATAATTAAGTTCACTGACAGTAAGGCAATGCTGGTGTCCTAAAGAGAAAAAAACAGTGTGACAGGCGTAATTAACACAATTACTTCACTGTCTCAAAAAATGTGAATTTGTCAACCAACAACGTAACAGTAGTATTTAACGGTTTTATTGGAGTGCAAGAAATGCACCGCAGGCCGCAAATGTACTATTTAGCACCAAAAAATTGAATTTTTCAAAGTGCGATGTAACCACAGTGTTTGACGGTTCTATTTGACTCTCAGATATGAAGTGCATGCCCCAAATTTACTTTTTAGCACCAAAAATATTTGAATTGGTCAAACTGCCATGTAACCACAGTATTTGACGGTTCTATTTGACTCTCAGATATGAAGTGCACGCCACAAATTTACTTTTTAGCACCAAAAAAAATTTAATTTGTCAAACTGCAATGTCACAGCAGTATTTAAAAATGCCTAGATGTTGCCCACTGAGCTACCAGAACAGGATTAAAGTAATGTGCCTGGCACACATGCAGTTGCAAGTGCCCACCTAACAAACAGACTGGTTGCTTATTTCTCTGTGGCACTGGGCTCAGGGCAGGGTACAAAAATGTAGTATAGCACCCACAAAAATAATCGCTGTAGTTTGCAGATTCAACACCAGAATTCTTTCCTAATCTGTCCCTCACAGCTGCAGCATCGTCTCCCTACACTAATAAGAGCTCATGTGACTCCAGCTTATATAGAGGCTGGGTCACAGGCTGCACTGGCCAATCACAGCCATGCCATTAGTAGGCATGGCTGTGATGGCTTCTAAGGGCACACGAGTCAAACGCTTGTTGATTGGCTGCCCTGCAGCTTTTCAAAATGCGCCATTAAATCACCGAACACCGAATTTGAACCCGAACTGTTACTGAAATGTCCAGGTTCGGGTTCGGGGTCAAAAATCGTAATGTTCAGTACGAACCTGAACTTTACAGTTCGGGTTCGCTCATCTCTAGTTGAGACACATTGTTTTATAAACACGTGCATAATATTCGCAGGGATATGGATCCATCTCTTTGGAGGTCACAGCGATGATAATCCTGGGAGTTCTGGTAGCAGTGTTTGTTCTGATTCTGGTTGGGAAAACGAGCATTGAAGGGAGCAGTCTTGAAGTTTTCAATCTTCTGACGGATATCTTCAGACATTTTGCCTCAAGCTCACTGTCCGCTCTTCTTAGATACTTATGTGGTGCCTTGATTGACAATTGACATTGTAGATAAATGTATAAAACAGACACCAATCTTCCATACATGGGGAAAAACCTTTATTAATAGACTTCTCTTTTTCTTTCCCTCTATTAATGCATTGGGATATTGCCACTTCGTTTCTGTCTTCTTATTTCTTTTGCTTTTAAGCCTTTTTTTGAGCCTTTAGGGCTTCCATCAGTAATTATATACTGTATAAGCTGCAGATGGAATGCATTACATCCGTGCAAAGGAACGCATACATCATTACAAAGAATCCATGCAAGTCGCCATACTGGAAGTGACGTTCTAACACTGCCAAAAATCGGAAGTGATGTCACGAAACCGTCGAAACCCGGGAAATTTGATTATTTACAGCTGGAACAAGCCATCAACGTCCCTGAGGAAGTCCTGATAGGACGAAACGCATAGGACCAGGTACAATAGGAGCTTATGCTTTTATTTTTATAATTATTTTATAATACAGCAGAATTTTTTATTCGACTATCCTGAGTCTGACTCCATCATTCTTTGGTCCTCTCTGGTTAATTGAATGTGTTTTTGTGTGTTCGTTTTTCAACAACTAATAAAAAAACATCTAGAGGAGACAATATATGTGTCCAGCTCTCTCTTGCATGTGATTTGTTTCCCCCCACCCCCAGTGTTTAGTTAGGATAACTTAAATTGTATACTGCTAACCTGCCGCAATATATATACAGTCTTGGAAAAAATAAAATACACCCTCTTGAATTCTATGGTTTTACGTATCAGGACATAACAACAATTATCTGTTCCTTAACAGGGCTTAAAATTTGGTAAATACAACCTCAGATTAATAACAACAACAACACATGACATATTACACCGTGTCATGAATTATTGAACAAAAATAAAGCCAAAATGAAGAAGACGTGTAAAAAACTAAGTGCATTGCATTTATCAGCTTAATATTTTGGATTGCAAGGACTTTGATTTCATTTTACTATTTAATTTAAGCCAGATTCTGAGTCATGCACCTAGAGAATGATTATTTTATACCTTTTTGTACTTTTTGTACCTTTTTCTATCTGATTTACAGTTGACTGTGAATACTTGTTCTTTTTATCAGGGCAGTGGCACATTTGAAGAAATAATGATGTATTAAGCCTCAAAAACTGTAAACTTCTCATATGTGAGATGACTATCCAAATTTAGTTATTTTAGGGCTAGTGTAATGTTGACATCTTTTTAAATATTTTCATTTATTTATTTTTACTGCATATTATGAAGTTTTTAACATTAATAAAAGCTTGTAATGTTTATGTAAATTAGATGTTGAATTATATTTTACAAAATATATTGTGAATGAAGAATATAAAGCCTATACAAATATCATTCTCTGATTTTGATGGTTACAAAAGTAATTACGGTACTCTGTCTGCCAACAGTGATTAAGAACTTTTTTTCTGTATATGTAACATATATTACAAATTGTAATAGACTTGTGCAATGTAAAAAAAATTAGTTCTTCTGAACTTGAGCTGAATTCAACCCTCTAGGCAGTAGTGGAGGACGTTTCATTAGTCCAAGGAAGAGGTGTTCAAACTCTCAGAAGCCATGGCACTACTTCTGATTGTGAATTGTGGAAAAGGAGCCCTTACCCTTCCTCGATTTCATCTTGGTATTAGTAGTATGTGACATTGATGGTGGTGGGTTTTAGTTTTTCTTGTTACGATAAATAAAAGATAGGCATGATTGCATATTGTGTAAACTAACAAATCTTTGTTAAGCAAAAATAGGTGATTGTGGTGAAAAATGGCTTGGTGCTCAGTGAATTTATTACTGTAATATTATTGTATTTGACTTTAAGAAACACTGCACAGTGCTTGCATCATTGCGGAACACACACTGGACAAACCAGATTCATGAAAATAAAAATTAAAATATGATTTTCTTTCTCCAAACAGTAAAATAAATGTTTAACAACTGTATATTGTAACCTACTCTCACACTAGAATCAAAAATCACTAGACAAAATGGAAATCTCCCATGTTTGCCAATTCATCGTTGTTTCAAGTGCCCCTGGCAGTAGAGCCACCCTTCCATGGGTGCAGATGCCTCATTGTGGGTGGTCCCATGCTCAGATTTTGGACATTTTATACTTTTTTCACACACAACTTTTTTCATTTTCACATGCTTGGACAAATATAGCATACACGAGGAGAGTTGTTCTAGTATCTTGCCATATGTTATTACTTTATTGACTACAATAAATAAGCATTCTTTTTCCATGATTTTATACTGATGTATTTTTGGGGATTCCCTATGAGTGCGGATCAACATACTTGTCCTGTGTGAAATCATTTGATTACTGGGAGGATTACAACACCAAGAAGTTAACCCTGTTATTACACCTATTGAACTGCCATAAGTATGATGAAAACCACTATATATACATGCTTATTTAATTTTGGAGTTGCGGCTACATGTTTTTTGTAAGTAAGGGACTTTCTTCACTTTTCTGCCTTTTTACTACAGATGCCTCCTTACTGCAGTCTGGTGCTTCCACAGGAGAAGATCCCATCACTCCATTCAGCCACTTAGCAAGTGAGTTGGAGTATTGTTATGATAACTCATGGCAACACTCTGACTCATTGAGAAATGTTGGATGGCAAGGATATGAACACCACAGGATCTCTTACCGTCTTGGTGCTGGGGTACACTGAGATGTTCTGATCCTCTAATACTGACAGAGGCCTTTCAACTAAACTTAAGCTATATATTTTCACATTTCAAGTTAGAATTTGTGGAATCTTTCAACCAAGGACAACTAATAATCCAAAGCTAATGGTAGTGTAGACACTCAACTGTATAAATTGTGCAGGCATTGCGGTTACCCTAAGAAAAGAACCTCCAATATATGCAACAGCAAAACTAAAAAGTAAATACCGCACTCAAAATGTATCATTCAAATATTTATGTTTTAATAAATAAAAAAAAATAAAAAAAATATTGCTATTGCAAAGAAGGGGGCAACAATAGGTATCAATCATAATCATAAATGTATATAACATAACCCATGCCACATTTAACAGAAAGGTATATATCTTCATTAACACTTTCCACATTAATTAAACATCTACACAGTATTAGGCAGTTATAAACATATAATCCTGTAAATAACTGCTAACACTACTATCTTACTATGCAAACAACTAAGAACAATATGCAATATTTTTTTTTAAGTTAAAACTCTGTCCTTTCTGATAGAAATCTCATGAACAGAAGAGAGGAATTCCCAAAATAAAAAAGGAATTTTATAGATGGAACATTTATTATTTAACAGATATTAGCAAACTAAAGAGATGTTCTGCATATTATATGAAAGCTATGAAAGTGCTTACCCATAATACTGCATTTTTGTTATACTTATTGCCAAATGTATTTATTTATTTTTTACAACTAACACTTTAAATTCGTATTAATGCTAAGTGCCACCTTGTGGTCAAATTGATTACTTTTTTAAAGCAAGTTTCAAGTTTTGTAAAAAAAATATTGAGATGCTGTATACAGGGTGAGAGGGCAGAGCCAATAAAATATCGCTTAATAATTGAGCAATTCAGCTGAATATATATATATACATATATATATATATATATATATATATATATATATATATATATATATATTATATGTTATATATATTATATGTTAATAATATGTCATAAATCTAATGGTAATGTGTTTTTTTTCTATCACATTTATATTTTTTTTAATTGGAAGATTTGTTTTTATGTTTAGATTAGTGCCTCCCTAGTTCAAGCTTTAATTAACTTTACTCCAGCTCTGGGAGTGTCTCCTCACTTTAACTTCAGTCCATCACTAGTGAAGTAATCATTTTTGATGACTTGTAACTTATTAGATGCTTCTCATTGAGAAGCATTGGGACTCATGACAATTGCTGCAATCCTCAAAAGACGGGCACTTCACTCCACTAGCTTTCACTCAGGACCCTAGCCTGCATCGCAAGGAATGACTGGAAAGTGCTAGTGATAAACAACAGTAGGAAGAGTAGAGGGGAAGTGGGGGACATGGCAGATCCAAGGGAAGAGGGGGGTGGACTTTCCTTAGAGACGCGCAACTAACCATCTTAACCTAGGAACTGACTCAAGGGCACACAGATGAACCGGACACCCACTGGGATCACTTATTTAGCAGAGTCAACCGGATGCTCTAGGGAGCACAATACGCCGGTCAGTTAAGGATTGCTCTCAGGGGTCCCCTTCACTGGGAAGCTTATGACTCAGATAAAATTACTAGCAGGACACTAGATTAATCAAGCAACTGCAAACCACACGAGACAGGCACGTATGGCACAAGTGACAGATAGGAAATCTGTGAGGGAACAACCAACTAATGGTTAAAGGACAGTCTGTAGAAGCATGGGGACTGGGCGGGCAGGACAGTGAACGACCCTGACACTGGATACAGTGTAGCGACACAGAGGGCAACAGCATGCATGAGAATGCATGTGGGGACAAGGGGTGAGGAGAATGAAATGAAGGGAAGCCTCAGGGTCTAAGACATGATAACCGTGTCTACCGCAGCTATGACATCTTACGTTATGTTTTGTTCTAAATTCTTTTCTTTTGTTGCTGGAACTTGAGACACTCTATATTATCTAAAAATGTGACCTATTTGAAAATGTTGATTCCATTGTTTTGCTGCCACATTACAAATAAAGAATTAAAAAAAACAAAAAAACTATTATGAGGGAAATTGGAAGACAAAGAACAGTGGGTATTTCTTGGGAATCAAAATAATTCTACAGAATGACAAAGACGTCTGATATCTGGCCTCTTAACTCCAACATATTTATTCTCTCAAAATATTTCACTTATCCCAGTTGTTGCTCCAAAGCTCTGATACACTTTGAATAATTAATGTAGAGATGATTCATGTTTAATATATGTAATTAATGCACATAAATCATGTAAATTAAAGGGATTACAGACCTGCAGGATCAGCGATCATCAAACTCAAGCTGCCGTGAAATATTTTCACTGAAGAAAATCAAAAACAAAAAATCTATGGCATTATTTGATTTCTTTTAATAAAGGCTGTGCTTGAGATATCTTTCCAGCTAATGTGTTAAATCAAGCAGCCAATCAGTAATTGCAAAGACATTTGACAATGTAGACCCAATTATATTTATATCAGTGTAAAAACTAAAATGAAGAGGAACATGAAACCCTTCATAAGACTAGCATGACTTTCTAAAGAAGCTTTATTACAGTTCGTATCACATCAAAGCAAACAAATGCAATTGGTTTATTGTGATCCTGTGTGGCAATGTTTGTTGTAGTGCACTTACTGTATGATTGTTAAGCCCATGGATCAAGTGTCATATTGATTAAAGAACTGGCTTAATCAGAGTTTATATTGCCTTTCTCCACTGTCTTTACACATTGTCTGCAGGGGGTCTCTAACACCTACACATTGTCCTTTAGGTATTCTAAGAGGCCACTGGAAAAATTTCAATGTCTTAATTCACTTCTACAGTACTGCTTAGGAATCCCTAGCACAGTACTTCAAGAGACTTGTTACCCTGCTTCAATCACGAGGGAAGAAACTACACCCCAGCTGTTTGAATTCTGTACATTTTGAGCTATTACGGTTCTTGTTCAGTGTGAGAGAAGAGGAAGTGGCATTTACATTTGCTTGAGACTATACAAAACAATACACTGGGGTTATAGTGGATACTTGTACATGTACTGAGTGCTAGAATGGAGGGATACTGAGCAGAACTTAATGATTAGATTTAAATGATAAATTGCATTTCGTAAATGCACAGGTATTAGAATGTGTTAAGTACACCTGCGTAGAACATTTCATCATCACTGGTGACACTCTTCGTTAATAATTCTCAGTGAGCCAAAGGATAATTTGTTATGTGCTAACAGGGGTATGGTGTTACAAATACACACATGGGAAGCCTCAACAGAAAGAAGAGAATCCAACCTTTGGTATGAACGATCTAACTCCACTAAACAACAATAAATTATTATTTTATGAAAGAGCAGTTCAGAATTAGCCCATCTCTCCCATATGGAGTAGTAACTTCCCTTCTCCAGGATTGAAAATGTGATCTAAGCCAGTTCAGCATCAGTAACTTAAATAATCATATTGTGATTAGTATGGCTGATTGAACTAATTAAATTATATTTGTTTCTGATATAGTTGGATATGGATTATAGTCTGTGCTTTATCATTATAATAAGTGGTTATATTTAAGCTTGCTACTAGGGCAATAGGAAACATTACATATTTGTGGCATATTTTCATCAAACTTCTCATCCTTACTATGATGTTATAGGTACTTTGAAATAGGCATAAAACCACTTAGATCTTATACTGAACTAATCTTTGCTCTATTTTTCTTTCAACTGTTTTCATCAGTTTTATTTGTAAAATGTAACCTAGCAAGCTTTGTTTTCTTGTATCAGTTATAAAAATTAACTATATGCCAAAAAAGGATTTTTCAAGTGTTTACCAGTGTTATTCTTTTGAGCCTCGTTAAACCGATGAATAAGCTTCAGAGATTCATTTTAGAGGTACTTCCCAACCTTTTTACTGCTCTGTTAATCATGCCAGTGTTTTCCCTGGAGTCTCTTGGAAAGTAGTATTTTGAAGCAGATTTACGTATTATAGACTCGTCTTATGTAAAATAGTACGACAGTGTGTTCTAGTAGTTATGATCTTACTGTCTACATGATTCTGAGATTAGCTAATGGTTGGATGCTGTGAGTTATTTGACTTTTCATTGTGATGATTAATTGTTTAGCATTTTTTTTAAGAGCTTTTGGTTATGTCACTGTTTTCTTTTCCTATAAAGTTGCCTCATTCTTTTTTTCAACAAAAATAAATTAAATGAAATGTTCCTTTATGATCTCAAGAACTGGTTACAATTTGTGTACGGTTTAACCATCTGAAACACAGTAGTGACAATAATTACAACATTCTAATATAATTTATATTACTCAAAATGTTGTTTTTCTGAGACTTTCATTTCTCATTGAGTTAAAACACATTTGTATTGACAGCATCTAGTTATTTTGCATGACAGAAGGACAAGATGATCTTTTGTGATTGAAATCCGAGTTTCAAACCGAAGATTAAAGAGAATGATATCATACACTCTTTTAATACTGGAACAGGAAGTGAAACAATTTTTCCATGGGTGCATTTGATGAAATTAAGTAGATAAACATTGTACAATGTTTATTTTTGGCTAGTTAAAATAACAACTTGAGTGGGAAATGCTTCAGTAAGTAATAGTTAAACTGAAATGCATATTAACTCCAAATGATGAATCTATTTCTTTAATTTTTGGTGATAACAAGAACAACAATCATTAGCTCTGTACGGGTTTCCCTGCTAAATTCTATGCTGTAACGGAGTAGAAGTATAAACTGCAATATCTCAGCTGGTAGACGTAATCAGCATACAAATAAAGGGTAGCATAGTAATTCCATTACATTCCCCAACAACTGGACGAAACACAGTTTTGGGAGTCAACTGAATTTTTATTGAGCCACAGCTGGCTTTATACAAGTCCCCATGCAAGGGGTTTCCTTAATGACATTCCAGGGGTTTTTCCCTGGTGGACCTTGTAGAAGACTGGAACAAAGTTACATTTCCCATGATCCTTTTCTGTACTGGGGAGGTAATTGCGTAATAAGAATTCTTTAATTAACTTATCTCCCAGTACAGAACATTAAGCAATATTTTTAAAACATAATAACTATTATAATATTTATCAGAACTCCATGAAAGACACTTCCCTGAATAACTGGGATATGAGTGCCCAATCTGTTGAAATACTGCTAAGATCCGTTTGGTAGAACAGAAAAGCCATTTGAGTGAAGTTTTGGACTGGTCAACCACGAGGTGAAGTCCCAAAATAGTTCCAGGCAATTGAAGGCTTTGACTGGTCTCCTTTCGGGAGTTCATATGAATAAACAGATGAATGCACACATTCATAAACTGGCTAGTTGTGTGCCTGGGGGTCGGTGGTTTCATTTAGTCAAATGCTGCTCTGTTTGGACAAACGGAAGTACACATACAAACGAGATGGAAGTCCAGCGGTGTTCGTGAGGTGGAGTGTCCAATTTTAGTTCCATACACTCGCCGACCAAACACCGCTGGGCGTTCGTGCGCCAAGATGGCCGCCACCACGTGTTTGTTCATATGAACTGCGTCCACCCATCCGACCATTATGATCTTGCGGTTTCAACATGTTGCAAATTCTTAATTAGAGACACACGACTCCACTGTGTGGTCTCTCGTTCGGTAGTTTGTTCGACTTCACGAACAATATATCCATGTTCTGTTCGTGAAGTCAAAATAGACAAATTAACTTAGTCTTTTGCACAAAGAAGTGGCCAGTTTTGCCACATATGCTTTAAGACATTATAGTGGAAAATAGGGAACCAGCAGTTTGTGAGAAACTTATGAGCCTTTGGGGGGGGGGAGGGAGGGCAGTGAGGGAGCTGGCTCTATTGTGTCAGGAATACAACTTTGTATTCCTAACACTATATAATCCCTTTAACATTAAAAAAAAAAACAGAGTCCAAAACTCCCTGTACCGAATGGGGCAAAATCATCCATGCCATTTGGAATGCAAAATCTGAACATTGTTCACACTATTTAACAATGCTCAGGTGCAGACAAGGCTCTGAAGCCTGGATTTCAGTCAGATGAAATGCTGTCGGACAACTGATTTTAAAATTTAGCTATTTGCCCAATTTTAGCTGCTGTTGTACTCTTTTTTTCATTGTAGAAAAGTGTAGGTTTTAATAAAAATTGGCACTTTTATTAAATTACCCAGAAAGTCTGGGATGGGTTAGAGCGGTAAGGCTTGTAGAGGCATCAGACAAAAGATTTGCAACGTTTGAAAGCTAATCTTCGACATAACTCAGGAAAAAAAATGCATAATTAAATACATATGTATATGTTTTCATTGGGAGTATTTCTAATAAAAGGTGATTTTTATTTTTGGATATGGGGACTTGGGTAGTGCATTGTTCATTAAATAAGTAAAAACAAAATGTAAAAAGCATATGGTGGTAAATATAACCTTCGTATTACTGTTAAGGAGGTTTCAAACCTCTCTTATGCCCCACCTGCCATACAGGGGCCATATCTACTAACTCACTGTAATAAAAAACTAGCAGCTAGGCAGCCATGGGATGGGGTTTGTATGATATTGGGGAATCTTGTCCACCCCAAGTACCCACTTTTGGGCATCAGGTGGGAGATTTCATATGAATTAATGGAAGTGAACAGATCGATCAACCTTCCCCCACCAATTGGCAATGAGTTGGGGCTATTAAATGTAATAGATGAGGAGGATATATCAATGTCCACCTGTGACCCCACTTGTAGTTAGGAGGTGGGGGGCTACTAATTCTATACATGGAGGGGCTTGGGGTCCCTCACCCAGCCCCCACCCATGTGTGGCAGATGGTGGCTACTGAAAATAATATGAGGGGTGTCTTTGTCCATCCCTAGGGTTGCTATGTGTTCACAGCACTCCCCTCATTAATGTAAAATAACCATACCTACCTCCCCTTACCCTGATAATAATAAGATGGGCTAATAAAACTAATACCTGAAATTATATATTTTTTAAAAAAATATTTACCATCAGAAGTCTCCTTTCTTGAAGATCTTCTTTTCTTCTGCCTGTGAAAAAGGCCAAATTAAAATCTGCTAAATGCAAAACAACTATTAAAAATAAAAAAAAACACTAGATTTGCAAAAGAATAATTACAAAATAAGAAAAATGAGGCAATAAAAATATATCCATGTTCACTCTGAAAGTGTTCTGCATACAATGAGCTTCAAGGCAAGAAAAAGCTTGTTTCCATGCTTTCCAATGCTTTGAATTCTCTGACAGGCAAGGCTCACTTTTCTTGAGACTTGCCATGGGAATATGCCATGGGTGCAGGCTGGGAAAGGAATACTAGTTTCCCCATGGTATTAAAATTAGAGTTCCTACCCACTCACTATGGGTGGGGATATGAGGGTATATTAAGACGCACAAACATTTAAACCTAAACATTCCCTAAACACACATTACATTCACTATAATCACACAGTAGGTTCCATACACCCACATACACTACAATACCAAAACACACACCACAATCCCTAAATATACATACTACATTCCCAATACACAAACACACTTTAGCCCTATACAAACACACACATACTCACAACATCTCCTATACCCACAAATGCTGCATACCCAATACATCCTGAGTGACAGGTGTGGAGGAGGTGCACAGAGCATTATTTTAAAGCAGGTTGCACTATATAGCATGGGGCATCACTACATTTCATTATTTTCTGCCGGGTCTATCAGAGAACATAAGCAAACTGGGAGTAGAGCAAAATGAGCAGCAGTGTGGAACTAAATGCATCCAGAAACCACCGCCTTGTAACTTCTGCACATTAGGGGTGAAGCAGTCCCTGCTTCTGCAACTACTAGACTCTAAGGACTGCAGTGTCTCTGTTCCCTCCTCTGACCCATAATTGGAAGAGGTAAGTGTGTGTGTGCGTGTGTGTGTGTGTTTGACTGTCTGCCTGTCCTCTTTGTCACAGGAAAATAGCACGCAGTGAGTTCTGGGAAACTGAATAATGAATTTCTTCACATAAACCAATCATATACAAATATAAACAATTCATCATTTCCACAATTTTAATTATTATGCAACTTGGTTCTGTATTCACCATAATTCAGTGCAAGTTGATAAATCTAATCCGATGTCAAAGGTCTACGAATACCATCATTAACATTTATTTTATTCAGGATGTGGAAGTTAAAACACAGATTCAGAGGAACAAACTGAATATAGCAAAAGTAAGTGCTTATTCTGTGATGTGTGATTAATTGGTCAATTGTAGCCAAGATCTAATGGGATTGTGCAATAATTCTAAAGAAAGCTTTATGCAGCATATGTAATCAGCCACTTGGAGTAAACATATTTGATAATCACAATACCCGTTTTAACACAGGTCATACCATAGCAGAATACTTACGTTATTTGTTGGTGTTAACTAAATTCCTAATTTCAATTCTCAAAAGGTATGGTACTATTCCACACGACAAACATGCTCATCTTTGGAAGGTTAAATAGAATGCCATTTTCTTTTGTATTATTTTATTTTAGAAAAACTGACAGTCTATACATTCAAGCTGTTTACAGATGATGCACAAAGCGAACAAAACTCAATTCTAAAACCTCATCAACAGTAACCAGCCACCCTCTGGAAAGTTATTAAAAATATTTACAATCACCCTAAACCACATCTATAAAAGTGGAGAACTGTACTCTGCAAAAACTCTCCCTTGTAGCAAAGTTGTATAATGGGTAATTTGCTGGACAAGTCATTTTGTTAACATTTAACTAAACTATAGAGTATGATAGAACTAAGTGTCCAGGCTTTGATCATTTTGCACTAACCAGAAAATCACTTCAACAAGTTCAAGTTAATGAGTGACAATAGTGAGCATCCACCTACTTTAAGAATGAAACCACTATGGCTATTGACAACTAGCAATATTGTTAAAGAAAGCTCACCACTCTTCCCATTGGATCCCAAATTGATAAGCCCCTTGTTATATACCTAACATTTTGAAAAATGCAGTAGTTCATATTGGATGGGATGAAAACAAGACTAATAGCTTGTATTTATGTATTGTAAGGAATTGTAGAATTTACCCACATGTATATGTAAAGGTGCTCTTAATTTTCTTAACCAATTCCAGTCTGGTTTTCAGTCAAAACAAGTCATTTTAGTTTCCAAGTCTTTAAATGGCAAATTGTGAAATCTTAAATAAAAAAAATAAAAATAAAAACTGAAAACACAGTGTTTATTAACAAAAAAAGTTTGGATAATAGCTGTTTGGCAGAAATTGATTTGTAAACAACAGACTAAATAGCTACAGTGCTATCACTGTGGATTTCCTACCATCTCTTCCACTAAAAGGTGCATAAACAAACTACCAACATTAAATTCACAATTTACTTGATTTCTATCCCATTGTGTGCATATCAAGCTTAGTGGTTATGCTGCAGAATTAGTTTTCTTATATAATGATAAAAAGTTGCAATGTTAGTTGGAATAAAGTCAACATTTTCTACTGAGCATTGATAGGAACATTCCAGAGTTGCTGTAGCGTTTTATGTGTAAAGGGTTGTATCCTCTTTTTTTCAGTTTATAAAAAGGGCATATTTCAACAGTTTTAAAAATTAATCTTGTTACACCCTCCTAACTGTCAATCAGACAACTGTCCCTGTTACTTCCTAATTGCTTAGCTCAGTTGAACTAAATTCAAGAGACAGGTGATTATGCAGAGCATCTGCATTGCAAAGATTTCTCATTGAGCTGCATTGGTAAGAAATGGAAAGTCTGGGCTGGGTAGAAGGGGAGCGATTGCAAAGAATTTAGACAAGTAAATGCACACATGTTTTTATTGGGGATCTATCTACTAAACTTTATTATACTTTTGGCGGGTTGGGTAGTGGAATATTTCTTTAAGAATTTTTTTTTTTAATTTAACAGGTCCAAATTAATTTAATTTAAATATTTTGATATGAGATGAGATCACGGCCTTTTGTAGACTTACATAATGAAAGGCTAGCATCCAAACTTTATCCTGAGTTTTATATCCTGTAATCCTTTTTAACAAGATAATAAGTTGGTTTGTGCAACAAATGTTAAGTCCAGTCTTAGATCATGTCCCGATGCATCTGCATCACAAATAACTCTCAGTAAAGTTGACATCCTGTATAATTTGGCATGTCGCCTTTTCTTCAATAAAATTTTACTACCTATCATTCTGATGTTTAAGATGGATAACTCATGAATCCAAGCTTACCATCTACTTCTCAGTTTCTAAGCCATCTGTCTGCAAAGTTTGCACAATCTGTTTTCTTGCTTGCTTCACTTGTTATCACCATATATAACCTCTAGCATGTTATTTGAATTTTATAATAAAAAATATATATCTCAGAAACAAAACTTAACCCATCAAGCATAACCCAAGCAGAGCATAGTATGCCCTAATAGTATAGCAATCCCTCTGACCACCTCCTTACCCATGCCGCCGATCTCTGTGTGGGTCTTCCGGTCAACCCATGCAGTTCCTCTGTAGCCAATCTTGGTGTTCTGCAGCATATGATCGCTGTCACCGCGATCACTGTTAAAATTATTTGTAAGTTTGGCTGAGACATTGTCGCTGCCCCTTTCTTCTCACTTTGGTCTGAGGTGAGAGAGGCAGATAGATAATTGCTAAACAGTAAACAAGTGTAAAAAACTATTTTTGACCCTTTCAATGCTGATCCCAGCATTAACCCTGTGATCAGTATGATTAGGGTGACTTGTACCTTTGTACTATTGATATTTTTTTAGGGTCAAAATTTCATTTTTTGATTATTTTTGTCAGTTGTAGCAGTTTTCATTTTTTAATCTCTTCCCTGCTGCCTGGTTTGGTGCTGGGTTTTCTGTGAGTGGAAGTGGGAATGGGGTTGGGTTAGGTAGTGATTATTAAGCATATGCCGTTCTGGCAGGCTCTGATAGTGACACTCTCTCATACAGTGACACTATGACAGCCTCTGACACTGAGACCCTAAGTGAGTCCTCCAGTGATGGTGTCACATCACCATCTAAAAGAAGGAACTTAGGATGCATTACAGAGGAAGAGGAAAACTGGATACCCCCAAAGCTGACTGACCCAGAAATACCCCGATTTAGGGCTACACTGGCATTACAGTAACAATAGATGTTTGTGAGTCAGTGAACTGCTTTAGTCTCTTTATATTGGACGACATATCGAGCAGATGGTTGAGCGAACCAATTTGTTTGCAGCCAGTATCATTCTGTTAATCCAGGGTTCACAAAAAACATGTTGCACCCCACTAATGTTACAGAAATAAAATAAAAAAATAGGGAAAAGCCAGGTATCCGGTCCTATTGGCACAAGCACCCCATCCTGGCTACTTGACTATATATATATATATATATATATATATATATATATATATATATATATATAAAATAAGTGTGGAAGCACTTACTATGAAAATGGTAAATTATGGTTGAATAGACATATACATTTTAGGTTTTGTTTTGATTTTTTTTTGGTCAGAACTTGTACAATTGCCTCCGTTATTAAAGGGTTAACCCTATGTTTTTTCCAGCATATGCCACAGAATTCTGAAAAGTAAAGTATCAACTCATCAAACAGCTGTTGTTCATATAAAATATATACCATGCTTTTCACTTCAACATATAAAATAACTTACCACAAAACTGAAGTGCACATGATGAGTTGAAATCATGCAGTAGACTGGTTGGTTTACAAACAAACTAAAGACAGGATACACATTGAAAGGAAATAAGGATAGTTTATTGAGAAAACACAAATTAAACATTTCAGCTTATCTAACTGAGATGTTATCTAATGTACATGAATAATGAGAGATAAGCTGGAATTCTAAGAAGTTTTATTTCCTCAATATACACTACTTGCTTATTTTTGGATTGCACATGTAGTTCATGTTTACTCTGTTTGGACAGAGCACCAGCAACCAGGAAGGGGTCACCGTAACTAGCTTTTGTGCACCATATTATCGAAGTCAGGCCTGCACAACTTGCGGCCCCCAGATGTTTTGAACTACAACGCCCATGATTCTGTGATTGAAACAGATAGCCAACACCCATGATTCTTTGAATAAAACAGCTAGCCAGGGAATCATGGCTGATAGCCAGGGAATCATGGGAATTGTAGTTCAAAACATCTGAGAGGCCACAGGTTGTACAGGCCTGATCTAAGCTTATGCAATCACAGTATACTCCAAGGAAATTCCAACTCCTTTGTAATTTCCCTGGTTATGTGTCTAGTTTCCTATAGCATCGAAAGTGCACACCAAGAATCTAAAATGGTGGGCCACATTTCACTATTCCACAGCTGTGTTTTTATTATATGAATATAGTACATAAGAGCTCATTCTACATCCCTCCTTTACTCTAGATATGACATTTTGACTGTGATATACTGAATGTGATAAAACAAACATGCCCTAATTGGCTGTCAGATAATGAAATGTGAGGTGCAAATCATTTGAATTTTAATAAACAAGAGAATCCTCGACTATTCATAACATTTAGCAGTGAGAAAGATATAATTAAACATATAAAAGTCATTGCTATACTTCTCTTTGAGATTATAGGACATTTGTTTCACTGTTTTGTCAAAACCATTTGAACATTGCCGTTTGTTGACATGATACACACCTTTTTTTGTGTCCACCAAACCTGAATAGGTTAGTTCAGGGGTTAGAGATTAGTTATTTGGTGATTTGATATTTGGTTACATAGCCATTTTTCATCTAACCTTAACTTTAAACTCATTAACCTTAACTTTAAATATCCATGGCCATAATCAATACATTTAAAATTTCAAACTGAACCCTAACATCCTTAAAGTTAAAATCAATAACAACAATAACATAAAAATAACACCTAACAATAATAACCTAAAACTCTCCAAACCTTAAGTCAATTTATAACTCAAAATTCCTCATCTATAACCCTAAATTCTCTAACTAATCCCCAAATCCTCAATATAGCCCGAATATCTTTTAACCTTAAAATTGGTAACTGTAACTTTTAACTCTAAAATCCTAAATCGAACCCTAAAGCCCTAACTTACCAAAGTACCAAACACACAATTTGAAAACTTTGACTTTGACTCATCAAGATGCCACCAAAATTATATATTAACAGTAATTGTGACAATATGAAATGTGAAAACACTATCAACTTTAGAACTGTAGAAAACGTTAGATTAAACAAATAGGAAATGATAGTAAAGGTAAAAAAGAAGAGAGAAAATAAAAAGTCACTCATATAAGTACAAATATAGAAGGACAAGGCTAACATGTTGTAGTGATAAAAAGAAGGGAGTATGTTATCTTCAAAAGTTGATTACATCCCACTGACAATATATAGTAGTATGCATTGTGTAATAGTTGCTTCTCCATTTTGTAGGATGGACCATCATCAACGTATTTTTAAGAGCTCATAGTGCACATTTTAGAAGTGGAATTGTTTCTCAACAATTATTCCTTCTTTTCCATTATTTTTCCCTACTAAACATATCTTATGAATGTACAACAAAATAACGAGGTACATTATACTATCTAGATTTTGTATACATGCTCCACCATTTATTTAAATCTCTGTAAAACTCATTTTAATTTGTTAATCACAGTTTATACAAACATAGCAATATACACATATACGCTCATTTCCAGTAAAACCTGTACTATTCATTATGGAATCCGAATAAAAACTATACTCTGACAAAGTTATGTAGGAGTTGTAATGTGCCCAAGCTGACAAGGGATTATGTGTTAATAGAAGACTGGTCACCAGGGAAAACAGACATTAAAGGACTGATGCAAACAGATTTGCTCTTTATAAAATATGTAGCCGTTTAGATTCCATGAGAAATCCTTCTAGTGCAGTCATCTTTTCCAGGTTGTAAATTATTTTGAAGATATTGCTCAAGATACGCATAGTAAATATTAACAGTATTTATTTGGTAAATCCCAGTTGCATAGCTAAAAAAGTGCTTAATACTTTGGAATTAGCTTTTTTATTGAACTAGGACCTGAACATGAGTTTTAATACCCTCAAAGAACGGAATAGCTACAGCAAGATTTGTCTTCATTTGTTTAGTGTTTCACATCATTTACTTTTCTGACTTGAGTATGAGTTTTAACCAACAAAGTAGAGGCAATGTAATGTTGTTTTCCTTGAAACTCAATCCAGATTAAATTAAAAAATACAAGACTCATTTGTAGAGATAGATATATAGACAGACAAACAGACAAGTGCACGGAAGGAAGAATGTACAGACATACAGATAGATGGACAGAAGGAAGGATGTATAGACAGATCTAACGACAGACAGAGAGACAGACAGATAGATAAATAGAAAGATAGTCAGATAGACAGACAGAAAGCTAAAAAGAAAGACAGAGACACAGAAGGACAGGCAGACAGATGGAAAGATGGAAAGAAGAAATGATGAATAGATGGATAGACTGATAGACAGGTTGAATTATGTCTCTTTTACTCTTGATGGCATTATGCCATTATTTAGTTTGGCTAGATCATCATTGTGTATTCTATGCATTTAGAGTAAGGCTAGGAAAACAAATACAAAACAATACAGAAGCATGTACCACAGTGCACAATATCATACTACAACTTATTACTGTATAGCTATGGTAGCTAGGTTAGCTGACCAAGGGGGGGGAAGAGAGGGGCACTAAGGGATGGGGGGAGAACACTAAGGTACAGAGGAAGGAGTGACTAGTAAAGGAGAGGGAGGGGTGAGGAACACTAGGTGGTGAGAGAGTAGAACATTAAGGGGGGCACTAAGGTACAGGGGAGGGAAGAGAAAAGAAACACTGGGGTAGGGGGGACCACTAAAAGAGAGGGGAGAGGAACACTAAGGGGACATGAAGTGGAATGGGGGGCACTAAGGTACAGGGGAGGGAAGAGAAAAGGAACACTGGGGTAGGGGGGCCACTAAAAGAGAGGGGAGAGGAACACTAAGGGGGAGGAACATTAAGGGGAATGGGGGGCACTAAGAGACAGGTAAGGGGGCAAAAGGGGGGATAAGAACACTAAAAAGGGGGCTCTAAGAGATAGATAAGGGGGGAGAGGAACCCTAATGGACAGGGGAGGGAGGGGAGAGGAACACTAAGGGACAGGGGAGGGAGGGTAATGCAGTAGTAACATAACAGAAAAGCAAAACTAAATGAATAAACAGATCAACAATAATCTGCTTGGGCAACCGGGGAAATACTACCTTGCAGATCGTAATTTTCTGAGAGGACTTAATATCTAGATCATGATGCTGGGAAGATGTTGCACAATTGGCTTAGGAAGAAAGCAGCAAGCTGAGACAAGTGGCACCAGAAGATATTAGATGGAGATTTTACTGTCAAACGATTTTTAATAGAATCAGCATTTCATCAAGTTTTGAAAGGAAAAAATATTTTTTAATAAAGTATGAGTCAAACAAAAAGAAGAAAACCGTATCACTATCTCTAGTATATGGCAGGATCCTTCAGCCATATAGACACACCTTGGGTCGAACAGTGTTTGATAACCTACAACTAGTCTCTATGGTCTTATCTTCTTCTATGCAAGAAGTGAATCAGGAAAGACCATAGAGACTAACTGTGTGAAGGTAGGGATAAGGTTTTCTCATTTAAAAAAATATCTATTTCCTTTCAAAACTTGATAAAATGATTATTATATTAAAATAGTTTGCAGGTTACAGTTGTCCTTTGAATGGTTCATTAAGACAAGTCTAAGACCTGATTCGGAGCAAATGGACTTTCAAATTTAAGAATAGTTCATAAATAAACACTAACCAATAGAAGGCAAGTCTACCTGCCAGGGAGTACTATTGTAAATTGGAAAGGATTATAATGAAACAAATGTAACATCACTCATGACCTTTGCATTTTACAGGAGAGAGAAAATGGTGAGAGTTATCTCCCCAATCAATGAATAATCACAGAAGAGATATAAAATATTATAATATTTTATGATTAGGAAATAAAAAAAACACTACTGATTTAAATTACTCAAGACAGCTAATAGACAGTTGAACAAATAACTAATGGCCTAACCAATATGACTATTATAAGGCATGTGGGAATTTATTATGCATGGCTACTGTTACAAGAATATATATTCCAACGACTGTAAGGCTATACATAAAGGAAATTGATGGCACTCTACCAATACGACTTGAATGCTGCAATAAGGGTGATGCAAATCCTAAATGTAACAATCCAAATTAAGCTATGGCTGCCAACAACTATGAGCATTAACTAGATGTATAGATACTGATGGGTTTGATAACACCAAGAATCAAAGCATATAAGTGGTTATATCTTTCAACAGGGAAAAATAACTCTCAAATGGTCAAGGTAAAATCAAGCAACATTTACACTTTCATCAAAAGATGCAGAGTGTACAGTAACACAAGCTTGTAAGGAAGAAATATATCTACAAAATCCTTTTTAAGAGATCATCATTGGCAACAACAGAAGATAAACATTATTATACAATTCACCGAATTTAACTAGATTCAAGGGAGAGCTTCTGTTTTGCCAGACAAAATGAATTGTCACAAATGTGGATGCTACCCATATATTCTTTGCATCATAACCATGATACTCAGCTGTGTTGGTTATGGAACCTAGAGTCTACATTTAAGCATTTTTTCTAATGCATGTGTATCCATAATATAGATATTCATAAGAGTGACTGAAAAGGTAAAAACGTTTCACCCTTGTGTCTGGTGTATGTCACATGGTACTTTTTTGGAAAAGCTTAGTTTAATGCATCAGTAAATTTCTGTTGGGAGGATGCGGGCAGATTTAGCTTATCTTAATGTTTATTTAAGTTTTTATTTTATTTTACTTTTTTAAGGCTAATGAAAGTATATGTACTCAAAAAACTTAAATAATAAACAAAACATGTCTAATTGCTTATAGTAAGAGACATCCTGTGATTGGATAATGGTACAGATATTGAGATGTGCAGATATATCATTCACTTTGTAAATAATAGTATTTAATACAGTAATGTATTTTTTTTATGATAGCTCTGTATATTTCTACTGTATTATATTATTATTATTTTGAGAGTTATAAAATGCATCATTGTCACGCACGTTTATGTTCTGATTGTACATTTTACAATTTATATCATAGTAAATAAAAAAGCTCACATACTTTTTGCTTTAGCAGCTAACTTATTTAGTAGAGCAAAAAATGGGTCGCAAAAGTATTCTGAGAACGGACAGCAGCTGAAATAGCCTGCCCTTCGGTGGGTCCCTGCTCAAAACTCATTTCGGATCTGGACTGCCCGTATGGGTGGGACCAGTCTGATATGCTTCAGATATGTTCTCTCTGTAATGGCACAAGATGAGCTAAAACCAGCTTGAGTTCTGAGCGGGGACCCACCGAAGGGCAGGCTATTTTAGCTGCTGTCCGTTCTCAGAATACTCTTGCGACCCGTTTTTTGCTCTCCATTAGTTTAAAGGGTAATTCAGACGTGGACCCCTTGCTCACGGTGCCTAGAGAGATATCAGCTATGCCTCACTGATGATGTCTTATAAGGCTGAAACGATCGTCTGGGGTTGCTGTATCTCTCGTGCAGAGAGAACTTGCTGGCATTTCGGATCTGGACTGCCCGTATGGGTGGGACCAGTCTGATATGCTTCAGATATGTTCTCTCTGTAATGGCACAAGATGAGCTAAAACCAGCTGGAGTTCTGAGCAGGGACCCACCGAAGGGCAGGCTATTTTAGCTGCTGTCCGTTTTCAGAATACTCTTGCGACCCGTTTTTTGCTCTAACTTATTTAGTAGGCTAGAGGACAATGACAGACAAGAGCTTGCATGATCCAGTATTGTATATAACCATATAACCAATTGAAAGTTATATCCAACATGTACAGTCCGCAACATAGTTCTGACATTTTGACATAACAGCAGATTTACAAGCATTAAGTAAGAATGAGGAGTTATTTTGTTTTAGCGGCAGTCCTTGTATGAGGCAGCTGACAACCCTGAGTATAAAATATAAATATACTAAAAAAATGTAACCCAGTTCCTTGTTTATTCAAACCTTTAAAAGCAATGTCACAAAACAACACCAAAAAAAAAAAACCTGGCCAACTTATAACTGCAGTAAAGTATTTTTTTTTTATTTTTTTTTGCCAGATCACAGTTATCTGAGAGAACCTCATTTAAAGTAAAAAAAAAAAAAAAATCTAATTTGACATCCTTTTTGGGATTATATAATACAGATTGTGTGGTTACCAAAATCTCTACTTTGTACAATTTTTATTCCAGAGTTTCATTTAATATTAATATGCAATAATCCAGATTCTCCTGTTTGTAATTCATTACATAGTGGCAGTTTTAGGAACAAATAACAACTGATATTTATTATGCACATGATCTGCCTCTCTAAAAATTTTACAAGCATAACATTTATGTGCTGAATGCTGCATTCCTATGACTTATTGTGATAGTTATAAGGAAATTTACATGTGTACTTGGAAATATAAAAACTGAAAAAATATGCCTCTTTCATGCTTTAATTTACTTTGTCAACTGAAAGTACCTTATTGTGTCAAGATGTTTAGTAATAGAAAAAATGATTTCCTGTAGCCGGACTTCAGATGATTTTTAAGCTATGCTGTCCTGCACAATGAGGGCAGTATAGTAGCCCCTAACTGTCGGCAGTCCCTCCAGGCCGGGCCCCCATACTTTCCTTTCACTGCATTTGCAATGTGACAACCCATGCAGTCCCCCAGCTGCAGTTTAATCAGGCAGTTTAACGCACTGCATGCTGGTGGACTTCCTGGATATACCCAGTTTTGAATACCATGGGTTGTAAGCTTTGGCAAATGGTATACTGTGATGGTGGTAATTCTTATACCTCAGCTGTCATATCGTCTCAAAGGCAACATAGGCCCAGCAAACTAATCTATAAAATAGAAATAGGCAAACCCTTTATTTAACCCTGTAAGTTTCCAAAACACCATAAAATCTGTACATGGTGGGTATTGTTGAACTCACAAGACATCAAAGAACAAAAATATAAGTTGTTTTAAAACAGTAAAACTTATAATGACAATCCTATCATTGGTGAAAGAGCGGATTTATTTGTGAAAAATGCAAAAAAATATGAATATTAAGTTTGAGCATGGTCTGCAACTAAGAGACAACTGCAAAAAGACTGGATAATCCCATTTGGAATACCTTGGGTTGTCTACTTTTGCAAATGGTATGCCATGATTGGGGTAATTGTCATTCCTGGGCTGCCATACAGTCTCAAAGGCAACATAACCAATCTGGCAAATTTCAATGTGTAAAAACTAAAATGGGCAAACCCTATATTTGACCCTGTAACTTTCAAACCCCCCTTAAAATATGAACAAATGCCATATTGTTGTACTTTTGAGACATCTCTGAACATAAATATGTGTGTGTTAGAGCAGTAAACTGTATGACATTGATATCATTGGTGAAATTGCATTTTTTTTGTGACAAATGCAAAACACAAACATAAACACAAACTTTGGTTCACTGTGACTAAGTGGCTACTAAAAAAGATTGGACATACCACATTTTGAATACCTTTGGTTGCAAATGGTATGCCATGATGGGTGCAATTTTCCATTCCAAGGCTGCCATACAGTCTAAAAGGCAACATAGGCCCTGCAAACCAATCTGGCAAATGTATAAAAACTGCATAGGCAAGCTCTTTATTTTACCCTGTAACTTTCGAAAACACCATAAAAACTGTACATGGGGGGCATTGCTGTACCATAGCATGCAAATATGTGTGTTTTATTGCAGTAAAAGCCAACAGCATTATGGCATTCACAGTTAAAATGCCAAACAGAAGTTGGAAAATAACAAAATTCCTAATTTCTCATGCTATTTTACATTTTATTCATATTAAATTGTGTTCTATATATAAATATTTGATGTGAAATGAAATCACAATTTCTCCTGAACAAAATTATATATAGTAAGTGTGGGTGTACTCAATATGAAAGAGGAAATTATGGTTGCGCAGTAGTGATGTCCCGAACGGTTCGCTGAACGGTTCGCGAACGGTTCGCCACGAATGGTTCGCCACGGACTCATCATTGAGTAAACTTTGACCCTGTACCTCACAGTCAGCAGACACATTCCAGCCAATCAGCAGCAGACCCTCCCTCCCAGACCCTCCCACCTCCTGGACAGCATCATTTTGAATTGTGAAGCTTCATTCTTAGTGAGCTGTCCAGGAGGTGGGAGGGTCTGGGAGGGAGGGTCTGCTGCTGATTGGCTGGAATGTGTCTGCTGACTGTGAGGTACAGGGTCAAAGTTTACTCAATGATGAGTCCGTGGCGAACCGTTCGCGAACCGTTCGGGGGAACCGTTCGGGGAACCGTTCGGGACATCACTATTGAGCAGACATATAGCTCAAATTTTTGATTTTGTTTTGGTTTTGTTTTGATCAGAATTTGTACAATTGCCTCTGTCCTTAAGAGGTATTTTTTAGTAGCCACTTAGTTACTGGCCAAAGTTAGCATTCATATTTGTTGAAAAATGCAAAGGTTTGTGATTAAGTGGTATAGCATCATGGGGATAATTCTCATTCCTGGGCCACCATATGGTCTCAAAGGCAACATAACCAAAAACTGAAATGCAAGTCTTAAATATCACTCTGTAACTTTCAAAAACACTATTAAACCTGTACATGGTGGGGTACTATTATACTCGGGAGACATTGCTAAAAACAAATATTAGTGTTTAAAAACAGATATCACAACAATATTGTCAGTGAAAGTGTGTGAAAAATGCAAAAAATAGCACTTTCATTGATGATATCATCATTGTGATATGTTTTACTGTTTTGAAATACTAATATTTGTGTTCAGCAAAGTCACTTGAGTATAACAATATGCCCCATGTACAGGTTTTATGGTGTGTTACAGGGTTAAATATAGGACTTGCAAACTAAATTCTCTGGACTTTCTGCGTGGGTTGTCAGACAGGTCCCTCAAATTGTAATTAATAAAATTACTGAATTATGTTAAAAATATTACATAAAAAAACATTTCTTTCACAGTTTAGTCAATATTAATGTGTGCATAATTTGTGCATTTTAAGAAAAGTAATAAAAATAAAGTAATTTAATTACCCTGATTTAATGAGTACATCATATGTGTTGGAATTTACTTTAATTTTGGTAGTTGCAGGTGAAAAAAATACAAAGAATAATTACAATTTCAATGTGGATTGATTTTAGAATTTGTTATGTTTGTCTTGAAATTTTGAAGGGACTCCCCGAACCCTAAAGCCTGGACTTTTGTCAATTGTACAGAATCTGTAATGACTCATGCCAAAAACAATAATAACAACAATAGTAACTTTTCTCAACTCATGAGTGTTGTATCAGATCTGTGTAATCCATGTATGTGTAGTATACCACCTAGTTATTAGCTTTAACTTCCTAAGTGGGATATTGAAATGTGAGTGGAATGTCTTTAGTAAAATGGTCAGCTAAGTCATGTCCGACAGTGGGGCCGGAAGTTGCTTATTCCAAGCTTGTGTGTAGTGTGTGTAGTGAGATAGTTTATGATCTTTCACTGAGTGAACTGAGTGGAGTGTCCCTTTAATAGCCATCACAAAAACACCTTCTGTTAACCTGTGGGGGCTGGGGGAAGACACTAAGTCCTCCTCCTAAATATTAATATTAGGACCCACCACCCGCTGCCAACGGGTAGGACTGAATATTATAACTAGGGCCCCAAACAATCCCCTTGTTCTATTTCAGTTCCCTGGTGTCTGGCATCTGGGAACAGATGGGAGCTGTCCTCTGGCAGCTCAGAGCACTTCACCAGCACTCTCTGCATGGTCCTGAAGGCTTGGGGATGACTATACTGCCTCTTGGTGGGCAGTTCACTATATACATCACCAGTGAAGTTGGTCATTTTATCTTTCTTACTGAATAGGACCAGAAGGGCAAGAAATAGCAGGCAGGGCAAAAAGTTAATTTTTATCGCACCCATCCCATCCATGAGGTTTTAAATTCCAACTGTCCAATACTTGAGGGTGTGCATTAAAAAGGTTCACTGAAGGGGACCCAACCTGTTGGGGTCTACTAGCAGCTTATTGCATAAGTACTAAAAGGCCTGCATCCTTGGCTTTCATACGGAAAGGTATAACAGGATTTATCAAGGTTGACTCTATACCCTGAAAGTGTACCAAAATGAGTTAGCAGATCTAGCAATGGTGGTAGGGAATTCTGTGGATCTGTCAATGTGAGTAGGACATCATCAGCATAGGCTAAAACAGAGTTGTAGGGACACCTATTATATCAGAATACCCTCTAATGGAGTGCAGCAGGGGCCCCATGAATAGGACAAATAGAAGATGAGAGAGAAGACAACCTTCTTGTTTTATTTGACACATATGGTCCCTACATGAGGCATATAAGGCTTTTATAACACTTATGAAATCTTCTGGAAATCCACAATGCTGCAACAACCCAAACATCTAAGGCCAAATAATCCTTTTGAATGCTTTCTCTGCATCCAGAGAAAGGACCAGAGAAAGCATTCCCAAACTCACCATCCACCAAACCATGTCTGCCATGCTCTGCGTTGTCAGAATACTTATATCAGCAGACATTTTGTGCTAAGAATGAAATTAAAAGTGTATATTTCCAGAGTCACTCAGAACAGAGCGGACTCCATTTTGCTATCTTCAGGATAACAAAGACATAGTTTCTTCTTACTTTCTGTAACTAGCCACTTGCTTGAGCTAAAGGAATGCATTATATAAACACAGACACTAGTGACAGAGAAGACTAAGTAATTAATTTTACTTTCTAAATTTTACAAGGTTCCATTGTAAGTAAGGGGTGAAATTGAATTTAGAACTGTCAATTTTACAAATTACGATCAAAGTAGTTGCCACAAAGACTGAGACAAACACTTTGAACTGACAGCAGATCTAAGTTATGGTAATCATTTTAGATAAGCCAAATAACGTCAAAATCGTCATCAGGAAAAGTTAACTCTTTCCTGGATAAGAAGGATTAGTTAGGCAAGACTGCCCTCTATGGATCAAATACCTAAATTGCGATCCATAGATTGAACACACCTACGGCTTCCTATTGGCTTATCAACTAATGACGTACAGAGAGTCTGGCCCTTTAAAAGTTAGGACAAAGGGAAGAGAGGTAGTTGGTAGAGAGACGAGTTGGAGTTTGGGAATTCCAATTTGGACATGCGAAGAGAGAGACTCAAGAAACACTCTTTGGGACTAACACTCTACTCTTAAACTCTTTTGGACACTCAACTCTTAAACTCTTTGACACTTAGAATTTTACTCTGACTTTCTAACCAACACCACTTTTCTCTATCACTCACACACCTCCATACAACCAATCAAGTTCCTGGGACTACCTACTCATCTGACGAGAATATCTACATAACTGGTAATTATGCTGGTTTCATTTAATTAATTTAAATTAATTAAAATTGACTAATAGCATGATATATGACTGGATAAATCACGGTCAGATTTCAATATTTAGAAATCTTAGTTAACTAAAGAATATATAGTTATAAACATTCCATTCTGCAGGTGGAATTAAGAATAATTATATATTAATGTGATAGTATCACGTGTTAGCCTACCGCTGTTTTTATCCAGGTGTATTGATTTGCTCTAAAATAAGATAAGATCTCTTTTTAGGCAAATTAAAATTCTGCTTTTGTAAAAAATCTGGTAGATTATTCTTATTGGATGGTTCCAGGAAATGACTAATGAGCTGGTTTGAATGCTATTTTAATTGAAAATCACAGGAGAATAGGATACTATATGCCTAGGAGGATCTAGCCAGCATTGAAAGGGTTACTCAGTTGATTTAACTGTTAGCCAAGGTTTTATGGCTTTTCGTTGTGTGAAGCTTACCCTCATAAATCTTGAGTGACAGATGATGCTGTTAGCCATTGGAACGTGTATAGCCATTCCATTGTATTGCATACTTATGTTATACTAAATATTCACTGATTATTATCATGCATGCTGCCTAATATTATTGTTAAGTAATTGTTACAATAAATTAAATCTATTGTTATAACAAATTGTGATTTTATTTATGGAATACATTTCACTTATATGATTACGATCTCTAAGATCTAAGAGAATTGAAATAGTGGGCAATTCTCGACTGTTTAATATTATCATCCCATAAATATCCCCACAGCGTATAATGAGACAGATGAATTAAGGTGCCCAACAGTAGGTTCAGAAGGGCTTCATATACACCGTGCAGCAATTTGGCATCAGTATTGATAAGTGATGTCTGAAGTGTGTTTTCATCTGCACTTCAAACATATAGAATCCTTAAATAGGGTCGTGAGGGGCCTTGACAACCCAGAATGCTTTTCAAAACCCTCCTCCAAACCCATTCAATCTGGGAGCCTTAAATTCCTTGCTATCATCGTCTGAACCATGTCCACTATGACCTCTGTTCCCAAAGAAGCTTTAGCCTCCTCCAAATAGGCCGAAAGTTGCAGGGACAAAAAGAAAGACTGAAAGTCAGCCACACGAGTAGGGATTTCCTCACTTTTGTCTGCAGATGGCCAAGAGGGAGTCATTTTGTTACTTGTTTCATAATAAAGGCAGTTGGACCATGTTATTTTCTTACCTTATCTTACATCCCCACAGCGCTGAAAGGATAAAAACCCTTCTGTCACTTATCTGAATCCAGTTACGTTACTCTGCCCCAATGTTGCAAATGCCGCAATCTCATTACGACAACCCCAATGCTTTCCTATGGGGTTTTAGCTGATGCTGAATGTCCTATGCAGACCACTTTAATAAGCTGAAGTGGTCTGGGTGCCTATAGTGTCCCTTTAATAAAATGTCCCATTATCACAGTGTTGACCTCATGTGGACATACAGAACTCTGAAAATATTCTCCTGAAAGTAAGCAGTTAAGAACATTGAAGCCAGCTCCACTACCATGCACCACGCATGAATAGTGAGACACTCAACTGCCAGGTCTAGGGTGAGTCTGCTGCAGTCAGGGCTAGATAAATCTTAATGTCAGCATGATCCAGCTGCCTTATAGAGTTGATTTCTGTCTTTTCAACTACTAGCATTAAAGAGAAATGTGTTATGAGCAGGTCTATCCTTGAATAAGTGTTGTGTGGTGCTGAGTAAAATGGACATCAGGATGTTAGATCAACCAAGCATCTGTTAGATATCTACAGATATCTAACTTGGGAAGATGATTATCCTGCTCTCCCACGTTGTGATCTTGGTGTCCCCAGTTTGACATTCCTATCCTGTAACCAGGACATACCTGCCCTCTTCATCCCTGAGCACTTCAATCACGATAGCAAACAGATCTTTTTAACTAGTAATGCCACCCCTTTTTGATTTCAAAGAGATATAGGCACTGTATTAGACATAATCAGTTCATTTTATATTGGATGACCTAGGGAGATGAGTCTTCTGAACAAAACCCAGATTCGCTCTCTTTGCAAAAGCCTCTGCTGTCCAGGACTATTGAGCCCTTTTGCATTTAGAGAAATAATTTTTAGTGGTATGTTAGCGGTATGTCAGGGAACACATAAGGGATACCAGATGATAAAGCTGACAGGCCTGATGCACTTGGCCAACCTTACAGGAAGAGGGACCACAAAGTAATACAAGCCATCTCTAGGTTATTCAGTCCCGCTGTGAGTCCCCAGTAGTTGGTCATAAACAAAACAACAAAACAATAGCATAAACAACAAAAGTATGTACAATAGTTAAACCAACAGCAGGGACTCACTGATAGCCAGAACAAGAAAGGAGTAGGAAAATTTCCATTGCCTTTGAGTTCCCCTCTAGGTAAGGAACGAAGAAGTCTGGGGGAAGAGGGAGGTTGCTGCCGCTACAGTACCCCATTAATGCTGTTAAGCGTAGTGTGTCAGAATACAGTGGTATCATTGGAAAAAGCATATATTAAACAGCATGCACTCCAAGAAGGGCTAAGGGCCCAAGTATGCTTGTAACACAAAATGTGGATTCAACATCCCTTTTGTTGTATATTTCAAATTGAACATTTTTGTTCTCTGAATTTTTTATTTTTCCTTCTTTTTTGTTTTTGTTTTCATTTTTTTCTTATTGTATAATTTTATAATTGTTTGCTGTTTCCTTGAATTGGTGTTTGAACTTTAGTCCCCCAGTCAACGCTTAACCTGAACCCTATTACCAATAAACTGAGACCTCCCATTAGGCCCTAGATGCCATGCCCCCATCACTGCAGATAGAAACCCAGAAAGCCCCAATCCCCTTAAGCCCACACAGGCCCCAAATCTGGTGGAAGACTTAGGTGTCAACATGTCTTGGAGTGTTTTGGCAAATAACAGCATTGGTCCTGGCAGCTTTTTCTACAGCCATCCACTCCTGGGGTAGGTGCTCGATCTTTGGTAGGGAGGAAGCTGGCAAGCTTGGCAAAGGCCTCTGTGTAGGTTGAAATGCTGTACACATGATACTCCAATGATTCAACCATACATCAAGCCTAGTGTGTGCCTGAAGCCTTTCTTGGATATACTATTTGCAAGGGTTTTGATGGCCCCTGCTTAGTTAAGCACACTGTGGCTTTCCTGGATGAGAGGTCCCATCTTTTTTGTAAATAAATGTTATGGCTAAATCAAGTGCACATATATCAGTACATTAAAATGTCTAGCACAAAAGAGGTTCACTTTACTATCTAGGTATTGGCTTATAAAGATCATAAACAGATCACTTCTTATTTCTACATGCAGAAAAAAGAACCTAGATACAAACAGAAGGAGTAATGCAGAATAAGGAACGCAAGCAAGAGGATTGAAATGAGATTTAAGGCTGATGGGACAAGAACGCATTATATTGTTGTCTTGAATTCCTTCCAAAAAGGGGGATAATCCTCAGGTGTTCTGATGGCTGGGCACAGGGTGTTGTTTGTCTACTTTTATCTCTTAATCCTTCATTTTAATATATTTGATATACGGTGCGATCAAGGTCTTAAGGCAAAAAGAAGGAACATTAAAAGCACAGTTCTATATACTATATTCTCCTATGACTAATTTATTATATCTCTCTCCTGACTGTTATAAGAGATTAATGACCAACATCACACTTTACCTTTTTAACACTCTATTCTATGTCCCCTTAATGATCTACTTTTTAGTTGTGTTGTTCTCTTGTAATTTTTATAATAACATCTTTACAGTCTTTATAATTGAAATATGAAGAAATAATCTTTGTCTTGACAGTTAAACGTGTTTATTTAAGTAAATCTTTTTTTCAGGGTAGATGGAATACATTTCCAGATGGGATTTGCTAAATCCTTTCAGAGATATTTCCATTAAAGAATTTTTCATTTTTAACGTTATTAACTGAAATCCCAGTAGCAACCCTGTTGTCACAAGGAAGCTTTTAAAAAGGAAGTAGCTTCTTCCAATTGTCAGCTTGGACATTTTGCAATTTAATGGGGCTATATGAGATCTTCAATGTGCCAGTAGTACTCTTCCTGATAAAGCTAAGTGCATAAACCACATTAATAGTCATAGACAGGTGTAACAAATCAAGTTATGTATTATATATAAGTTATGTAATATATAATACTGCATAATACAAGAAGCCTAAAAATCTGAAAATGTATAATCCTGGACAAAAATTCAATGAGGAACAAAAACACTGATTATTTATACATTATAATAATGTTATTTAAATAACATTATTTACATAACTGGTATTACCATGTTTTGGTGTCTGTCTGTCTAATCCATCTATCCATTCATCCATCTATCAATCCAGTGTTCTCTCCCTAAAGTGGTATATGTGCAGTTGCACTGTAACACATACTTACATGACATGTGTATATACTGACACATAGGCCCACTCAGTCAAACTCTGACATACACACACGCACACTCATTGACAGTTACACCTAGGAGAGAACTATGGAATAAAAAAAGATGCATATTTCAACCATTTGTGGATGTGGCAAAATTGTCTTCCATGGACTTTCTGTTTATTTATTTAATTGAATTCACTTCTTTCCTGCTAACAATTAGCAGAGCACCACTAGAAACATAGTTGGCAAATATTTAGGGAAAGTGTTCACTAATGATAATGATGATATTGCTGCACATCAGCAAAATCACAGTCCAATGTTCTAACAATAACAGACTAAGGGAGTGCAGATGAAGACTAGGGACTTCTTTACACAGTGAAATTCAGTGGGACAGAGTGGCTGCATATGACTGGTGATGGGCATTTGTCTTGGATATGTGAGTGTATATCTGGTTTTGTGTTTGTGAGACAGGATGGATGACTGTTTCAGTAGTGTTCAGGGTGTGGGTAAGGCAACCAGTCTCTAGGCATGCATAGCCTAGAATAGCTGCTTTGCCAGGCAACCTGGAAAACACTGGGTTGACAAACTTCTTCTTTTGTCAGGTACTTTGTCTTTGATGCTAATTGCATCATGGAACTGACCACCTCTACTTCCATAATGTCCATACCTCTTTTTTGCAATATCAGAAATGTCAAACTTGTGGTATAATTCTTAGATGTTCTGCGAGATAGTGGTACTGTTTTCCAGATTTGTACACCGTGCACCAATAAAATACAACCTCCTTTTTTTGTCTTCTTGAAACTTAAATTTTTTTTATCTTAATTTATTTAATGTATGCTGCTATTTAATACATAAAACAACTTGTAACGGAGCTCCTTGTACCCCGACTGAGTACCCTCCGTTGACGGATGCTCCTAGCGCTTCCCGAGGACTCCAAGCACTGCAGCAGACACCACAACCACCGCAGACTGCGCAACCGCCGTCTTCCTTCCACCCTGGATCAGCTTCTGTCCTCCAGGACAGTGTGGGAAAGAACTCTTCCTTCCACCCTGTATGAACCTCCAGCATCCAGGACTGTGTGGTGAAAACCCCTCCTCCAAGGAGAGCGTGTCAGGAACAAGCTCTTAAAAGAGCTAAGTGACTCAAGCTCAGGCGAGCATGCAGAGCATAGCAATCCCCAGTGTGATTATAACAGCTCCCTCCAATAACGAGACAAGGCTACGTTTAGAGGGATCAAGAAGAACTGTCAAAACCTTTATTTCCCTTGGGACCAGCCAATAGGGTCACCACAATAACATTGTTGTGAAACCTCAATAAAATCACAAACAGTCAAACCATATCAAGCAACACACAGTGACTTATCACAACACAATGGCACATTTTTGAAGGGGTGGGGGGAGACAATATTTAACAGTAAATATCTCACCTGCCTGCAGAATTAGCAATATGCAAATCTACCCGAATATGCAAATGAACCAGTCTTGCAATTCAGGTAGTGAATATTGCTGTTGCTACCAACAGAGGGCACTAGACAAGCTCCATAGCCAAACCCACCTAGTTGGTAGCAAACCTCAGCAGTACAGGAGAGAAGGCAATACATTTCACAGTACACACACACACTATAAACAATTACATTACACACACCCTGCACCTATAATGGGTACAGGGTGACTAAAACATAAGATAAATAAAGCAGCCTACATAAATAGTCTGTCTGAAGGTAGACTAGGGGCTTTAAAGCCAGATACATGAAAGAGTCATAGTCACAGGGGAGGAGACTGGCAAGTAGGCCTCTCCAGGACCAAGTGGCGAAGGGCACTTCGTCACACAACTCTATGAAGATGCTCTCATATTCGTGGTCGTTTTAAATTTCCCATGCACACTATAAATGAACACTATAAGCAAGCTATGTTTTGGTGTGATGCAATACAATGATAGGTGTATTTTTAATTTTATGGCAGGACAGGAGGCTTCATATTAGCTTTACCTTCTTTACTGAAACCTCCAGCAGCAAAGAAACAGTTAACAGAACTTTTCAAAACAACCAATCAGAACAAAGCAACAGTAGTATAAAACCCCTAAGCAGGCTCTTCCACTTCCTCTTTCTTTGCTGCTGCCTCCAGGTGAGCACTCACCAACTCAGAGTTGTCTCTGCTCTTGGTTGTTGTTTTATTCTACATGCTGCTTGTTTATTTAAACAGTCTATTTAATCAGTCTATGTGTTAGGTTTGTTCAGGCAGCTTAATTGCTGGATTTATTTAGGCAGGGTTCTTGCTGGATTTAGCTAGGCAGTCTATGGCTGTGTTTAGCTAGGCAGTCTATTGCTGGATTTATCTAGGCAGTCTATTGCTGTGTTTATCTAGGCAGTCTATTGCTGTGTTTAGCTAGGCAGTCTATTGCTGTGTTTAGCTAGGCAGTCTATTGCTGTGTTTAGCTAGGCAGTCTATTGCTGTGTTTATCCAAGCAGTCTATTGCTGTGTTTATCCAAGCAGTCTATTGCTGTGTTATTTCCTATACCACTTCATGCTATGTAGCTGCTGTATCACTTGTTAACATCTGTTGCTGTATTGAGGCTATTTATCTGATAGACTCTGTATACTGCTCATTGATTTATTGTTATTCTGGGTTACTTTATTCTGTTTTCTCACTCTGCTGTATGGGGAATGGGTGCCCCTGCTATGATGCTTTGGCTCTGCCTGTAATCTGTTCACCCTCCCCGGGTTCCCCTGCTGGGCTCTGTCGCCCATACCCTTCTCCCTTATTCCCCACCTGCTCCCCGTGGCCCCTGGCCGCTTGCAGTGCCGCACGATCACCACGCGGTAGGCCGCGCTCTGTTTTTGCAGCCACGGCAGCCATTTTGTTGGAGCCGTGGCGGACATTTTTCAGAGCCACATGGGCTCTGTGCGTTGCGAACAGCCAGGTCTCACCCAAGAACTGGCCTGCTGGCCATGTGGCCACCCTCCCCTCTCCCTATATCAAGGAAGATAGCCCAGTTTTTCAGCTATCCCTCTACTTACTGTGCCTGTCTCACATGCTGCATATGTAACAGATCCTGGATAGCAGAATCTGTCCCAGGCATGCTCACAACTGCAGCTTACTATGTCTGATGCAATGTGACTAGGTTCTCTATCTTAGCAGTAGACTTGTCACACTTTTTTTTACTATTACATGTGAATCTCAGATTTAAAGGGACATGTTACTGCTCAAATAAAAATCTTTGTTTAACAAGACTATGCCACATGTGTTATATGCTAATCAAGTCTTCCTCTAAGGTTCAGTCTTTTTCTCATAAAAATTAATGGCCTGTTTTTCAGCACCTAGCTCCCCTGCCTAGGATTTGCTGCCCTTCCTGCAAGGGACTTAAAATATTCCACTACACATACACTTCAAAAGTGTATCCTACAGTGTCCGATTATGTTCAGACTGAGGGTGACCCCCTCCCCTGCTGGCCTAAACTGCATGGTATGCTTGTGCTTGTTGGGTGACCCCCTCTTGCACGCTGGGTGACCCCCAGCTGGCCGCACCACTGTACCTACAGTGTCCGATTATGTTCAGACTGAGGGTGACCCCCTCCCCTGCTGGCCTATACTGCATGGTATGCATGGTATGCTTGTGCTTGTTGGGTGACCCCCTCTTGCACACTGGGTGACCCCCAGCTGGCCGCACCAGGTATCATTTGTGCAATCACGGCTGAAGGACAGGACACCACAAACACCTGACACGGGGTTTGCACTCTATCTGGGACTAACCAGTGGGTGTCGGTGACACGCGGAAACAGATGTTTCCTTGGGACGAACGGCACGTTACCGCTTGGAAAGCGGAGAAGACTAAATTCCCACTGGGAACGGACCGATATGACTTATAGGTATCGCCTAGTTGGTTTCTATCCCTGAGAACCGCAAAACGGCCCCTGTCCAAGCTGGACATCAAACTGATGGATTTAGCATCCAAGTGCTGGGTCTGCTCTCCGGAGTTACCCTCGTCTACAAATTGAGCCGACATGTCTCTATTCATAGGGTTCCCCCTTAACTAGCCCAGAGGTCTCTCTGGCCGTGCCCGGACTCCAGATCAAGGTTGCGGAACCTTGGACCGTTCCATGAGCGATACGCATGACCAAAAGAGGCATCCATTCCGACTCATTCCGCAGTTGCCCTGCTGGGCAAAGGGTGCGGTGGAGTGGACTCCCGCCCCATCCCCACGCTACATGCTCCCAGTGCATGTCGTCTGTTGACACATTTTGAGACGGAGGGCACTCATCCCCTCTGAGAGCTGCTCGGCGTTGACGATTGGTTCTCTCCCTCAAATGCACATGAGAGAAACCCGCATGGATTTTGCCATCTACATGGACATATTGAATCTGACTCACTCCAAGTCAACCCAGTTTCCGGTCTTTCATGGAATATTCGGTCCAGGCGGTGCTCCGCCTCCCGAGGACCAAGATGTCTGTCTTCAAGGAAAATACCAGGTATATGCTTCGCAACCTGCGGGTTACACTTAGGGGCCCAACCCGGTTAATTGACCGGTGCCTATTCGCCATGGAAGCCATACCTCAAGGATCCGGTACTATCAGCCGCTCCAACATGGCGCTTTCTCGGGTCTTTGGCCTGGTATGACCAAATCATGTGACCTTCGGATGAAGCTCATCTAAGACTTAATTGATGACTCCGGAGGAGGGACTCCTTTACGCCAACTGCATGGAACTACCTGCAGGTTTGTTCGAAATTCACAGTATTGCTCGCTACCTTCCGGCATGGACTTCTCACCGGTTGCCCACTACGGACTGCAGTCGGATCTCACATAGGATCGCTATCTATAGCTTCTGGACAAGTATTCGTCATTTGTGACAGAATGTATGCGGGACGAGACACTTGTGTGGTGGACGGCTTCACCCGGCCATGGAGAGACCCCAATGATTGGTTGCCTCACCCTCCAGGGTCTCGAGTACTGGCATGATTACATTCGGTGCGAACCGCCATATGGAGCGGTTCTCCAACTGGCTGCCGGACCCTCAGCGAGGCGAGGGACGAGTTTTCCAAACTTGGTCTCCTTCGGGGCGTACGCATCCCGTTTACCTACAGGATACTCTGGGTTTTTGCTTCAGACCGAATTCCTGGAAGTGTCGTTTCGCCTGGCCAAACCACTTCGGAGGAGTCCTGCGTGCTTTCCCCTTTTTGCTCGAGTTTGCCATGGGAAGGCAATCTACGACTCCCTGTCTCTTAATGTCCCACTTGGGATCCACAGGGGTAGCCTGCCACGACTTATGTTTGGGTCCCAATGGCGGTCCTTATCATGACTGTCCCCATTGTCTGGCTGAGTTGCCCTCTCAGGGTAGGATCGTATGGGGCCATTCACGTCCTATGTCAGCTAGTGGACGACTCATGTGCGTTTCTCAAGATTCTGGCATTGCTAAGGATCTCTTGGTCTGCAGTCTACCAAGAGGAGTATACCGTACGGGAGCCCTATCTCTTGACAGTTTTTTCCGCTTACGGTTTCCCCCCAGTACATCTTGTATTTCATCGCGTTCTGACGTCATGGTATCGACGTGTCTTCTTCCTTCTTGCCGTTCAGTACATCGGCTTCTGCACAACACATATTTCATTTTTATTCGTCCTCTGTGTCGTACCCCTATTCTCCGGATAGGCCACAGCTCTGTTGACAGATTGTACACGACCATGTAGATCCAGGATCTGGCTCTTTCGTCCGTCTACTCATGGACAGCTGTTTATTTCTGCGTATGGCCGTTTTGGACTGTTTCTGCATCTTCGCTCGCCCGTTGGATTTGGTGGATCCTCTCATTGACTGACCTTGAGTTCCTCTGTGACACTTTTGGTTCGGGGTGCTGTCACCTCAACAATTTTGGAAGCCGTTGGGTCCCTTCTGCATTTTCTCTACACCGCTGCTTTGTTTAGGGAATCAGTTTTTCCATTCTCCTTTATTTCAGTCCTCTATCTCATATTGCTTCTGGTTCTACTATTTGGGCGTTAAAATTGCAAATATGAAGCCTCCTGTCCTGCCATAAAATTAGGGATTATTCTAGCCTCGGTGAGGGAATAATCTAAATTTTATTAAAGACAGGAGGCGAATATTTCCCCCCCTTTTTTTACGTTCCCTCCCTGGATCTGGGTTTTATTCTATTATAAATAATTGGGGATATTGTTTATGTTTTGTGAATGCATGGTTTTACATAATAAAGGTTATTTCTAATATTCAGTGATGGTTGTCCGTGTGCGTTTTATTCATCATGTTTGTGTTGTAATTATGTTTCGTCAATGCCTTTTAGCTTAGGTACATACTAGGTCTTCATAAGATCTGTAGACTTTGTTTATTCATCAGGTATTATGATGTGAAAGTGATATTGTATGGATATGACATCTTGCCTTGACAGTTTACTTTCACAATGTTTTCTGTTTTCTTGCAGTGTAATCTGTTTTCTCTCTGGGCTTGACGATTGTTTCTCTGGATGTGTCTGCTACAAGGTGGATTCGTTGGTTTCCTTGCTCTCCTGCTCGACCTCATCAAAGAAAGAGGAAGTGGAAGAGCCTGCTTAGGGGTTTTATACTACTGTTGCTTTGTTCTGATTGGTTGTTTTGAAAAGTTCTGTTAACTGTTTCTTTGCTGCTGGAGGTTTCAGTAAAGAAGGTAAAGCTAATATTCGCCTCCTGTCTTTAATAAAATTTAGATTATTCCCTCACCGAGGCTAGAATAATCCCTAATTTTACAACATAAAAGGAGGCTTCGTATTTGCTTTAATTTCCTTACTGCATCTCCACAGCAACAAACCATATTAACATTAACCAATCAGAAACAAGAAACAGGATATAGAATGCCTCCTTGCAGGAAGGACTTCCTCTTTCTTTGCTGCTCCATACCAGCTAACAGGTCAAAGCATTGTTGGCTCCTCACTCTGTATTTATATTTTTCCTTCTATTTTAATTTTGTTTATAATATGGTGTTAATGCTATTTTTTTGTGCCAGGGACAAATATTTTAGCCCCCCCCCCCCCACTTTGATGCTGTTCTTAACTTCCATCTAATACGTTTTTTTTTCTAAGTTTTGTTTTCTAAGCTTTTCTCTGTTTGGCATGTTTGGTGATCTCCACCAGTGCTTATAGTGGCACTTTAAGAGACTCCACTCTGTACAGCCACTCATTTTGGCCCAATGGTGAAGTCTCCTCATTCTCCTGGACTGTCCACACTTTAGCATGGTGGGCAACTTAGTGCTGGCCCTTCTTGCACTAACACAGAGAGGGAAAGTTACAATATTGAGTGTACTATATAGCATAGTAGCAAGGCTGCCCTACAAATTGCTACAACTGTGGTAGCATCAGCCCGTACTGTTACAGGGGTGAGCCCCCTGGCTCATGGCCTGTAAATTGACACTAATCTCTGTTCAAAAACAGGGTAAGCCCCCTCCACTATAGACTTACCTCATTCTAAAAAGCAGAGTGAGTCCTTGCATGTTTAGTTGTTTTATCAGTCTAATTTAATGTCAGCTTTGCTCTGATGGTCTGGGGCCATTTGTGTACCCCATAATAGTGTCCACATGTACACCCCTATCAGTGCTCACTCTATGCACCTAATTTCTCAGCTTCAATTGAGTGACTATACATTGTATCACTGATTATGGATACCCAATATTGCCAGAGAGCAGTCATAGTAATCAATTATGTGTTATTTATTTTGTGTGTGCACTATTGTGTTGATACATTACCCGAGCATTATGGAGGGATATACCCCTGACATACAGCCCATGATCAGCACAGCCAGGTCCACGTCTGTGGAGAAGGCATTAGCGAAAGCATTTAGTCAACTACCCTCTGACGTGGCCTAACCTCTGCCCATTTGCTTGCTGTTGGAGTCCGGCTCCGCTCATTAAGACTCTGCTGTTGGTTCAGGAGCTCACATACAACCCTCCAACTTAACAACCATTGGAAAGTGGATTCTAAACTTATGTCAAAGGCCAAAGGCAAAGAACCATCTGAGAAATAAAGGGTTTCAAAGACATAGGGTGCAGTGGTGGCAACCCCATTGTCCTCAGACGTGGGAAATAAAGTTTGCCCCCCACTTTGATGGTACTAAATATATGGCAAGCTGATACATATGCTTCAGACATAAGTATGGGTTGGAAGATACCCACCATACCTCTAAATAGGTCCACAACTCTTTTGTGGGTGAGCTCGATATGGTTTCTGACCAAGATCATCATTAGCACTACCAGATAGAGAGGTTATCTTGGATCTATTGGGTGTTCAGTTATTTAATTCACTCAATTTTCACTATCCCGAGTCAGGGGACTGATACCCTCCAGAGCATATAGCGCAATTCCTCCATTTATGGTTAAGGATATCCCTATACAAGTGGTCCACAAGTACCTCAGAGCAGAGTGCCTGAGACCAGCTCTATTGGACAAGGTGAGGCAAGCCAGAATTTGATCAGGCCATGGTCACATGTATTGCCCGCAGTGGCAGAGATATTTGCAAAGGCATCCAGTGTGTTCTACAAGTCAGGCAGAAAATTGCTTGATATTTTATTGAACCATTGACTGAAATACTATATCTAGAAGATGCCACTTTGTCTAAGGCACTCCATTAGATGCCAACGAAATCCAAGAATGTCCATCCAGAAAGCCATCAATTCCTAAGTGTCCTGTGGTAAAACTTGTCATGGCAATTTACATGTCTTCTACTGATTTCCACCCCCCGAGGCTTCACCATGCTGCTCAAACTTGTCATGGCACATGTCTGTGCTTAAGGAATCTGATGTATAATTTACATGGATAACATTCTGCTGTTGTTCATGAAAGCCGGTGGACTTCGCTCCTAAACTCAATATGTGGTATACCTATGGAATTTTGCTAGGCTTTGTGGAGAAATGCGACAAATCAGTCTTAACGCCCATTCTGAGAATTCACTTTTGAGATTTGGAATTGACTCAGAGCTATTTGTACTAAACTACCAAAAGTCATGTTTGCCAAGATTCAAAAGGAAATTTGCAGCATCCTAGGACAAGATACTCTGCCACTACGGTCTTCTTGCGCACTTGATTTAATTTCTTTCATTTTGTCTTGTCTTAGAATCCAAAGTCAGCCTTCTAGGCTAGGGTGTTACACGCCAGATTGAGTCAGCAGAAGTATTGTGGTTTGACCACAGAATTTTCACTACAGATCAACTACTTGGTGTTGATTACAGGATCTTTTACAATCTGGAATTTTTCCAGACATATGTCGCATTGCTTTATGCTCTTAAAGATGGACAATTTCTCCATTGTATGTTATATCAATCACACGGGAGGAAAATGCTCCTATATATTTGCAGATATTACAAAGATATCTATTAAGTTTGCCTTACTAAGCACATATCCCTCAAAATGGTGTATTTACCAGGGACCTTGGACTTAATGGTGGATTGATTTTTACAAGCATGGAGAGATAGTTGCAGCTGTTTCCCTTATCTTGAATTTCCTATACGGTTTATTTAACAATGGTAGATCATTTTGTTCTAATAACATTCAGTCAACCTTTTCAGCGCGTCATTTTCCAGTACAGGATATCCCCATGGGTAAATACTCTCTGGTATGTCGGCTGCTTTGATGTATCCATCTCTCTAAAATTCCAGGTCTAAAATACTATATTCTCTGGGACATTTCCTGATGTACTAAGTTTCTTCCTCAACAATGTTTTATCATTTTTTTCTGAGATAACTCTGGTCAATGAGTTGTGATTCACAGTTCAGGCAATTTTTTATTTCCTACATTTTACATCATAAATCAACAACAGCTAGACTTTCCCTGGCAGGGGTAGGACCTTTCTTTGGAGTACACTCAGCCAGAGGTGTGGCAGAATTGTGCGCTATCTGCAGATGCTTCACTATTACATATAATCCACTTGGCAGATTGGTCTTGTGAAAATACATTTCTTAACATCTGTGTCCATCTTTCTTCTCATGTGTTTTTTGTTGTTGACTTAATATTAAAATAGCAAACATAAAGCCACCTGTTATGTTGTAAAATTGCAGATAATCCTAGTTTTAGTGACAAGATAATCTTAATTTTAATAATGACAAGAGGTGAATATTTCCCTCCATTCCCATCCCTGTTTTTGTTGTTCCATTCTTTATATGATTTATTTACCATGTTTTCACTCCTTCTATTGAGTTGTGCTTATATATTTCTATATTTATGTATAGTATATTTAACATTATGTGAATGCTTTATTAATGTTTTACTGCTGTTCATGTGTATTATGAAGTTTGCTCTGATTGTTTACAGTAGTTAATAGTTAATTTCCTTTCACATATTTTACTTTTTTCTTCTCTTCCGGGATGCGCTATTTTGAATTGTTGCTGCATTGAAGACAATTTATGGACTTCAACAATTTCCATGTTATTGTTTTCTCTTCTTACTTTGTTATTGTTATGTTGATCAAAGAAAGAGGAGGTCCTTCTTGTGAGGAGGCAATTTATATCTATTTTTACTTGTTTCTAATTGATTAATTTTTATATGGTTTGCTGCTGTGGAGATGCAATAAAAGAAGTAAGGCAGATATTTAATAAAAGTCATCTATCATTGAGTATTTTGGACAGAATGTATCCTCAGAGTGTTCAAAGAATCATCTCCTGTTTGACAGAGATTGTTGGTTCCTGACATTTTTTTTCTGTCTGCTGTCTTGCTTTCAAAATTAACTTTCATTTATTAGAGTTATTCACAAAAAGTGAGAATTTGAAGGGATTCAAAGAGAATTTTAAATTCTGAGTAGAAATAGTCAACTATGCTCCTAGTTCAACTTCATTGGTCATACATTGGAAATAGACCTTGAATTCACTTTGAATTCTCGCTTTAGTAAATAAACCTGTAAATCTTTAAATTTGCATGGGTGAACATTGATCTTCTCTACAGTGACTTGGTCATTTTGCCAATAACAGTATTAGGCTTTCTTGGTTACATAATATGCTAAGTCTTTACAAAATACTGTGCAGTCTTGTTTAATGGAATTAGGGACATAATTTTTCAAACTTTAATAAAACATTCCACCTTATACCCCATCTCCAGTATCTCAGACATCTTGTCAGCTCTGTCCTAAGTAATACAAATTATGGTTTTAAGTATTTTCCATCTACTCAATATATGCATTATAATGCCATTCAGCACTTAAAATCATTTAAATTTATGTCATTTTAATGGTCAGTCATATGTTCCGTTACTTCTGTCCTCAACCTATGCTGAGGTCAGTGATAATAATAGTGAGCCATTTGTGAAATGTAATTCTTTATTTGTTCATTTGTAGATATAAATATATACATTCATGTAGAAATATGCTTAACTCATTGAATACATACAGAGTGGAAACAATGAATAATGTAAAGCTGTACTGATCCAAGTGAAAATTTATTTAATTTATAGTCTGTTGAATGCACATAATATTTTGGGTCAACATACATTGCTTTTAGCAATAAACTGTTGGGCGGCATCCCATACTATATTATTCCTTAACAATTTCCTAGGAGCGCATGTAATTACATCGAAAAGTCTGGTTCTGCATTAATAATGTTATGGAAAAGATTACATATTTGGAAAAAGACATTCAGATCTATTGCTATTTCAGTACTTATAACATATAAACATCAAAATCTTGATATATGAATTTAAAAAATATACAGCAATAAAAAGTATATATTGCCAATAAAATCCAGTAATGGATCAATGGAACTGCTACAAACCAATATGAAGTGTGTTATAGTCAATAGGCTACAAACTTATGACGGCACCTGTTATGGTTTAAAAAGCAGAAATTTCGATGGGACGTAAGGGATTTTGTATGATTCGTTTAAAACAAGCATTTAAAACAATATTGTATTCAAACAAATATATATCATATATACTGTATGACGTATACATGCTTGTTCAAGTGCCTGAAAAAAAGTAATCTGCATAGTTTGGTTATTAACTTTTTAATGTCATGATAGTGAATCCCGTTTATAATTTCACTTTTTAAGAATAAAACATCTACAGGGAACATACTTTGATGTCTCGCCTTCCTGTATGTAGGCTGTTTCACTTTTTTGTATGTATTAATGTTTCTTTGGAAACCATTCACAGTGATCAACAACTTTACTGAAAACTCATTTTCACGTGCCCTCAACATAAATTTAACAGAAGATGCAACGTAAAAGTTTGTTGTGTTATAAGCAGTGCTGCACATTTCCCATATATAGCAGGAGAACCAGAGGGACATGAATGTAACGGGTGTAAGATATGATAAATGATATGCCAACTTTTCAGAAGCAACACTACTCTATATCTCTATATCATTGGTTGCAGATTGAAATTGCTATATAATAACTAATATGCCTAGAAGAGGTACATAAGTTTGGTACATAAATAAATCAGATTCCACCTTTTATAGTCTATTTGTGTTGCATGGAAATCACACTCATTGGAAGATTGCATCCATTATCCATCATTAAAAAGAATAAAATTGGATAAGCAAGAAGAGTGATAGATTGGTCCTTGATGATCACCCAATTTGCTGCTAGTGAAAGGGTAACTTGCTCCCAGACCATTTTATTATGGTATACTCATGGTAATTTATTCATTTTTTAAATAAAAGGAGAATATGAATGGAAAATCATAATGGATTATAGTCATTAAAATAGCTAAAACATAGCCAAACTATATTTCCTTTTAAATTTATATATTTAATTTAATTTACAAAAATAAATAATGAGCCTCATCTCCAATCAGATAACGAGCTATTGAAAATTAAAACATAGGTGCAGTGGTCCTAAATAGACACAACAGCCTATCATTAAAGAACAGCTGGGCACACCTACGGAAGCTTTATATTCACTTGTGAATTGTGAGGCATATAGCTTTCAGCTATGTATGTGTTTACTTTGTGTTTATGCAAGTGTCATCATCCATTTATAGTTTAGAAAGCTAGCAAAGTTGGAAAATAGTGTAAAGTTTTCATTGTGTCTAAACTATAGCAGATTTTTGGTGAGAAACTCAGCATGAAGCAGAACTCCGTGAAATCTATTTCTTAAAGGAATGTCCATATGCAACATTAATAATAATGGTGAATTTGTGGCAGTCTTATTATTTACTGCATTATCCCAACATAGAAATACAGGAGATATGAAACATATGCTACATTTATCTCTGTTCTCAATTAGCTCAGCTGACTGAATAATGCCATTCTTAGTGTTGAAAAGAGTTTAATTGTACCCACTGACTAATAATACTGTGATGATACATACAATACTGTTTTATATAGTCTTGCCTCTTAAGTTGCCATAGACAATAAATCAGAATAATACTATAGTGTATTAAAATATTACATTTGGCAGAAACTCCAAAAATGTGACTATTGCTAGCATATGACCTCACATGTAAAATCTAGGAAATACATTGGATTAATCAAGAAAGGTTACGTTACTCTATCTTTTCAATATGTCTTGCTTCTAATCACAGATATGAATCCAAGTTAAGTGTTGTGAGACATGTACTTCTTTCTACATAATTCATTCCACAATGTCATGACATCCATGAACACATCAAATTGAGAACAAATAGTGTAGCAATCTAACTGGAGAGTGGACAATTGGGAGATCTTGGTGTCAGAGATGGGAATGCATAAAATAAAGAATAATGGATTACTAAGGTGCCGACATGTTCATAGTCTCAGGGTTAGGTATTTTAGTTGAAGTTTATGAAATCTATAGACTACACTTACTTCTGTACAGATGGATTTATTTCTGTAGAGTAGAAAAGTGGGCTGCTTTACATGGATAGACCAAGTACTTTAACAGATGAAATGCCAATACAATGTAACTATATTCATAGAAATAGCATAGTGTTTTATAGATAGAATCAAATATTTACATGGTGACATTAATGTGACAAAGAAATAATACATTAGAGGCAGATTACAGATCTTGCATCACTGTGATAAAAAATCTGTAGGAGCTGTTAATTACAAATATGGCAAGTACAGAATCTGTTAATTAAAACATAAAAAAAGAAAGGCAGAATCAATTAGTTACAAAAATTGTATTACAGCCAGAAAGGTATATCATATGACTTACTTCTACTACATATCCTGGGAGTATTTTGCTTATTGCATCAGTCAGTACTGACCTCTAAACTTACTCTGAAGGCAACATCAGCACAATAACTTGCATGGAGCATTTAATGAAATGGGTTTCCATGGTCGAGAAGTCATACTCAAGCTTACCATTAACACGAACAAGGTCAAGCATTTACTGTAAAGCTTGCTGCCACTGGACTCTGGAGTAGTTCAAATGTATTCTCTAGAGTGATGAATCACACTTTGCTATCTACCAGTCTGATGAAAGAATCTGCCACGAGAACATGACTTACTGAAATGCGCAGTGCCTAGTATCAAGTTTAGTAAAGGAAGGTCTGGGATTGTTTTTAGTGTTTTCTATAGACCTCCTAGTTCCAATGAATCTATCCATAGGCCAAAACCACTTAAGTAAGCTAAAGTTATTTTGGTCTTTTTAAAGGGACACTATAGTCAGGGCCAGGCTTAGGGGTGTGCGAGCTGTGCGGCCGCACAGGGCGCCATGGAGCAGGGGGCGATTATAATTGTTTTTTTTGTTTTTTTTTAAATCACCCACCTATGTGGCAGGGGCGGAGCTTACTGAGGGGCATGGCTAATATGACAGCGGGGCGCAGCTAAATGTGCTGGGTAACCGCAGCATGGGAAGCAGGAAGGAGTCGTTGCTTCCCCAACAACCTGTTTCCAAGAGCTGCACTGCCTGTCTGCCTCCACAAGGAACAGAGGTAACTATGTGTGATTGTCTGCTTGTGTGTGTGTGTGTGTGTGTGTGACTGTCTGCCTGTGTGTGTGTGTGTCTGACTGTGTGTTACTGTCTGCCTGTGTGTGTGTGATTGTGTGTGACTGTCTGCCGGTGTGTGTGACTGTCTGACTGACTGTGTGTGTCTGTGTGTAATTGTCTGTGTGTGTTGCTGTCTGCCTGTGTGTGTGTATGTGTGTTTGGCTGTCTGCCTGTGTGTGTGGATATCTTCCTGTGTGTGTGGATGTCTGCCTGTGTGTGTGTGGGTGTCTGCCTCTGTGTGTGCGATGTCTGCCTGTGTGTGTGTGGCTGTCTGCCTCTGTGTGTGGTGATGTCTGCCTCTGTGTGTGTGGCTGTCTTCCTCTGTGTGTGTGTGTGGCTGTCTTACTCTGTGTGTGTGTGTGTGTGTGTGTGTGTGGCTGGCTGTCTGTGTGTGTGGCTGTCTGCCTGTGTGTGCATGTCTGCCTGCCTGCCTCTGTGATTGTGTGTGTCTGTCTGTCTATGTTTGTGTGTGGATGTCTGCCTCTGTGTGTGTGGATGTGACTGTCAGCCTGCGTGCGTGGCTGTCTGCCTGTGTGTGTGTGGCTGTCTGCCTGTGTGTGTGTGGATGTCTGCCTGTGTGTGTGTGACTGCATGTAAGTGTGTGTGTGTAAGAATGTATGTGTGGTTGTATGTATGTGACTGTCCATCTGTACCTGTGTGTGACTGTCTGCTTGTAATTGTGTGAAATTGTGTTTATCTGCCTGTAACTGTGTATGTGTGTGACTGTCTGTACCTGTGTGTTTCTGCCTGATCCTTTGTATGTGACTATCTGCCTGTGACTGTGTGCATGTGGCTGTATTTGACAATAAACCCAGCAAAAATATCACCTACAACCAACACACGCATCTCACACACAGTTAATCCACCCATTGCAAATATCACACATAGCCAACACATAGCATATATATCACACACAGTCATGACACCTATCACATACACAGACAACACAAACATTACGTCATATTATTGTGAGATGTATTACAGTGGAGCTCTGGTATATAAAATGCACATTACTCTGTGTTTCATAGTTAGGGAGTTCGGGGATACACTAATAAACACATTACTTAGAGTTGTATTGTTGTGTAGTGTTTGAGCTTGTCACAGAGTTCCACATTACTGTGAGTTTTATTGTTGTGGAGCTCTGTGATAAACTGGCACACACCACACTACTGTGAGGGCTTTTTGTTTCTGTGGAGCTCAGTGATAAATGGAGAAACAGCGCATTACTACACATTTTTATTCCAAACAGATCAAGGTAAATAATTAATTATAATCCAGAGCTCCAAAGCAAAACCACTCACAGTATTACGTGACATACTTAGTCTGCTCCTCTGTAATGTAGGGGAGGCAGTCTGGAACTTCTGGCCTGCACTTTTGTTGGCTGCAGACCATAAGTAACTGTACTCTACCAATATGCACCTTTGCTCACTGGACAGAGAATGTGAGAGCAAGATATGAATATTTCCTAACATTTTTCTCAGCCTATAATATCAGAATATGCTATGATATATACATTTTTACATTTCGTTTTATTTGTCACACCGAACAAATACACATTGGTTAAATATATGGATAACTAAACATAATATTTCAAATCATGGGAAGTGACATGTCCTCTATAAGTGAAAATGAAACTAAATTACTCTAAATATATGAATTAAAATTACAATACCAAAGTTTTACAAAATTCACAATATGTCAATTACTACCTTTTTTAGAATTAATCAGGTTTCTTACTGAAGCAGAGCTAATACTGTTACAATAAATATTGATACTATTTGTGTCTGTAAAGAGGCTTGTGGGAACTAGAATTCATTCCAGCAGTGTACTCTGCATACAAAAAAAAAAAAAACATATAAATTAAAGTGATGTATTAATTAATCGTTCCTGTAGAGACATGTATTTAATTCCAAAGAACTGACAAAACTGAATATATTTTAAAAAGATGGATTCAGCAAGCATATTTTGCCACATGATTAATTGATTGGAAGGGATTGGGACTATGACTCACAATACAATAACATTGTTATGTGAGTTATCCATAAAAGGATATTAGTTTTGTTACACTGCACGTCTATTGTTTGCAAAAGTTAAGTTTATATGATCAATACAGAATCTAGAAAAGTGTACTTTTAATGCCAAATAATAGGGGACTATAATAAATATTATCTTTATTTTATAACAAATATAATTGGTTGTTCAAACTTTATACAAATCAAACTCAGTCATCAGAAATAAATACTATCTCTATCTTTAAATGTCAGTTTAGAATCATGTATGTGTGCTTGGCATATTTTTGATCTATTTTAGTTTTGGATTTGGTTTATAATGTTTGAAAGTTAATGATACTTTTGGAGAATTAGTCTATATGTACATTTTTACATGTGCAAAAAAAAAAAAACCATGACATGCACAAGTTATTGAATTGACCCATGGTATATGACCATCAAGGAACATTATTTCTTTAGGGATTGTCTTGTTCATTTTATGAATAGAAATTGTAGCTAGAAATAGAAAACTTTGGGTAATCTATCTTAAAAACCATTTAACAATGTTAATAGAATACTCTATATGTACTGGAGGTGTCTGAAAGTATCATAAGATGCTCACAGTTACCAGTAGGCTATAGTAACAGTTCACATTTGGTGGTCCCAATGGTCATGTTGTTTACAGCATCCTGACCCGTGCCCAGTAAGCTTCTGACTTGACTTGATGTCAAAATTACCTTCTCTGGGAGTGTGCTGCAGGGTTTGTAGGAAGTAGAAACCCCTAGCATATTTATTTTTTACACTTTTTGTAACCATTTTATTTCTTAATCTCAGCCAGATATTCTGGTTACATTATGTTGGTTTTTTTTTCCCACACAAATGCTCACTATTGTATTTTTCCCATTCCCCATTATTATAAAGGCTAATGCAGACAAACAAAACAGTTGGTATTTAGGCTTACAGTTTGGCAGTAGTTTTCCAAGTATTAAAGTTACATTTAAAATTTGTCTATTTTAGATTTCACAGTAATAAGGAAAACACTGCAAAGTTATAGGGCAAAAACTTAAACCTGTCCATTTCAGAATGTATAAGTAATACCTGGGCAAAATTGCAAAATCTGAATGCAAATTGCTCCAGTTTCCAAATGAAGACAACTTGGGCTGTGTAATATGGGGTAACATAGCTGTTTCTACAGGATTTAGCTGTAATATTTATTTTCTTTATATGATTTTACAGTGAAATTTCTGAATTTCACAGACCTCATATGCACAAATATTGTAATGATCCCAGATTTGCCTTGCCTTGTGATTTCTACTAATTACAGTAATATACTAAATTAACTTCATTTGTAACACATACAAGGATTGTGACTTAACACTCTAGTATCGAATTCTAAAAACTGATCCCAAAAATATGTTTCTAAGAGAATATAAGGAAATTCTGGATATGGGTTGTAGTAGAGGGTTGCTGTCAAATGAAGAATACAAATTTATTTTAAATTGTAACCCAAGAATAGCAACCTTCTACTGCTTACCCAAGATCCATAAGAATTCAATGAATTCCCCTATAGTATCAAGGGTTGACAATTTGACTAAGAACGGAAATACATATATTGACAAAATCTTGTGATCCTTTGTGGAATCCTTACCTTCATACATCCAAGATACTAAACAGGCCCTGACCCACTTATCTGATCTTATGGCACCAGAATCTACTGTACTCTGTAGTTTGGATGTTGAATCCTTATACTCCTCCATACTACACTAGGGTGGAATTCAACACGTCCATTTTTTTCTTATTAAAAGGGGGTCAACTTATAATTGCATTCAGAATTTGTCTTGAAGCTACTCAAGTTTATCCTGACACTCAACTACTTCCTCTTTAATAAAAAATGTTGCCACCAGGTGAGGGGTACGGCGATGGAGGCGGCTTGTTCCCCATTGTATGCCAACTTGCATCTGGGATGGTGGGAGGAGATTGTTGTCAAATCAGAACAGTCTTCTCAATACATCTATGGGGTAGGTATATAGACGACATTGTGGTTGTGTGGAAGGGTACTCTCGAGGACTTTAATAATTTCATGACACTTCTGAATACTAATGACCTAAATCTCAAATTTTACTTCAAAATTTGGAGGTTCTACTTTAAACTTTCTTGACATCACAATCTCAATAACAGTTCAGCACTCTATCCAAACTACTCTCTTTAGGAAACCCATGGCCTCCAATAGCCACATTAATTGGGATAGCTTTCACCCAAGAACCCTGAGGCAGGGCATACCTAATTGTATATCCCTCAGGGTCTGCAGTAATATAGAAGATTTTAAAAGTAAAGCAAAAATCTTGAGACAGCAATTCAAAAAAAGGCTACCCCAACAGAGGCATAAAACAGGCATACTGGAGGGCTTTGGAGGCCAATAGGAAGAACTGCTTGGAAGTCGTCATCCCAAGGAGTCAAATAACTCGATACCAATGATAGCAACCTATGATGCAGGCTCGGATGAGGTTAAACAACGGATTCAAAATTTCTGGCCCTTACTGACAGATGACATACATCTCCAAAATGTCCTTGGTCCCCGCATAGAGATTACAGAATGCAGAGGGAGTAATTTGAGAGACCTTATTGCCCCTAGCCATTTCCAACATGATTAATAACCCACTTGTAGGATCCTTCATGTGTGGGAGATGCGTAGCTTGTAAATTTATAAAAGATTATTCAAAGAAGGTAACAGACAGCGAAGGGAAACAGTCATTTGAAATTACCATATTTTTCAATTGTTACACAGCAGGACTTGTATAGCTACTTACCTGTGATCATGAATTAAAATATGTGGGAAAAACCTTTTGACCCTTTAAAGAAAGGATTAAGGAACACGTGCGGTCTCCTAGAGAGCATTGAGACCCCTATCTCTAGGAAACACCACTTGGGAGAATCAAAGGGACTTCATTTTTGTGGGTTGGAACTCGTAAGGCGTGACCAAAAAGGGGCGATTATGACAGGTTCCTTAGACAACGGGAGTGTTTCTGGATTTAAAAAATAAAGACCCTCCATCCGAAGGGCCTTAATGAGGGTTTCTTTTTTGTACCTTTTATTTGAATTGTGATACATGAATTACTTCATTCTTTCTAAATTCAACATTGTCAGGTTGGTTCCGGCTTTAATGAATTATTGGGAGTTTAGTAACTATTTAAAGATTTCATCTGTAGGGACCTAGATAAGATCAGGTCCCTGAACGTACAGATAAATTATGTAAATCATTATGTACCTTTATCTGTAGAAATGATTAAGTTGAACTATGAATAGTTTTTAACTAATGAATATACAATCAGATGGATCATATATAGCTCTTTATCTAATTTTTCACCTTATTTGATTTTGTAAAGACTATCAGCAGCCCCTATATTCCTACTCAACAACGTCTATTAGTTGTTCTAGGCATTGTTGAATTTAAACTTTACTGTTATATTGGATCTTTATCTATGCCCCCTAATTTATACAAGTGAAAACTGAGAACCTACTACATTTAAACATGCTAATAAGAGAAGGGATTATCATAGATAACCGAGCCTTTAATAAGCTTCCTGTATTTATTCCTATGTTCGTGGAAAAAGCGAACTATAGGATCCAGATTGATTGGTATTGATCCTTTGTACTTTTTTAACATCACTTTCTAATACTGTACTTATACAGATACATCTAGCAGGTATTTGTTACATATACACTTTGGCATTCTAAACAGTAGTAACTATGGCTAAATTGTAAGGTTATATTTGAATTGATACATTTAGAATATTGTCTAGTTTCATACTGAGAGAATATCCACCAATAAAGCAATATTTAAGTGTCTATGAGCTATCCAATTTTAATATACTTTTTCTTTTTTGCACTTCACATTTTGTCACTTGTTTTCTATGTTGTTCCTAATTGGGAGTTAACAAAGAAGTTAATTATTGTACATCTTGTATCCCTCTTTAATTCCCTGTTTGTTCTATACCTATGTTGAATTCTTACTTCTTTGTGTGTAATATGATTGGTATCGTGTTCTCTTCTTCAAAAGCTTTGTACAATTTGTCTATTTCATTTCTATGTTGGGTCATGCCCTATAATTACCCTACAACCAATACAGGCTCTGTGACAGTTTTTCTTTCACGGAGGTAGTCTTTTCCGTAACACATATTTTTATCAGCACACAATAAACTAATTTAACATGGTCTTTTTCACTGAATATCTGTAGACTAACTAAAATTTGATTCTAAGCCCTTAATGTCATTCTTACCCAAATTGTCATTATATTCCTAATTGTAACTCTAATACTCAGCCTAACCATATTTTGATCTACTGCTAAAGCAGTACTAACTATAACTGAAATGGGATCTCTTACCCTAATTCGAATCTTAAACATAATTCTGATGCTTACACAAACCATAATTCATAATATTTGGGAATTAACTGAAATCTATTCCTGGACTACTTCATGGCATTTTACTGCCCACTAGCAATGTCGATCTGTTTACTGTGGCATGGTGCAGCCTTGTGTAGGCTCCAGAGGCTGAAATATCTCATGCAAATTCACACAGAATTCATTAATAATCTAGTCTTTCATTGTTTGGTGCAACCCATGTTTCAAGAAGCCTTAAAATGACCCAAATCAGGGTTAGCCAACTTGTGAGTTTAATAGAATGGTGTTTGCTAAAGCTAACCCATTTAAAACATGTAGATGAAAGTCAGTATAAAAGCTTTCTAGTTTATTCAGACATCTCATGTCATAATATGAATATCTTATGTATATGTCACGCATAAATATCCAATTGTAATATGAATTATTTGTGACACTTATAGAGAAAAATAAAAGAAGCCATGATGGAAAGAATGTAAAAATGCTCTATTGATTATAATACCATGGAATTTGTTATTCAATATATGGTCAGGATTTACATTACACTATTCAATTTATGGTTAGCAGCTTGGAAGTATGGGAAATACCATTCGAAGTATGTTGCATAGTTGGCATGATGTCAGAAATTCATGTGCTTCATCGCAGTGATTTGGATAGTTTTAAGTTATGTAAAGTGACTGCATGTGTAAAAAAGTTAAACTGATATATAAAAGGCAATAAACAGAATAATACCTCTATATTGCAGCTGGAGATAATAATAATAATAATAATAATTATGTATATAGAAAAACAAAAGACATATGGGATTGAGACGTACGTGAGAATACACTAACAGGATTGAGACGTATAATGCGCTCAATGGTGCCTCCCCCGATGTTGTTGGGTGGCTTTTTTCCCCCCACACTTCCACTCCAATGAAGTAGGTGTAAAATAAGACTCCAATAGGTTGAGGTTGGAAAAAATATCAGCAGCTTTATTATAAAAAGTTGAAAAATCACCATAAGCTTGAAATATAAAAGGAATATAGGTCCTACGCGTTTCGTTCCCACAGTGGAAATTCCTCAGGGACCAAATAGCAATAATCTTATAACAATAAAAGCATATCTAACAAAGTAACTATGTAGTCTATATATTCACACACACAATTAATAATAGTGTGGTGTGAATTTTTAATTGTGCTTGTTTCATATTAAGCCCATAGTAATGGTCTATATTTGTATATATTACGGGAATTATGATGTTTTATTAAGTATAGATTTATTTCCTTTGATAAACACTGCACTTTCACTTTGATAAACACTGCACTCCTTTTTTTCATGCAGGTTCTCTTTTACATACCTCATTCATATGCATATGCACTTTGTCTATGACACTTTAGCACTTTATATTACACATGGCATTTTCTACTTCTTTAGCCAACACATGTAATCTTTCTACAGGACTCTTAACTTAAGTCTTGTATATAGTTTAGTCACGCAGGGTTACATTATGTACTTTTTACTTACTCCTCACTATGAGGTTACACTGATATAATAACCATCCCTGTAGGTTAACAGTTTTATATGACAGTACACTTTACTGGATGTCTCGATCTCTACATATCCTATTTTTATGCACTGTATCCTTTGTGTATTGCCATCACCATGGTGTTCTCGACATTAGCGTGTTGCTAGGACAAGGGGGGTGGGTCACGCGTTTTAACACTCCTTCCGGGTAAGGCACATACATGCATGCGCACATATTCCAGGAGGATGCCGATTGTCAGACACGGATCACCTGTCGTGAGTTAAACTTTTTTCTTATGGGCTATATAACACAGCATTTCATGTTTGTATTGTATCGTTTGTTGATCCTGAGGAAAGATTATATATGATCTAAGTATATATTATTTTATTTTAAACTGTTTAAACTTTATTTTAATTTATTACAGGCAACAGGCACTCCCCCTGCTGGCACTGCAATGGACTGCTATTCCGTCCATGTGATCATGAGGTCCTCGCAAGGACCTAGCGATCACATGGCCCAGGAGGGCTGGATCGGCAGCAGGGGGATAGCCGGCGAGCAGGTAAGTGCACAGGATGGCGTGGATGTGCTATGCCGCCCGCTGGTGTTTAGAGCCGGGTCCTCTTAGACGACATAGCACGCCCGCCGTCCTTAAGGGGTTAAGCAAGTAACTTGTCATAGGAGTGCTATATACATGGGCGTCCGCGGGGGGGGGCGAGAGGGGGCACTTGCCCCCCTCCCTCGATTTTTCAGCTTGTGCTGCAATTTTTGGTTTGTGTGAAAATACACTGCAATACCGGCTCCGGCCAGTAGGTGGCGCTGTGAATGTTAAAAGGCAGGAAGCTACAGCTTATCCCTGCCTCTCACTCATGACTGAAACTGCAGGGAGCAGCACAGAGGCAGCCTACAGATCAGGTAAGTGAGGGATATGGGGCACTATTACCCCCCTCACAACCCCCCCTCACTATCACCCCCCTCATCATCACCCCCCCTCACTATCACCCCCTCAGACCCTCAGCATCACCCCCACTATCACCACCCTTAGCATCCCCCTTACTATCATCGCCCCCACCACCCCCTCTGTCACCCTCTCACACCCTCAGCATCACCCCCCTCACCATCACCACCCTCAGCATTACCCCCTCACTACCCTCAGCATCACCACCCTCACTATTACCCCCCTCACCACTCTCAGCATTACCCCTTCACTATTACCCCCTCACTATCACCCTCAACATCACCCCCCTCACTATCACCCTCACATCACCCCCCAGCATTACCCTCACTAACCCCCCTCACTATTACCCCCTCCCTCTTACCCCCCTCACTAACCCCCCTCAGCATCACCCCCCTATCACCACCCTCAGCATCAGCCCCTCACTATCACCCCTCTCACACCCTCAGCATCCCCCCCCTCCCCTCTCACTATCACCTCCTCTCCCCTCAGCATTACCCCCCTCCCTCAGAATCACCCCCTCACCACCCTCAGCATCACCCCCATATCTCTCCCTCTCACCCTCAGCATCACCCCCTCTATCAACCCCCCACCAGCCCCTCTGCATCACCCTTCTCACTATCACCCCTCTCACACCCTCACCCTCCTCCCTCCATCACCCCCCCTCCCCCACTATCACCACCTCTCACACCTCAGCATCACCCCTCACTATACACCACCCTCAGCATCACCCCCCCACCACCCTCACCATCACCCCCTTACTCACCATCACCTTCCTCAGCATCACCCCTCACTATCACCCCCTGACCACCCTCAGCATTACCCCCTCCTCCATCACCGCCTCAGCATTGGCCCACCTCACCATCACTCCCCTCAGCATCACCCCCCTCACCACCCACAGCATTACCCCCATCACCCCCTTCCTCAGCAGCATTACCCCCTCCGTCACCATCACCCTCTCCCTCAGTATTACACCCCCTCACCATCACCCGCCTCTCCCTCTCACCGTCACCAGCCTCTTCCTCTCACCATCACCCCCCTCTTCAAGCAGCTACCCCATACACATATGGTACCAGACAAAAATGCAAACATGCTCTCAGAGACATACATACACACACACACACACACACAAATACTCTCTGTCAGACACACTCTCAGGCACATACACAGGTAAACTGTGCATCAATGTGTATATGTGACAGTGTGCATGTATTGCAACTCTATTTTTTTCACTTTTTTGTTAATGGGGCCACATGTTTGAGTTTCGCCTAAGCCCTCATAAAGTCTAGAGCCACCTCTGCAGAAGGAGCCTCAGAAGAAAAAGAAAACTGTGTCAAATGAAGGAGAAGAAAATGAGATTGGAGCACTCCATTCTGGACACCACATCATAAGACTTTGGTACCTGGGCCTGGCAGGGAAACTTTGGACCTTCTCATCTCCCCAAGTAAAAACAAAATATCAGTGTTAATGTGTTCACTTTAATTTACTGAGTGTCAGGAAACACAGAGGGCCGCTGGGTAGGGGTGCCGCTGATTGGCTAGAGAGTCAGCTGCCACTGTAAGTCAATCAGTAGCTCCCCATTCATGAAAACTTAAAACATTTTTATGAATCGGGAACTAGCGATTGGCTTAGAGCATCAGCTGACCACTCTAGCCAATCAGCGGCACCCATGCCTGACATCAATCTGCACTTCCTGACACTCCGTTTAAGAAGCTGAATACCACTGAGCGACCTGGAGATCTGGAGCTAGAGGAAGCTTTTGGGGGCAAACCATTTGAGAATGGTTTTACCCCTTAAAGGAAAGAGAGCACCCAGGGGCCTCCTTGCATTATAGCATTTTCATTTTGTTAAAGTTCTTATGGTGACCAGAATGTTCCTTTAATTTGAGTCAGGAATACAAACACATATACCTGACACCGTAGTTGTAAAAAAGCTATTCACCCTGGCTTTATGTGAAAATCACTATGCTCCTTCCCTTTCATGACACTGTGAAAAAGGGGCCAAGCATGGATGTCATTACAATTATGCCCCCCCCCCCGGAAAAATTCCTGTGGACGCCCATGTCTATATATTTTCTTTTCTTTCAGTTTTCCTTTCTTCACTTCCTGTATTTTAATGATTATATGTCCCCCTTTATTTATACTTATTATCTTTTATTCCTTGTTCCAGATTTCAATATCTGTGTGCATTCATGTTATTCTCCTCTGTTCATGATGTCTGCAGTTTGCCCTTCTGCTGGATTCTTTTGATTAATGAATTACAGCTAAATTATCTTGTCAATGGAAAAGGAGTCTTGTTTAAACTATGCTTTGCCAAGATAGTCCCTACTTTTTATGTATTAAAAGAAAATTTATGTGAATAAGGGTAAACGAGAACAATAATTGATTTTATTTACCTAAATGACAGTAGTGCCTCTGGGGCATGGTCTGGCCAGTGCAGTGCATGGGCATGTAGCCTTTCAGCCCGAAACAAGACTATTAGAGCATGCACACCTTTGTTTTTGAATTTGTTGTTGACAAAGCATCTGTATTTGAACGTGAAACAAGTTCAGCATTTCTCTAGGATTTATATGAAGGCTCCCCTCTCTTCTCTCCAGTGCACAGATTATTTTTTACATTTATTTATCATATCTTCTATTTTGTTTGGAATATGCCATGTATGCAATATTTCTTATAAATTGGCACAGTAAGGAGTGTGGTAAATGGTTGTCATTCAGCACCCTAAATTTGAGCCCTGTCTTGTTGGCTAACTATAGCACAACAAAAAGAGATGAAGCATTGGGACAAATTGGAAATATTCTGCTGTTTTACAGCTCAAACTAACGTAGCGAGACCTTGAACTTCTACAACCAGGCCCAAGATGACAGAGAAGATGCAAGAGTGACTCAGTTCAACCCTCTGGTAATGGAGGATCTGCCTATTACCAAACTGCTAATCTGCAGGCCTAACTGTGTGGCTTCTTCAAAGTGATGGTCCCTGAAATAACCACTGATATGTTTATTATACACAAAGCCCAAAGTGTGGCAAAGCCAAGATTTCTGACCTAGTGACATGGTAACATGTTATTTCCATGTTAGATTGAGCAGGGCATGTGATGACCAGCCTTGAGAATTATAGAGAGGTCACCATATTTGCTGATTTGTCTGCACAAACCCTACATCTCCACAAAGCATTCAAAGAACTGAGAGGCCCTCAGGAAACTCCATACACAATATCACTTGGACTGTGACTACTCAACAAGTTGAGGACTCCACAGGAATGGCATGCTGATCCAAATTTTATCAGTGGACAAAGGAGTTGAAATCCTTCATTTCTGGATCCCCACAGAGAAGCTCTTTGACAGCTCCAGGACTCTTCTTAGTTAAGTATTATGCAATACCTTCCCCCATGGTGCCTGCTATAGGTACTGTGCCCTATATATGATTAGTTTTGGTTCTTTACTTACATTATTGGTTTTTGTTGGGTCAGTTGGCCTTAACATTGCCCTCCATTCCCTGTTCCTGGTCATGCCCTGTCCCAAATGTGTGAGATGCAGCCTTTTGCATCGGACTATCCAGACCTTATTATTGTATATTCACCAGTACCCTCTAGACTTGGTCTCTTAAAAAGCAACTGCATTTAAAAATGTATTGTGGATTGGTATACTCTTTCCAACTCATCACTCAATATTGTAGAATGAACGTTACGGTTGGTTTTTATGGTTTTCTATTCTATGTCTGGTTTTCTGGGTACATTCCTTTATTCAGTTCCTCGAATTCCCAGTCTCCTGGATTCTTTTAAATGTTTGTTTTTTTGTTGCCACACCCGTTCCTTTGCCATTTACCTTTTTGTTTTCAGAGTGTTTCCTGCTTGCAGTGGGTTTGTTTCCTCTGCAACTTTCCTTGCAGGTAAGTACTGTGTGTGTTTTATTGTTGTATATTTAGTCATGCATATCTAGGCAGTTAGGACTCACCGTAATTGGAGTACTTTGGCGCAGTGGTGGGCTGCACACATATTGGCCATTTACGTATATCTAAATCTCCAATGTTTATTACATATATAGTACTTAGTTATGCCTCCACTTGTTTTGCCTTGTATCTCTTGTCTTGTTTTATTTTGTCTTGTATTCTCAGTTCATGTACAGTCCTATCCTGTCCTGCCCTGTCCATGTCCTGTTCATGTTTCCCTCATGTAATGTGTACATGTTCTGGGTTCTGCTTTTTGTCCTGCTCCAGTTCTAGGTTCTTCTAGTCTTGTCTTGTTATCTTGTTTGGTGCCTTTTCTAGTCTTACCTTGTTTGGTGCCTTTTCTAGTCTTACCTTGTTTCTAGTACTGGATACATATCTGCTTTATATCAGCTCCTGGCATCCGCTAAGCTGTGGTATGTGGCTCTGGTATGTGGCCACACAAACCCAGGTGCTCAACACCAGGGGGCATGTGGTTACCCTGCTCCAGACCCTGACTGTCCATTTCCACGCTGACTCCTATCATCATCATCAGGTATACAGGGTTCCCGGTCTTCTTACCACCACCCGTGACAATAAAAGACAGTAGACCAATATTTGAGCTCTATTGGACTTCGACCCTCACACTCCAACACATATATAGACCCTGTCCGCGCCTGTTTGGTTGGAAGTGTTGTTAACAATCAAGCAGTTGCCCCAGCCCCTGATGGTTTCTCAACTGCTTGTTATTAAAAAAATGTATGTGTACTTGTGACGAAAGTAACCTCGTCAGGAGGGGCCTGTGTGCCAGCCTCCTACCCTGTGATTATGGCCCTGTGACAAACTGAGCCTCATCAAGGGTTCTTTGAGGAGCCTGCTGGCCAGCCTCTTGCCTCAGGATTATGGGCCCTACAATATACCTTGCTCAATGCACTTTAAAAGGCTCTGTTCCTGTGAATTATGTACTTTTGTACTCCAAACAGAGAGACCGACCGTTAGCCCTAATTCTCTGGAACTGTTTTGGGCATGGGACCATGTGCACAGTGGGTCAAAAATAAGACTTCCCGGAAATTCCTGAACCCCTGAACTGATCTGTGTGATTTTTGGATATGTTGGTCATCCAGATCAGGGCTATCAGGGGATGTAATATTTGAGAAGTTTTTTAAATTTTTTTTAAAGTATGTTTTTTCTGTGCTTGGAGACAATTGGATTAGATTAGTACAGTTCCTGGTTCAATTATCTCCAAGGCAGAGGGGAGGGATTGTGTGTTTGTATAAGGGAGTGTCATGCATTTAACCATTGTTGTTGTTGGTCTGTGACTTGGTGCTGCAGTTCCCCACAAGGTCCAGGTGAGAGTGCCCCTTGCATGAGGTTTTTTATATATGGCCAGAGGTGGCTGCCATTAACCCCTTAACGCTGTTACGCCGTTCTATGCTGTCTCGCATTAAAATGGCTCTAAAGCCGTTGCGGCTTGCAGCCCCTGGAGGTCCAGTGGACTTACCTCCACCACGATCCTCTTATCGAGGGCTGCCTGACAGCCCAGGCAGCCCTTCGCCGGCAAATGAAGCCCCCTATAACTGGCTGTGGATCTGCCAGCAGGGGGACTGTCTAAAATATCAGACAGTCCCCCTGCTGGTGGGTAGTGTAAAAAAATGATTAGACATGTGTAAAATTAAATTAGAAATGTATTTATATATATAATATATATATATCTATATATTATATGTATAATATATATACATATTATATATGTAACGTCATACAAAGTGTATTTTAATATTAATATAAGTACATATATTAGTATTAAAATACAGTTAGAATAACGTTACATATATATATAATATGTATATATTATATATATAATAGATATATACACATATATTATATATATATATATATATATACATATAATTACAATAATAAATAAATAAAATAATAAAATATTGAAACAAAATTTAATATAAATTATATATACATATGTAATTTCATTCTAACTGTATTTTGTTATTAATATATATATCTATATTGGTAACAAAATACACTTAGAATGACATTCTATATATATCTATATATAAAATACAAATAACCGCAAATATATATATATATATAGATAAATACATTTAATTATATAAAAGATTACATTAGTATACACGTATAAATGCATATATATTAAAATTCTACATTCTACATTTGATTAATTAAAATTTGATTGACATGCCTGACAACACAGGGAGAAAGTGCAGAGAATTTAATCTGCAAGCACTATATTTGACCCTGTAACTCTCCAAGATACCATAAAACCTGTACATAGGGGGTACTCTTTTACTCAGGAGACTTCGCCGAACTTAAATATTAGTGTTTCAAACTGGTAAATTGTATTACAAAGATTATATTTTAAGAAAAAGTGAAATTTTTTGCATTTTTTTTACAAACGAACGGCACTTTTATGGACTATATTATTGTTGTAATATGTTTTACTATGTTAAAACACTAATATTTGTGTTTAGTGAAGTCTCCCAAGAATAACAATACCCCCCATGTACAGGTTTTATGGTGTTTTGGAAAGTTAGAGGGTCACATATAAGGCTTGCATTTCATTTTTTTTTTACATTAAAATTTGCCAAATTGGTTATGTTGCCTTTGAGAGCGTATGGTAGCCCAGGAATGAGAATTACCCCCATGATAGCATACCATTTGCAAAAGTAGACAACCCAAGGTATTGCAAGTGGGGTATGTCCAGTCTTTCTTAGTAGCCACTTAGTCACAAACACTGGCCAAATATTAGTTTTTTGCTTTTTTCACACAAAAACAAATATGAACACTAACTTTGTAGATCTGTTGAGGAAGGGAGGCATCCTGGTATCCCTAGATGCGGAAAAAGCATTCGACAGACTAGGTTGGATATTCCTGGAGGCTGTCTTGCACAAATTTGCTTTCCCAAATAGATTTATATCTGTTGCACATACCTTATATGGGCACCTTCAGATCAGATTCTAGATGCGGGCTTTGTGTCAGATAGTTCTCCAATTACAATCATATAACAGTCACTCATACTATAAACGAAATCTAACCAAAGTTACAAATGTGTTTGGGTTGGGGGAATGTACAGAGTCACTACTCAGAGAATCATTCGACTTTGACTGGAAATCTGTTTCCCTGACTTTTCTGGGATACCAAATACCAAATTATATATTTCTCCACAATTATTAAAAAACTCCATGGGGAATACATTATTATATTTAAACAATGAGAGGGGAAATACATTTCCTGGTTAAACAAAAAATCTTTATATTATCTAAATTACAGTATTTTTATAGAACATTGCACCAATAGGTAACCAAAAAATAGCTGTATTTGTGGACGATATCCTTCTATTTCTCACTTGCCCGCAATCCTCCCTCAAGCCCGTAGTATCGCTTCTTGAATCATATGGCAAAGAGTCTTTTTATAAAAATAATATGGCTAAAACTCAGGTGCTTCCTGTGAATCTTCACCATCACCAACTAAATTAATTAAAGGCTTTACATGATTTTTGAGGAAAAACACCATAGCTTACTTAGGAACACATTTGTCAACTTTAAAACATATTATTTTGAAGCAAAATCATTGCAAATTGCAGACTGAAATAACCCAAACACTGGAGGGCTAGTATGGGTCCAGTACTTTGTGGCTAGTCTGCATCAATGCATTGAAAATGCATGTTTTGCTGCAAATATTGTTTCTATTTCAAACCCTCCCGATCTAAATTTCTATGGCGTACATAGTGAAATTTCAGCAGACGCTAAATAAACATATATGGAAAGGCAAACCTCCGAGGGTTTCCCTGACAAGCACCTGCATTGCATTGAAGGAAGGTGGTGTTGGTGTTCTGAATGTTGCAAAGTATTATGTGGCCTCTATCCTGGCTAAGATTGCCAGGGTAAGCTCTACAACCTTCTCCCCAGTGGTATGTATTAGAACAAGCAATATCGCCCCACATTTAATAACAGATCTACGCTACATAACAGTACCCACGTAACGTTAAAATGTTCGCTACACGTGACCTGTCCCTATGGAATTGGAGTCAGAAGGTGATAAATAGTGTAAAACAGTTACTGGGGAAAGGAGGGATTCTACAATTTTCAGTCCTGCAGTCTACCTATGCATTGACAAGCAAAAAATTGTTTACATACCTTCATAAAAAACATATATTAGAGAAGGATACATTAGCAGGGGTGGAGTTAAATAAGCTTCAGGATATTGATAAATTATGTCTAGGAGTGGGAGTCTTAACAAAGCCTTTGTCCTAATGTTACAAAAAGTTAATGACAGTAAGCTGATCTCCTAAACTAAGTTACATAGAAAAGTGGGAAAAAGAACTTGAATGTAAGTTGGAACTAAGCAGTTGGTATGCAGCAATGGTGGGGGTAAAAAGGTCCACCCATCGTTTAAACTATATCGAAGCAGCCTATAAGCTGTGGATGAGGTGGGGATATGTTTTGCTATCTGTGTATTACCTCAAGTTAATATCATCTAGACATCTCACAAAATTATGTTTCTTCAGTTTTCTTTTTAAATGGTTTGCTGGTTGTGTGTGATTTTTTTGTTCTGTAATATATATCAAAAATGTAAAATAGCTGTATATGCATTAACATTGCATGTAAGGTACTGACTAATATGGCCTCTTGGGTCTTATTGCGATTTATATAGAAATTATTTGATGTAATAATCGTTACTTTCTTATGTAATGTAACGCAAAAGCTTGTTTGAGTGCCAGCTTGTAAAGCAATAAAAAAAATTTTTTAAAAAATTCTCCTTCGCATAGAGTTGATCAGGTTGTTGATTGTGGCCTATGGAATGTTGACCCACTCCCCTTCAGTGGCTGTGTGAAGGTGCTGGATATTGACAGGACCTAGAACACACTGTCGTATACGCCGATCCAGAGCATGCCAAACATGCTCAATGGGTTACATGTCCGGTGAGTTTGCTGGCCATGCAAGAACTGGGATGTTTTCAGCTTCCAGGAATTGTGTACAAATCCTTGCAACATTGGGCTGTACATTATCATGCTGCAATGTGAGGTGATGGTCGTGGATGAATGGCACAACAATGGGCCTCAGGATCTTGTCACTGTACCTCTGTGCATTCAAAATGCCATCAATAAAATGCACCTGTGTTCGTGGTCCATAACGTACGCCTGCCCATACTATAAGCCCACTGCCACCACGGGCCACTCAATCCACAAAAAATATCAACATACTGTCACAGTCACCTGACAAGTAAACTAATAAGTGCCAGAATATGTATATATAACTAAAGTTGCGACAATGTAGCTACATCCTCCTAAATGTTTAATAGCCCCAAAATACTAGATACTAAATATAATGGAACAAAGCTGAAACAGTATTCAAGTTATGATGGCGCTGGAGCCCAGTCAATAATAAACTAAATAAGTGATACACACTAACTGTACTATTAACAGATATTCAAAAAAGAATTAAAGAAGATACATTAAGACCTCTAGGTTGCACCGTATCCAAAGTCTTAATCCAGAAAGTCTGTCTCTAAAGAAGTACCTTTGATCTGTCTCCTCCCCTACTCAAGGGGGGGACATGATCTATGGAAATGAACTTAAGAGTAGTAGTTTTTTGTTGGACTTCCAAAAAGTGCTTAGCCACTGGCTTTTCCATCTTGCCATCCCTGAAAGCCATCATGATTCCTAATCTGTGGCCTTTGATCCGGTCTCGTAAAGTTAGGTTGGTTTTCACCTACACAATATAGCCAACAGGGACATGATATCAAATATATTACATGATCAGTAAGGCAAGTGATGTAATGTTTAATACTGATTTGTTGACCTGTGTGTGGATGAGCAAATGAAGAGCCTGAGAGAATGTGTCCACACGTGACACAACGTGTACACTTAAAACAGTCTTTCTTGTCAATAGTTGTCTTAAAGTTGTAACGGCTAGGGACATCTGTTTTAACTAACATGTCTCTGAGGTTTCTGTTTCATTGGTATGCACTATGTGGAGCTGATTTAAAGATTGGATGGAGAGAGTTTCAGAGGCTAGAAAATCCCATCTTTTCTTGATGTCCTGAGTGATTCTGTCACCTTCAGAGTGTTATAATAATGGTTTAGTAATTCTGGATTGATTACACTCTCTTGTGTTCACCCCTGTTTTATTCTTCTCAAAGATATTTTCAGCTTTTATCAAAGCCTCTTGTAGAATTTCCTATATCCACAGTCCAAAAACGATTGTCTCATGCCTTCAATCTGATGCTCACATTTACCTGTATCAGAATTGTTTCTTAGGACTCGTAGAAATTATGAAATAGGTAGAGACTTTTTGAGAAGCTGGTTGAGTGGAGCAATGTATTGCGATCTGAGGGTTTCCTAAATAATGTAAAGCCTATATTATTATTATGACGATAAATCTCAACATCCAAAAATTTGATCTACTCCTGGTGGTATGTGAGACTCAATTGTATCGATGAGTCTGCTTTGTTCAAATCCTCAGTAATGTCTTCCAATTCTGTAGCTGTGCCTGTCCAAATCATAAAAATATCATCCGCAATTCTGTGGTATTGAATGATGTATGCGTTGTACCTGGATAGAATATGTAATTTCTCATAGAAATACACATAGCAATTGGCATAAGTGGGTGGTATTGCTGAGCCCATGGCAGTCCTGGTCATTTGCATGTAAAACGTTTTTTCAAAACTAAAAATATTGTTTACAAGTGTCATCTCCACACATTCCAACAAAAACTAAATCGGTGGTCCATTATATTCGTCTGACTGGCTCAACAGATTCTGCATTGCTTCTATACCTGCTTTATGAGGTATGATGGTGTATACATTTTTAACGTCAACTGTGGCAAAAATAATCGGTGTGTCAGGTAAAACTGTGTTCTTGATCTTAGATAAAAAATCTTGAGTGTCCCTGAGACAAGTCGGAATGGTTGTTACACTGGGCTTACAGAAGTAATCTACAAATTTAGCCAATGGTTCCAAGACTTCTCCTTTAGCCGATACAATCGGACTTCTTGGTGGATTTGTGGGATCTTTGTGGACTTTGGGTAAAGTATACGGAATTGGAATTTTAGGGTGTAGAATCACTAAAAATTAATCTCTCTTGTCATTCAACCAGCCTGCCACAGTACCTCTCTGTACAAGGTTTTGTAGCTTAGTACTGATATTACTAGTAGGAACATTGACGTTGTGGCTGGCTTATTCAATGTATAATCATATAATGTAGCTAAACCCCCATTATTTTTGCCTATATTAGGTGATTTTAAAAAAATGAATACAATCTGTCAACATTGAAGTAGCTGTTTTGTGGATAAGTGAGTGCGTTGGATCTTGTGTATTAACAATAATATTATCATAGGTGCCTCATCTTAGGGCCCTATTTAGCCTTGTACTCCAGATGGATTATTTTCCCCCAAGTGTGTTAATCTCATAAGAGCAGACATTACACTGTTAGAGTAGGACCTGCCAAAGATGGGGTACATTGACGTTGTGGCAGGCTTTTGCAATGTATAATCATATAATGTAACTAAACCCCCATTATTTTTGCCTAGATTAGGTGGTTTTTAAAAAAAATGAATACAATATGTCAACATTGAAGTTGCTGTTTTGTGGATAAGTGAGTGCGCTGGATCTTGTGTATTAACAATAAGCAATGGAGTTTTAGGCTGTACCCGTGGCTTGCACAAATCGAGACTTTGAGCCTTCCACACATTTGTCTGTGATTGTTTGTCCTTGTACATCTGTTGTGTTTCAGGTAACATGCTCCTATTTTCATGAAAACGTGAACATGCTGTAGCACTATTATTTAAATTTGCTGTGATACAGAAAATTTTCTTAAAGAATCACTTACTAATTTGTATTTTGTGATAGATGCTGGAAAGCCAAAGCATCATCTTCTTAAAATAATTCTTTATTTCGCATTTTCTGAAATATAATAGTAACCAATGGATGCACTGTGGCAAAAATATTAAATTCTAAAGCAGTGGGATTCCAGCATCTCCAAAGGATTATAATTGTTCTTGAAGTAGTGAAAAAGCAAAACTCAAGTAAATGAAATAGATACGGATGAATTAAAGCATACATAAATATAGCATAGGAGGAGGAAGAAAGAAAAAAAAAACTGAAAAAATTAGGAAAATAGATGACCATCAGAAAATGTGTGTCAATAATGCAACAGAGTTCCAGTAAAAGATAGCTGCCAAATCATATGAAAGGACTTTGCATGTCGTGAAGCAGTATTGAAGAAAGATCCATTGCTATGACCTGTTTGTTGAATAAATATTCAGTGAGATAATGCGCATGTTATGTCTATGCTGGTCTAGTAATCTATCTATTTTGGATAATATAAAATGAGTCTTATATTAGCAAAGAATATAATGTTTCTTCTAGTCTTTGTAGTGCACAGATGCAAGAATAGAAAATAACATAAAATCTCACATTTCCTGGCCATATCCAGGGCAGCACGCACAACAATGGGTAGCTCCTCCTTATCCCTAATTATACAAGAACTAATTAAATAAAAGATATAAGTACCACCTCCTATCCCCTCCTCCCTCAGCTATTTATGTTCCTGTCCTACCCCTATAGGACATGTTAGGTTTGGAACTAATGTATTTTCTTTTATGGCTTAACTGAGGATTAGTTCCTCTGGTCCCTTGGGAGTTCAGCCTCTCTCCCTTGGGAAGTCTCCAGTACACGGCCCTGCGCAAAAGTGTCCCACCTGGGGAAACCCCCTTAGTGACCGGGGGTTCTAAACTTGCTGTGACCTGAGGGGTAGCAAGATGAGGTGCCATAGATCTGTGCACTGCAGTGACCCTAGGGGTAGCAGTAGGCCTGCAAATATGAGAGAGGATCGGGGGAGAAGAAGGATACACCATGAACACCCCTGGATACCATCTGACATGTTGTCTCTTTCGGCTTTCTCAAGGAAGTTCTCCGGTAAGAGCACCTGTTTCTATTTCGGTCCCTCAATTCCCGCTCAGGTACGCATGGAAATTATGCAACGCCTGATGTTATGGGCGCAAAGGCACCTGGCTGGCTTTGCAGCAATTCACCTGCCAGGGAAGTGGAACCAGATTGCATGTTTCCTCAGCAGGTCCAGGATAGACCCAAGAGAGTGATGCCTATCACACAATGTTTTTCGAACTATAGTGAAGAAATGGGGCCTTCCTCAAGTAGATCTACTGGCAACTCAGAAAACAGGAAGGTGGCGGAGTTCTTTACGAAGGACCCTCTAGCCCTAGGGAGAGACGCTCTAGCCAGCCCTTGGCAATTCAGCAGGGTGTATGCATTTCCTCCTTTACACTGATGTCTCTCATCTTGATAGCACCCTTTTGGCCTCGCAGACCCTGGTTCCCTCCCCTGCAAAACCTTTGTGTGGAACCTACATTGCAGCTTCCGAAGGTCCCAGACCTTCTGTATCTGTATTTCCTGCTCTCCATCCCGATCCATCCTCCCTCAATCTGATGGCATGAGGATTGAAAGGGAAGGGCTGACAAATAAAGGCTTCTCTCAAGCAGTGGTGGACACTATACTCAAAGCAAGGAAACATTCCACTTCTGCCACATACTATAGATATGGGACATTTTTTCCACCTGGGTTATTTCTAGAAACATTGATGTCTTGGAATTTCTACAATCCTGTCTCAAAAAAAGCTTGAGTTATAACACCTTGAAGGTTCATGTAGAACGCCATGGAGGGGTTTATCAATATACACTCAAAGACATCTCAAATCCAATAAGAAAAGATCCTTTTCGAATTGATGTACTTTTCAAGAGCTTGTTCACTTAGTGGAAACCTCTGAACCCGTTGTTTTACCTGTTTTTGTTCCTTTACATATGTACATAAGTCCACCCTCATACGATATCTTGTATACTAGTCATATAGAAGTTCATCCCTTTAAATCACTGCAGAGAGAAAAAAATCTGGACTAAAGGAGAACCCCATTAAAAGGAGACCCGTTTTAAGTTTGTCTGAGTAGAAGTTTAAGTCTAATAACTAAATATAACCATCTGATGAATGGAAGCCTGTTTCTTTAAATTTAAATCTCCTTATATGAGCGATATTTACTACGTACATTCCAACAAAACTTTTCTGTAATCCTTCTTTTATACCTAAGAAGGTTTATGGTTACTTCTCCCCTTCCTCGGTCTTCTTTTATGGCTCTATAAGCTTGTTGCCTAACATAAATGGTGTATTATTATTATATAAATATGTTAATTTTATTTTGACTCTTTAGTAGATCTTAAGTGAATAACTATAGAAGCTGGTATTATGGAAACTCTCACTTCTTTAGAGATGTATCTAAGCATAATTTATATAGTCCTTTCATTATGTTATACCCATGTTTCTATTTATTCATTTATGTTACATTAGTATTATATATGATTCCAGTATGGATTTTGTGAAATCATACTGTGTTTCAATAGGGTATTTAAACCCTGAACGTACACAGCTGAGTTGTCTTGAAAAAGTCCCGTGGGAGGGACGAAACGCGCAGACGTTGTTTCCATTGGCTTTGATTGCCTGTTAGCTGTTTCCAGTTATACCGCGGTCTTTTTCAAAGATTTCGAACGCGGTATTGAGTGTACCTAGTTACAGTTTCTCCGCCCGGAGTCTGGATGTGCCCGTCTTCTGCTTTACCATCGCAGACTGTTCTGGGCTATACAGCTGTCTTTTTTAAAGATCCCGACCATGGTATAGAATACACCCGACCATCAGTCATACCTTTCCCACTCTGGGGGGTGGTGTTTTTCCATCCTACATTTCCAACTTCTTAAGCCAGCTGAGGACACACATTCCGGGACTCTTTTTGCTTTTACCTCGGTGGGGGCCCACACCGAGGCAAGGTACCATATGTTCTGATGTGTTGAGGTCTATATTTTTATTGTTTTGTATTTGTGTATATTTTACTACATTTGTTGGGAGACCGGTTTGCTGTTTACAGCCTCTGCACTTGGTTATAGGTTCACTAAGTCTCTTGCATCACCTTTTCCAGCTTGGGTGCTGCTTGAGAGATATTGTGATTCTTCATTAGTGCAGCTTCCAAGCGTGGAAACTTTTAGATACATTGTTATTTGGCATACTTTATCTAACCGGTTTTTGCTCTCACACTTTAAATGAATGCTATGATCAATTAACCTTTGTGAGCCTATGGCAGACAAGAATTAGAACAGTATGGTGACGTCTGTATTTAGAATTTAATACTATTTTTTATTATTTATATGTGTGATTTTATGTATTAAATAAATAGTTATTTACCTTAATTGACCTACTTCAGTATCTCAATATCAAGGAGCCCACATACCTTTTTTGACCTATGGGTTTAACCTCATTTAAAGATGCTTACCAGTATATGTAGCAGCCCTTCTTCTTCTTATTTTTTTATTGTTTATTATACCTATTTTTATACGTTTTTTGTAGTTCTACCCAGAGTCTTTTTTTCCTTCATAGTGGATGTAGAAGAGGCATACAGGCTCCCAAAATGACCATTAGTAGATGGATTGTGGCTGCCATCATCCAAGCTTATCAAGCCTTGAAGTGCCCAGTTCCAGTGGGTCTCAAAGCTTATTCTACAAGATCCCTTCCGTTTTCTTGGGTGGCTGCTGCTAGAGTCTCTCCTGAACTAATTTGTAAAGCGGCCACTTGGTCTTCAGCTAATACCTTCATCAAACATTGCCAGAGTGATGTCAGAGCTGGCCAATCAGACCAATTTGCAAAAAGTGTCCTTTCTGTGGATGACCCTTGATGTTGTAAATTGTCACTTTGGTTGTAGAAACTTTGCATTTCATATTTTGGAGTTTGTGGTTTCTCTTTGTTCCCTCCCTTAGTTATTGCTTGGGTATTAACCATTGTTATGCTGCCATGGATATGGCCAGGAAAACTGAAAATGTATTCATACTTACCATCATTTTCTTTTCCTGGGCACAAAGATCCTGTCGTGGGATATTGCTCGTAACAAGACTGAGGAAGGAGGGTGTAACAGAGCTCCCTGTACCCCGGCTGGGTATCTCCACCAAGGACGGCTTCCTAGCTGGAACAGGGGACAAACCGCGGTACTTCTGCCCACAGTTGCCGTGGCTTGACTTGGGTCCTGGAACCACTCCTTCCTGGAGCCGAATGGGGAATTAGCTCTAGTTCTTACAAGTACTTTCCCCATTGAATCCCCTGTAAGCTGGAACAGCAGTCACAGGAGTACATTTTCTTTCCCTTCAATAACAGGATGACACACAGTTTTGGAGTGTAAGCTGGAATAGCTGTTATAAGAGCTGGTGATTATACTCAGGAGAGTATAGTGATTATAGCATTCCCCAGAGTGAATGTAGTTCTCCAATCCCCCAAACATGAGCCAAGACTTCATGAAGGGGTAAACAAATCTTTAATGGGAGCCACACTTGGCCCATGCAAGAGGTACGCCTACATGGACCTGATGGTAGACTGATTTGCAACTTCACAGACCAATAACAATAAGGTTACAAGGCACGACACTCCCACACACAGCACACAATCCCTCCCCTCTGCCTGGGAGATAATTGGATCAGTAACTGTACTAATTCTAATCCAATTATCTCCAAGCACAGAAAAACATACTTTTTTAAAAACACCCTAAAAGTACCCTAAAAAATACATAAAACCCCACAAATGTTACATCTCCTGGTAGCCCTGATCTGGGTGACCAACATATCCAAAAATCCCCCAGATCAATTCAGGGGTTCAGGAATTTCCTGGAAGTCTTATTTTTGACCGACCGTGCATATGATCCTATGCCCAAAACAGTTCCAGGGAATCAGGGCTAAGAAGAAGCTGGCCAGCAGGCCCTTCCAAGACCCTGTGATGGGGTTCAGTTTGTCACAGAGCGGATAGGAGGTGGTACTTATACCTTTCATTTAATTAGTTCCTGTCTAATTAGGGATAGGGAGGAGCTACCCATTGATGTGTTGCCATAGCCTATAACCAGGAATAGAAAATTACGGTAAGTATGAATACATTTTTCCTTATCTATCTAGTCCTCTGCTAATGTCACACACATATTCTAGGCTTTGTTAAAATGTCAGTTTGAGGCCCAAATTAAAAAATAGATTGTAAGTGTCTGCATGCCCTCTTATCAGTATGCTTATAGACTGGAGATACCAGATGGAGAAAGTTTCAAAACTCATGCAAGAAATTAAGAGATTTTAGCCAGATGCTGAGGAGCACATCAACAACAATAGTACAGGTTGACAAAAAGAGAATCTTATCAAACCATGAAATCCAGACAACAAATATAGGGAAATCACAAGCAAACAGCTTGATTAATTTCAGATCTCCCATGGTCCTATTTATATGCATGTGCAAGATGTTTGCTAATAACTGCCTCTTATTTGTACATAAATTTTATGGCTTAATATAGATCACATGGTTTATGTTACTCATGAGTGCTTAGTTTGGGTATGTCCTTTTAAACCAATATAGCAAGGTGTATCAGTGCTTACGAAATGTTTGCATAGTTTTTGCAAATACAAAATTCTCATTTTGTAGTATTCTGCACCTACACTGTCCCACTTTCCTTTTATGGTTAACATACCTCCATACATGATGATGTCACAGTTTAGCCACATTCAGCAACTACAGCTGCCATACATGATGTCACAGTATAGGCACATATAGTAGCTATAGCTCTCCATCTTCAGCAATATACACTAACTGATTGAAGAGTATTCTGATTGCAGGGCACAAAAGTTAGGGATATAGTGGATCACAAAATTTACCAGGTGTTTTTAGAAAGTACATCTTTGTGCAGTGAGGAAGAAA
>OW240913.1:157831491-157843797 GCA_933207985.1 Pelobates cultripes | reverse complement strand
TTCACATCTTGATTATGCTCCATGTTGGTTGCAAACATGAAGCAAGAATAGACATCACTGAAGTAATTATTCCCTTTACGAATCAGGCTTTTCATGATGATTGGCCAATAATCATCTGCCTAAAATGGATGAAAAATTGGTTTACTTTTTAATGGAAGACTTTGTAATAGCAGGAACGTTATTCAGAAAATAAAAATATGCATACAACAAATTTTTTTGCAAATAAATTAAAAGCGTACGTAAAATAAACATGCATTTTTTATACATCAATTATACATGGTTTATTATGCATTAAATAAATGAATTGTAATATTTATATCTGTTGAATGTGCCAATTCAAGATCAGTGATACCGTAGATGGATTGCTGCAATTTGAAAGTGTAATAATCTTACAATAACAACATTTTAATTTACACACCTTGAACTATGGTTTCAGTTACAAAAAAGTATATCTTCTTGGCCTTAGCTGAATGCCTCTTTCTTGGCTATGCACTGTTAATACGTCTGCCTATATTCTCAGTTACAATGAAATGGCAGTTGTATTGTAAAAACAATATTCTGGTACATTGTATAAAAGAAAAAGGAAACTGCACACAAATCAAAGTGGATCACTGAAGAGGAAATACTGTTGAATATTTTACATATAGGTTTATATTTATATAAAGAAATTATAAGAAGAATATAACACACACTACATTCGTTAGTCAATGATTAGAAGCAATAGAGTGAAATAGATGAGAACCACGTCTGCTTTATTTGATATGGGATATATTTTTATTATTATTAGGTATGGTTATTATTTTGTTAATATTATTGCTGCTATTATTATTAATGTTTAAATGCTCTTATGATAATGATGGTATTATCCATCTGTCCTGTACCTCAAGTAGCCTGATACATTGTGCTGCTACAATGAGTTAGAATGGAAATAATGAAAGAAACAGGAATATTGACTCTGGCAAGTCTCCCTACTTTGTGTTGCACGCTGGACTTCATCTCGACAAGAGTCATTTGGCAGGTAGATTACAGGAGCTAATTTTTAGATGAAAGATGTTGAGCAGGCTGTGTGGATCACCACATTTTTCCAGTTTAGACATTACCTTTAAATAATCATACAGAAGCATTACCTCCCAACATACTGCATTGCTCAATATTTACTGGAACAACAGGGACCAACATAAAATATTGATAAACTAGCTGTGAAATTCGTATTTATTCTCTTAAAACTTTGAATGGAATTTAGCTGCACTGCGGATTAGATGTGTTTAATGGAACTATTACTACTTGCCAAATAAGCTAAAGAGCGCCCTATATCATGCAATCAATCATGAAATAATAGTAAAATAGTAAGTAGAGGAAAAGTGACAGTAATCTCACCATGTACAAAGTCTTAAAGTATCAAAGTCCTGGTTTGTATCATCTATACCAGGGATAAGCAACCAATGGCACATATACCATGCAGGGCACTCTAGGTGCATTTACACGGCACTCAAGGCTGCTAGGGCAAAACAGGCTCTGGTCTATCAGGAGTTCAAGTTGAACTTCAGATATCTGCAAGTGCAAAAAGTACTCAAGTGATTTCAGATCACTTCCTCCCAGCACTTGTGAATTGAGATCTGTACTGGAGTAGAGTAGCCCACAGCAGCTATCACAGCTCCTGCTCTTTACTAGTAAGTGGCCAACGCGATCCCCACTGGACCCCAGGGAAGCCACCCACACTGATAGATATACACAAAGCTGCAGAATAAGCCTCCCCCTTTCACAAATAATACAAATAACCCACACACAAACAGTTCACACAAACACAACACCACTGACAATCAACAGACACACACAATACCACAAGCAGCACCACACATACACACACCACCAAACATACAATGTGACATCACCCACACACCCAATTCTACAAGCAGGCCCCCTGCAGAATCCACATTCTTAAGTAACATACACCATACCATAAACTACTCATGGACATACAATATAACAGCACACCTACACACAAATACAACTCTACAAAGCAACTGAAGCACCCATTAATAACACAAGCAAAATATGACAACATACACACATCATAAAAAAATAAAAATAAAAAACAAATAGGAATGGCATGCTAAGGACTTCAAGATCTTTTGGCACAGTACTACTAAAAGGTTTCCTACCACTTACCTATACATTAAATGGAAGGGAAAAACACAACACATTAGGCAGCACAATTTGCAGAATATGTTATTTATTACATCATGAAATACAACATTTTTGTATTATGGCATACAACATGCTCTCTGTGCTGTTGAGATTCAGGAGGTCAAAACAGTTCCATTTGGAGATATTTTTTAGCTCATAACTATCTACTTTCCTGTATCAGTATAAAAGCAGTGTATAAAGCAGCAAACTATAACGAATTGAATCTGTGCAATCATGCAATGGAATGTAAATTCATATCTGGATGTAGAGGTTTTCATTTTGTAGAATAACATCCTGTGAGTGTGGTAGAAATATCAGTTTACTGAAGCTGAGATGGTTTAAACTTGATTAACTCCTTTACTACCAAGAGTGTGCTGAAAGACCAGCGGAAGAATGTGAGTAGTTTTGGTGACCAGGAATGTAATGTTTAAATGTAATTTTCATTTCAGTATGCCTACATAGCACTTTATTTAATAGAAACAAAAACAGAAATTTTGTCTGGACATAAAAACTTACTTTTACCAATTAATGAGGTTACAGATAGGAAAACAGAGTTGTAAATAAATAACATTATTATATTATATATGTATTATTATTATTATTATTATTATATTACATTATTATTAATAACACATACTAAATATGCACCATATATTTAGGTGATACACTCCTACCTAATATCCTAATTGGTGATGTCCCGAACGGTTGGCCGAACAGTTCGCGAACGGTTCGCCACAAACGGTTCGCCACGGACTCATCATTGAGTAAACTTTGACCCTGTACCTCACAGTCAGCAGACACATTCCAGCCAATCCACCTCCTGGCAGCAGAGCCCTCCCAGGAGGTGGGAGAGTCTGGGAGGGAGGGTCTGCTGCTGATTGGCTGGAATGTGTCTGCTGACTGTGAGGTACAGGGTCAAAGTTTACTCAATGATGAGTCCGTGGCGAACCGTTCGTGGCGAACCATTCGCGAACCATTTGGCGAACCGTTCGGGACATCACTAATCCTAATATATAAAGTGCCAGTGCACATTTCTCAACATGACTTTTTTCCTCACACAGTATATAATCATGTCACCTACATATATCCAATATCCAATATGCACTCAGTTCTCAGTTGTGTGATATATATGAATCACTGATTGATATATATATATATATATATATATATATATGGCAGTGACATTACCACTGTGCCGAACAGTTGATATGTGTGGTGGATGTGGCAATACCCAGTCACTATAACATCAGAAAGAAGTAACATGAAAAGGTGGACAAATACCAAGGACTAAATGAACTGCTAGAAAGGAAGTGGAAAGTGAAGGCAGTAGTAGTCCCAGTTGTGATAGGAGCTCCCAAGTTGGGGGAGTTGCTTCAACAGATTCCAGGTGGGACATCTGATATTTCTGTCCAAAAGAGGAACAGCTAGGATACTGTGCAGAACCCTCAGACTCTAATGCATCTGGTAAAGGATCTGTGAATGAGGAATAAATATATCACCCAAGAGGGGTGAGAAAATCATTTTAAAATATATGCATGCGCAATATCTTAACTGTTCCTAGAACTGAACTTTTCTAGACAGCGATCTCAGATGTCCAACCTGGAATCTGCTGAAGCCACTTCCATCAACTTGGGGGTCACAGCCCTGAGTGTTCCTATTAGAAACATAGAAACATAGAATGTGACGGCAGATAAGAACCATTCGGCCCATCTAGTCTGCCCAATTTTCTAAATACTTTCATTAGTCCCTAGCCTTATCTTATAGATAGGATAGCCTTATGCCTATCCCATGCATGCTTAAACTCCTTTACTGTGTTAACCTTTACCACTTCAGCTGGAAGGCTATTCCATGCATCCACTACCCTCTCAGTAAAGTAATACTTCCTGATATTATTTTTAAACCTTTGTCCCTCTAATTTAAGACTATGTCCTCTTGTTGTGGTAGTTTCTCTTCTTTTAAATATAGTCTCCTCCTTTACTGTGTTGATTCCCTTTATATATTTAAATGTTTCTATCATATCCCCCCTGTCTCGTCTTTCCTCCAAGCTATACATGTTAAGATCCTTTAACCTTTCCTGGTAAGTTTTATCCCGCAATCCATGAACCAGTTTAGTAGCCCTTCTCTGAACCCTCTCTAAGGTATCAATATCCTTCTGAAGATACGGTCTCCAGTACTGTGTACAATACTCCAAGTGAGGTCTCACCAGTGTTCTGTACAATGGCATGAGCACTTCCTCTTTCTACTGCTAATACCTCTCCCTATACAACCAAGCATTCTGCTAGCATTTCCTGCTGCTCTATTACATTGTCTGCCTACCTTTAAGTCATCAGAAATAATCACCCCAAATCCCTTTCCTCATATGTTGAGGTTAGGACTCTATCAAATATTCTGTACTCTGCCCTTGGGTTTTTACGCCCAAGATGCATTATCTTGCACTTATCCACATTAGATGTCAGTTGCCACAATTCTGACCATTTTTCTAGTTTACCTAAATCATTTGCCATTTGGCTTATCCCTCCTGGAACATCAACCCTGTTACATACCTTAGTATCATCAGCAAAAAGACATACCTTACCATCAAGACCTTCTGCAATATCACTAATAAAAATATTAAAGAGAATGGGTCCAAGTACAGATCTCTGAGGTACCCCACTGGTGACAAGTCCAAGCTTTGAATATATTCCATTAACTACAACCCTCTGTTGCCTGTCACTCAGCCACTGTCTTACCCATTCAACAAATATTACAACTAGGACTACTACTGCCATATTTTCTAGCTCCTTTTTCAGTCCTTGGTATTTGTCCATCTCCTCATATTCCTTCAGCCTAATGTTATGGTCACTGGGTATTGCCACTTCCTCTCCCACCGCTGTCTTCTGTTCCTTGTCTACCACCACAATGTCAGTTTGTTTGGCCACTACTTGCTTGTCTGTTTGGATCTGAAGGTCTCTCAGGACCTTAACCCTGTCACTCTCTACAGCCCTGTCACTCTCTGCTACCCTTTGTGTTATCTCTTATCTAGACTTAAACAGGTCCAGCTGATATTCGGTGTAGATATTTCAATACACAATCCCAGCTCTTTGTTGTGCATCTCAATGTTACTATGTGCTAGATTGTCTCAGAAACCTCTTTGCACAGTCTGGAGTCTGGTGTAAATGTAGCAACAGAGGACAGGCTGTCAGCTACAGAAACATACAAGATCTAGCGCACTCATTCACTAAGCAGAAATTTGGTTATTTTATCATATACTTTAATTAAACCCATAAAACAATAGGGTTTGGTTACAATATATGATCATATATAGCATCAGCCTGACATTACACCAATGTACTCCATTTGTCTTTTCAAAGCAACCAAATGACTACTTTTGAGATTAACCCACTTACTTGGGAAAAAACTATATTTGGGACTCTCTGTAGTGCAAGGTTAAGTAGGGGCTTGAAATTAGGCACCTGTGACAGGGAGGGGTGCAAAACAGGAGTTGGCCTGGACTCCCAAAATATATATATATGTATATTTGATAGAAAAATAATTAACAATGACCACGGTGCTGCTCAGCGCAGGATATGCAGTAGATGAATGAATGAGAGCACCCGCTGGATTTTTCAAACAGTGTATTGAACCCAAAATAAAGGATGAATGTTTCAACAAACTGGTCTTTATATATATTTATTTGTACAGGGGTACTCAAAAGGTAGATCCCCATATGTGACATGGTGATATGACATAGTGACTGAGTGTGTGTGGGGGGAGGTGACGTAACAGGGTAGATTGTGGGGAGGTTGTATCTTCCTCTTTAACCTCCTTTTTTTAGGTGAGGCTTAGCTTTTTGCAGCGAGGAGGGTTCTGATCCTTATTCGCTGGTGGTCTGGTGGGCTGTAAGAGGAATCTATATCACATCCACATTGCTCATAGTACCTCTATGATACACTAGAGTCCTCCACTGATTCTGCTGGCTCCTGCGTCCTTCCTGCATTCTGCCCTTGCCAGAAAGAAGCTTGCAGATGTGAATAAGAGGCAGGGCCAGCCTAAGGCCTTTAGGAGCCCTGTGCAAAAAATCTTAACGTCCCCGCCCATTCATCCATGTATAGTGTGTGTATAGTGGTGTAGTGTTTGTATGGGGGATCTATTACATTAAAAATTATTTATAAACAAATATTAATTTGCCCTTCCCTGTTCTTACATTGTTAGTAGAGGGGCATGCTGATCTCTGGTAGTCCAGTGTGCTGGGTTCAGACAATGAGTAACTGTCTCTTGAGTTTTCCTGTGATAATCTGCGGCAACGCTCTAATTGGCCCAAGCTTGGAAGATGGCTACTTATGGTATGCAGCCAAGAGAAGTGAAGGCCAAGTTACCAGACTGGCTTCTCAGCATTACAGAGGGACAGATTAAGTGTGTCACATAATACGGCGAGTTGTTTTGCTTTGGAGCTTTGGATATTCCTTATGTACCATGATCTAGTTGGAATAAAACCTCACTGTTTATCCATTTATCACTGAGCTCCACAGCAACTAAAAATCCTCACCCTTTTTTTGTGGGGGCTGCTCCTTAAATTATACACTACATTTGGGGATATTGCTGTGGGTTCAGGGATTTAACGCAGTGGCTGCAAATGTAATGCTGCACGTTTAGGATAAATGCTGCTGGTACAGGATTAATATAGCATGGTGTGGGGTTAATACAGCATGGTGTATGATTTATCCATGTGGGATTTTTAAATATAGGTTTATATTGGGTGTAGTAAATGGTGTATGGGTAGAGCTCATACAATGTATTCTTGAGTTGCTGTCCCTAGTCTTCCCTGCTAGCAATAAATCTGATTTTTGGACTATAAATAAACCAGTTTGTGATTATGGTGTTTTTATAGTACTGATGTTTGATGGTACTGATACTTTATTGGCCTAATAACTCTTGCATAGCACTTTTGGATATATAGAGTGGCATACTAAGGGGAGAGTGGGGGGGGAGAGGGGGAGGCGGTCTGACCCGGGTGCCACTCACTGCGGGGGTGCCATGACTGCCATTGTCTACTCACCCCCATTCTTATAGTGCGGACCTATGACAAGGCTCCAGGTTCCAGTGGGTGAACCTCTCTTTCCCCAGAGAGCGAAGCAGGAACAGGAACAAGCTCTTAGAATAGCTTAGTGATTATAGCATATATAGTATGAAGAGCATAGCAATCACTTGTAGCAAATTCACCCCAATAAGAGACAGGACTCTAAATTAAGGGTGAAGTAGAACTGAAGGTTTAATGATACAGCTGCTTCTTTTATACATTATTTCCCCACAAGGTTACCGCCCACGTGGACCTTGTGGAGCACAGGACGTGAAACTCACAAACCAATACAAAACAGAGTTTTACATTTGAACACTCCCAGTTACTGTACACAAACCCTCCCCTCTGCCTGTGATACAATTAACAAACACAATAGACTAATTCAATTACCACAGGCAGAAAACATAAATCTTTACCCAAAACACAGAAAACATCCCAAAACACCACATACCCCCAAAATAAATACATCCCTACAAATACATACAATACAAATACATCCCTGGATAGCACTGATCTGGGTGAACAACATATCAAAAAATCACCCAGATCAGAGCAGGGGTTCAAAAGTTTTCTGGATGTCACATTTGACCGACCGCAAGCATGGCTTTCATGCCCAAAATAGTTCCACAGATTTTGGCTGTGCGGCTGGTGTATTTCCAACAGTTAAAATACTAAGTCCCGTTCGAATGCACAAACAGGGCTGTTCGTGCAAATACCCAATGTTGAATTGTCGAACGCCATTAGACTACCGTCGAAGTTCCATAGAAGGTAAAGTTCAGCGGTGTTCATGCCATCGCATGTCCGATTTGAGTTCCATGAAGTCAACGGCAAAACACCACTGGCCACGTTCAGCTAAACAAGATGGCCACCGCCACGTGTTTGACTATATGAATAGCGGCCACTGCGACTACTTTGGCACTTCGGCTGTATTCGAAGTGCCATTTCAAAAGTGCAGATCCTTTCCCATAGGATTAAAAGGGGCAGAAACATTAAAACCCCATAGGCCCAAATAGGGTTTTTAAAAGGCAATACCCCCAGGGGCCATAGTCACAGGGCAGGAGGCAGGCAAGCAGGCCCCTCCAAAAACTCATGGAAAACTCCCTTAAAAACTTTTGTCACATGGGTGCAGGGTTTTATTTGTGAAGGGGGGTGTATTATTTATGGAAGGAGATGCAGGGTTTTATGTGAAGGGGTGTGGTGTATGAATTTTATGTAACAGGGTGCATAGTTTTTATGTAAATGTGTGGTGTACGAATTTTATGTAAGGAGGTGCAGGGTTTTTATGTGAAGGGGTAGTGTATGACTTTTATGTAAGAGATGCAAGATTTTATTTGTGAAAGGGGGTGCAAGGTTTTTGTGAAGGGGAGGTGCATTCATTTTATGGAAGGGAGGTGCAGGGATTTTGTGAAGGGGAGGTGCATTAATTTTATGGAAGGGGGTGCAAGGATTTTGTGAAGGGGGTGTATTTATTTATGGAAGGGGGGTGCAGGGTTTTTGTAAAGGGCGGGTGCAGGAGTTTAAATGTTCTTGAAAACATTTAAAAAAGATGTGGGTGTTTTTTACATTTGGGGGGTGCCAAACTCATGATCTGCCCCGGGTGCCAAATGCTCTAGGTATGCCCCTGCATATATAATACACTATTTAAAGTTTTAATTTTGCAAATTGAGCGCAAGAGCACACACTTTCAAATCAACAAAAGGATCAAACGTTTGGTGCCTCATGGTACCCCATAAGCATAGTAGATGGAAATAAAGGATGTCTGGGTACACATAGGATGTATCCACTAAATCCATACTTTATTAACGGTATACTCTAGTGCAAGGAATACAAATTTGTATTTCTAGCACTATAGCTCCCTCAAGCCACTCCCTCGCACCCCCTGCAGTGTAAGGGTTAATAAACCATTACTATACTTATCCAATTCCAGCACCAATGTCAATTGACGGGGGAGTGTAATGTAGTTATTGCAGTGTCTCAGAACATTGCAGGGTTAAGTGGACAGGGTCACTGCACCCAGACCACTTCAATGAGCTGAAGTGGTCTGGGTGCCTATAGTGTCCCTTCAAGATTGGAATGGCTAATCTGTTCTTAATAAAGTCTGCATTTAGTGGATACATCTCATGTGTGCCCGGACACCCTTTTTTTTTCCATTTATTATACATCTGTCAGGCTCCACTTTTACATATGTGAACACTCAGTTACACTTGATTTGCTTGGAAATACAGCTAAATTTTAATACCATTAATACAGTTATTTGAGAAATAGAAAAATATTTATTCTTGATTCATTTGGTATTTTTTGTGGCATTGGCTATCTGTTTATTTGATTTAGAAAATTATAAAAAAGCAAGATTTTCTGATATACCATATTTCTTTCTTTCATACAAAGAAGTGATTGAAACATTACCTAATTGAAATATGACATAATTTGCTTGCTATTTCAGCTAAGCACACTAAATATATACTTACTATTAACTAATTGAACATGTGAAAAAAAATCTGAATGCTTTCCTAAGAACTGTTTGTTTTCTTGTTGCTATAGATCTCATTAAGCAGATGCAAAATTCTTTAATTTTTAAATATGACTACTCCGGACCTATTAAAATAGTGCTGAAAAGAACATTCAGGCATTCATTAAAACAAGGAAAATTGTAATGCATGCACTGGTCCAAAACTGATCAAACTTAGTAAATCACTTATTTAAGCATGTGGTATTTACTACATATTGTTACTAAGCCAATGACATCCTCTTTTTAATTAAAGTATATTTCCTTTTAAACACCTTTAAAGGCAACTTGAAAATAAAATTGGAAAAAAAAATCTAGAAAAAAATTGTCAAAAGCTTGCTATGTAAATAACAAAGACTAAGAGAGTCCAACTAAACTGTATACACAGACTGCTGAGTCCACACACAGACTGCTGAGTCCATACACACACACACACACACAGACTGCTGAGTCCATACACACACACACACGCACACACAGACTGCTGAGTCCATACACATACACACACACACACTGCTGAGTCTATACACACACACTGCTGAGTCCATACACACACTGCTGAGTCCATACACACACACACACAGACTGCTGAGTCCATACACACAGACTGCTGAGTCCATACACACACACACACACACACACACAGACTGCTGAGTCCATACACACACAGACTGCTGAGGTCATACACACACACACAGACTGCTGAGTCCATGCACTGCGCACAGCTGCTGAGTCATGCACACACAGACTGCTGAGTCCATGCACACACACACAGACTGCTGAGTCCATACACACACACAGACTGCTGAGTCCATGCACACACACACAGACTGCTGAGTCCATACACACACACAGACTCTGCTGAGTCCATTGCGCGCTGAACTGCTGAGTCCATACACGGGCTGCTGAGTCATGCACACGCACAGACTGCTGAGTCCATACACACCTGGGCTGCTGAGTCAATGCACACACACACAGACTGCTGAGTCCGCGCACACACACAGACTGGGTCCATGCACCCACACCCCACACAGACTGCTGGTCATACACACTGACTGCTGAGTCCATGCACACACACACAGACTGCTGAGTCCATACACACACACAGACTGCTGAGTCCATGCACACACACACAGACTGCTGAGTCCATGCACACACACACAGACACACAGACTGCTATGTCCATACACACACACAGATTGCCGAGTCCATACACACTCACAGACTGCTGAGTAAATACACACACACAGACTGCTGAGTCCATACACACACACACACGCACACAGACTGCTGAGTCCATACACACACACACACACACAGACTGCTGAGCAGTGGGGAATCCAGAGCCTGATCTCAGGAGGGGCACTTGTAGATTATTTAAAGAAATAATCCAGACACAATAACCACTACAGCTCAATGTAGTGGTTATGGTGTCAATAATGCCGGGACCCCCTCCCAGAGTAAGTAGTCAAACCGTTTAAGAACAGTTTGACAACTTACATGAGGTCTGCTGGGAAATGGGGCTGTAGTAGGGCATAGGAGCAGTAGTGTGTGTGAGTGGTGCAATGTGTAAGGGGTGCAGTGTGTGTGTGTGTGAGGGGGACAGTGTGTGTGTTTGATGGTTGTAGTATGTGAGTGAGGGCGGCAGTGTATGTCAGGGATGCAGTGTATGTGTGGGACAGTATGTGTGTGTAACAATTGCAGTGTGTGTGTGTGAGTATTGCAGTGTATGTGTGAGTGTGGGCAATGTGTGTGTATGGGGCGGCAGTGTATGGGGGCAGTGTGTGTGTATGGGGGAGCAGTGTGTGTGTATGGGGGCAGTGTGTGCAGTGGTGTATCCTGGTTTTGTGCTGCCCTAGGCAGGACAAAACTCAGGCACCCCCCCGCGCCACCCCCACCCGCGCAACTGCCACCCAACCTTCCCCCCTGCTCCGCCTTCTAAATACACACACACACATTCACTGACAGATACACATTCACTAGCTAACAGAAACACACAGTCACTAACAGACCCACACTCACACACTCACTAACAGACATCCACACTAACAGACATCCACACTAACAGACATCCACACTAACAGACACACACACACTAACACTAACATACATACACTAACATTAACATACACACTAACACTAACAGACACACACACTAACACTAACATACACACACTAACATACACACACTAACATACACACACTAACAGACACACTAACATACACACACTAACAGACATCCACACACACACACACACACACTAACATACACACACTAACACACACACATACTAACAGACACAAACACTAACATACACACACTAACAGACACACTAACATACACACACTAACAGACACACTAACATACACACACTAACAGACATCCACACACACACACACTAACATACATACACACACTAACACTAACATACATACACATACACACTAACAGACTTCCACACACACACACTAGTGGTTTTTTTTTTGGTTTTTTATTTAACCCCCCCCAGCCTCCTTACCTTTGGTAATGCTGGGGGGGTTCTTCCTCTCCCTGGGG
>OW240913.1:157804353-157831391 GCA_933207985.1 Pelobates cultripes | reverse complement strand
TGTGTATGGGGGGCAATATGTGTGTATGGGGGCAATATGTTTGTATGGGGCAATGTGTGTGTATGGGGGGCAGTGTGTGTGTATGGGGGGCAGTGTGTGTGTATGGGAGGCAGTGTGTGTGTATGGGGGGCAATGTGTGTAGAGTGTGTGAGTCCATACACACACACACACACACACAGACTGCTATGTCCATTCACACACACAAACACACACAGTAAGCCTACCTGTCACTGGAAGCTGTTGCTGGAGGTCAGGTAGCCATCTTCTGCAGCAGCATGGTCTGCTGCTTTACGGCAGGGGTGGGGCTTATGCGCAGGAGGCGGGGTTTCATTTGGCGGCACTGCATTCCCTCGGGCTGCAAGATATTGTTACAGCCCGAGGGAATATAATTGAAACACATGGCCAGCATTTGGGGGGGCCCAAGGGGGGGCACAGCATGATTTAGGGGGGGCCATGGCCCCCTCTGCCCCCCCCTAGCGACGCCACTGACACTCACTAACAGAAAGACACACTCATTGACAGACACACTCACACATTCTTGCACACTCTCACAATTTAATTTTATTTTTTTAAGGCTCATCCAGCCTCCCTACTTCTCCCTAGGGTCAAGTGGAGATCTTCTCACTGCTGTCCAGTGTGGGGCTGTGCTGTAATTTGCTGTTTCTCACTCCTACAGTGCACTGTTTAGTATGCCATGGCTGTAATTACATCATATTCCAACAACCGGAATCAAAGAAAGCATCTCCCCACTACCACCATCTGCCTACCTGTCTACCTCCTCTTCTCCGCCCTCAACATATATCGGCAGAGTAGGCACCTGCCATCCATCTGCCTTACTAAATAAACACTGCCTTGGGGGCACCCTAAAGTGGCCAGATGGTCACTTCCTGGGCCCCCTGTGGCAGGGCTCACCACTTTGGGCACCTGGGCACTGTGCACCCTGTGCACCTGCCCTGAATCGGCTCTGGGTTAAAGTGTACAGGTGCGCGCATAATGCCACCCCTGGTCACCCCTGTGCTGCCTGGAGCTATGTCCCCACTGGGTCCTAACACCCAGTCAGAGGAAAGGCAGTGTTTACATTGTTCTTTAGGCACACCTCCAGTGGCAGTCACTCAGAGGTGAGCCACTACAGGTGCTTCCTGGGTTAGTGTTGCACGACACATTTACATTCAATGCATCTCTATCAGGAGCTGCTGATTGACCAGGGCAGTGTTTGGCTCCAACCCCTGCCCCATCTTGGACCCCCATTTGCTTTCTTAAATAAGGAAAAAATCACCTTTATTCTAGCGCCCCTTGGGTCTGCCGTGCTGGCTCCGCCTTTTAAATTTTGTTCCACGTCCCTACATTTTACAACACACAATCTGTTTTATTATATATTTTTATTTTATTTAGTTTAATTTTATTTTCATTTATATATTTTTTATTTATATTTTTTATTTCTTTTTTTAGTTTTTGATTTGTTCACTATCCATTAATTTTACTTAATTTAAAATGATAACTTCATTCTGTACATTTTCATATTTAATTTATTTTTTTGTTTGTATTTTCATACATTTATCTTTACATATATGTGTCACTTTATTTATTTTTTCACAGTATATCTATTTATTTTTATAATACACATTTATACCACTCATTAGTGCAATAAGGGTTTTACATCTATCTTTTATGAAGCCAATTCATCCCCCACTCCCTTTTTTTTCTTCCCCCATACCTTTGTCCGAGCTTTTAAACAATTGTGAAAAAGCAAGCACTGTGTGCTATGAAATTCACCTACTTCCTGGACAGCATGAGCGTCATACGTGATGACGTCATTGCACCCGGAAGATGCTGGAAAATCAACATCTACAAAGAATAAAGACAATTAAGGGGATACAAATAGACTAGCGAGAGAAGGGAGGGTTAGTATTCATTTTGAATCGTAACCCGACAGTGTAAAGTCCCTAACACCGATGAAAAGCGTAGGACACCTATTGGGGACTTTGACACATTGCATCCACTACTTTTAACTTATATGAAAGTCAATAAATAGTTTTTTATCACTTACTCTATTTGCACTTCAATTTTATTTTCTCTTTTGAGCACATGATCTTCAGCCAACTCATGGTGATCTAAACATCCAGAAGACTAAAACCCTTAGAGGGGAAACTTCATACAAGACATTCTTACTGAAATTGTAATTGACCAATTGTACTTTCTGGCACATTATTTACACTGTTATACGCTATGTTATTTTGCTTTCTGTTGGTTTTGCAGATATTCCCCTATTTTGTATACACAAATTATAATCAACCATGATTACAGATGCATTCCGTATTGAGATATGTTGACAGTGATCTCTTAAAGGATCTTAGATGTTAGGAAGATTTAATTGTGTCAGTGTGATTAATATTATTCCATAATTGTGGCAGGAATTGGAGGAAAATGAGGATCAAGCTACTTTATTTTCACAATGCTGTATGCAAAATATAGTGCTGCTACTGGATCAGAGGTTATAGGAGATGGCAGCTAGGGAGAGCATTCTTCTCAGGTAGGGTGGAATTGTCACATAACAGCTCTTAAACACAAGGCTGGAAAGATAAAGGGTGCATCAGGATTCCAGTGGTAGCCAGTTTAGGTCTTTTAACATGTCACAATGGTGGGTCATGTGATTACATAAGAACTAATGTAGGTAAAAGTAAATTAATATAGATCATTGTTAATGTATTTGGAAGAATTTTCCCATGATGTTTTGACCTGAGTATTTAATTATATTTTTATTTAAAAGGAAAATATATTTTAAATAATTTGGGGATTATTTAATAGTACAATGGAGTAACATAATTGCAAAATCTAAAACATTATCAAATAATTGATATGAATATACTTTAGAATTAGAGCAAAAAACAAGTCGCAAAAGAGTGCTGAGAATAGACAACAGCTCAATTAGCCTGCCCTTCGGTGGGTTCCCACTCAGTTCTTAAGATGGTTTTAGCTCGTCATGTGCTATTACAGAGAGAACCAGGCCATTTGCATCTCAGACTGATTCCACCCAAAAAGTGCAGAACAGATCCGAAATACAGGCACAAGAGATACAGCAACCCAAGACGATCATCAGTGAGAATTACTATTTTCCATTCACGACAATTTACTGCTTAGTGAACAAATTATTTATGTGCATCCCTTGAAAATACAATTACATTGTTCTAAATTACATAGTCTGGGAATATAAACAAAACAAGAATTACAATAAAAACATGGATATATATATTTTATAAGGATATTAGACATACTAGATTAATTTATGCCCAATTTAATTTATTCCTTTAGTATAGAAGATGCTTACTTTATTAAAAAAATTGCAAAAGTAAGTCAATTTAAGAGCATTTTGGAAACCTTTTCATCATGCACAGATTACATAAAATTATTACTTGTGTGGGGCGGGGCCTGACTGACATCTGGGATAGTCACATGGTGCATGAGCTCCTCCGGGTAAGCTACTTATACAATATTGATCGGGACATTACTGCTAATTATTTTGGTTGAATACTTACCCATGTCCCTGGAGATTATTCTTTTGCTAGATAAGCATTGCTAAACTTTCTACCGGTGGCCCCAGCTCATGTTTGATCTCCCTGTGGCCTGTGAATCCGCTCGAGGACAGAGAAGTGGCTGATCCTTGTCCTTAACTTTAAAGCCCTTCCCCCCCCCCCCCCCTTTGGACCAGTGGGGGATATCCCGGTCCCCACTAAAGAGCTGTGGTCCTCACTCTGACACACTCGCCAGCTTACCGGTACTTCGGAGAGGCTGAGGCCTGACAAACAGGAGGGCTGCTCTGCAGTCTCCTACGCTTGCTGAGCCACTACTTCTGGCTTTTGACCGTATCTGCAAAGACTTTTTGGTGAAACTTGAGGCCTGGAGCCTTAATTCTACCCCTGTAATCCAAGTTGTGACTCCATGAGCCGGCCTGTTGCCGGACTCAGAGCATTCGAGCAACTAATGCTTGTCCCCAGAGGTACATTGCGGAAGAGATGATGGAAGCAGCTGCCATGGAAGACAAATACTCCCTGCTGCTCTGGTCTCCACGCTCACCACAACTCACCCAGAAGTCGGAGTCACAAGCTCCTGTGGTCCCAATGCGACCTGCCTGACACAGAGTGCTTCAAATCATTCAACGTGGCGTGCAAGATTGAAAAGCCACAACAATGTACCCCTGTTGAAATACTGGGGGAAAAATGGCTTGGTTGTCTGATTGCCCCGGCGTGGTGGAAAGCCCTCCTCGAGGTTGCTGATAATGGCTGATGCTGGGACTCCCCATCACTGGGTATCGGATGAGTGACCCACAAATTAACCTGCAGCCTAGTAGTGTTCTTTGTTCATTCTGAGCACACTATTTGCCATGACCTATCTACCCTACTTGATTAGCAGGCAAAGTCTGATAAAATGCAACTGTTAGATTTAGTTATGCAGTTGTATTTGCTTCTTGAACTCACTTACGATACTAATCGATTATATCTCATTACCTCTCTTTACTTAATCTTGTCTTTTCTGTATTTAAAAACAGTGCAGTTTCCTCTACATTTCATGTTCATGCTACATACATGTATTGTACTATATACACAAATGTGAAATGTTACAACAAGCTTCTATGTTATACCCAGCACTGAAAAAATAAATAATAATATAAAAATTTAAAAATTATCACTTGTGATTAAAAAACAGGATTTTCTAGTACTTCCAGGATTTTCTACTACCATTAAATCTTTTTAGCAAGTGCAGTACCAAATTTGCATTACCCCAAAAAGGCAAACTCTTCTGGAAGGTACATCAGTTACCTTTAAGGGAGCAATTTTGGCAATGACAGGCTAGGGTTGTGTGAGAATATTTGTTAAATTCAGCTTGTGAAAATCAGACCTGCAGTATATACAGGAATGACATTAGTCAGGGAATCATTGTATTACATGTTCCTAACAAATGCAAGCTGCTGTGTGCAATTAGCGTAATGAGCATGTTTTTAAAGTCAAAACTGTTTTTTTATACAGTGCATTTTTTTATACAGTGAGCACTATTGTTGTCTCTTTTACATTTCTTTTATGGTCTACATATTGATGAAACATCTACCTAACAACATTTCGTCATGTATCCCTAAGTGGGGATTGTACCACTGCACACTATTCATACTAGAGCTGGTTATTATATTAGACCTTTATGCTGGAATTATGTATTTCTGGGATATATTGGACTATCATTCTTTCCTTTTGTTTTTACGTATGGAGGAACACCCTAGTCTGACACTGTTTTAGAAGAATTATTCCGGACATATTTGAGGCTATATCTTCTGGCAAGTTTCAGTGGAACTTTTATTGGACTTTTTATAATTATTTTTTATGTTGGATTTTTTTTTATATATTTATGACTATACTTTGTTTATACTGTTTTGGCTCAACCTTATCTCCTTTTTTTTTTTAATTTTAGTTTTTACTTGCTTGTGGGGCTTAGAGGGAGCCCTACCATTTTAGGTGTGCTGCCTCATTTACAAATAATCTACATTTTGTGCTTGGTTTTTAGAGAGCTGATCCTTTTCCGTTTAGTGAAATAATAATATATGTCTTCCCACTCTTGTACAGTCACCATCTTGGAGTGTGTTGCTGACTGTAACAAGTCCATCAAAAATTATTTCATGGCATCTCTCTCAAGCGACGCTGAGCACATCCCTGTACTCTTCTTTGTCTGGATCAGTGGTGTATCTATAGTGGTCGCTGGGGTCACAGCCCCAACTGGTCCAGTCCAGGGGTGACTGGCAGGAGGGGAGCACATAGCACAGTCATGGAGCTCTCAGATTAAGCAACCATGCTGTACTACCAGAGTAAGTTTTTTTTTTTTTAAATAAGTTAGGCTGTTTTGACTTAAAGTGTGCAATTTCTTGATAAATACACACTAGGGTTGTGCACAACCTATTTCATTGCAGTGAAAATTGTATTGGGGGGGGGGGGCTGACAGCCAAGATGGCCAGACGTGCTCTCTGAGAGCTCCTGCACCAGTGGGCACAATAACGATGATTCTGTATAATCAAATACCGCCAGCTGCACACGGAGCCCATAGAAAGATGCAGCACAACACGTGGAACGGAACGATGCCGGTCAAACACCAACAAGCAATGCAAGACTCTGAACCGGCCACGCGGCCTACACAGACGTGGAGCCTGAGGCATGGGGGAGGCGGCCGATATCCTGGCACGGGCCCCACTCATAAGCGGACACTGCCCCGCTGTCCCCCCCTCTGGACCGGCGGGGGATATCCCAGTCCTCGATGGGGACGATTACCCCCACCACTCGGCTTCATCAAGCGACAAAACCAGCGGTCAACCAAGCAAGATGGCGGCCCGAGCAAGACCTGCGACACAATGCACCCTTACTAAACCACCTAAACATACCCTTGAATTTTTTCATTGGCTTTGCACCAACTTATGGACAAAATATCACCTCAGGGGTTGGTCTTTCCAGCTAATAGTGAAGGGGATGGCGGCATGGATTCGCCCTGCCCCCGGCACTGCCTGTGTAGATACTCACACCATGCCCCCAGAGCAGCCTTCAGACGGAGACTAGGCCAGAGACCCAGAGGGTGGGAAATGAAGACAAACCCTGCAAGCACCAACACCCTCACACATCGCTGAGCGGGACCGCCAGGCAGACCCAACCCACTCACCACTCAGCGGCACCGGCAACCTCCGAACACCGCAGATTGCAAGCCACAGCCTGTTCGGGGCTGCTTACTGCTCGCAACCACACCAGCTGCCAGAACAGCAAGACCCCAGCCCTCACCCAAGCCTAGAGTAAACCGCATGGCGAGAAACTGATGGGTTGGTGTCTGCCGCAAACCGTCACGCTGGGTCGTAGTGTGGACTACCCCCTGAAGCACACCAGCGGCATCGGGTGAGGGATCGCAACTGCCCACAGCCAGCTACCAGCTGGGATATAGAACAGGACTTGGGACACTCTCTTTCTGCCAGTGCTAACAGTATGCTCAGAATCGCTAAATTGGTCTAATAATCTATATAGTTTACATGAATGCCTAGCGGTAATCACCCTCAAATATCACATAGCATGTAGACTAGCCAACACAGCACAACTGTTCATGCCAGCAATTAACATTCCACAAGCACCTTGTCTAGCTTGTGTGTTTTCTGTTAGTTTATTAGTTTGTTTCTTTGTTTATTAATCTTAATACGCTACAGAGGCATACACTTAACCCTTTAAGGACCAAATTTCTGGAATAAAATTTAATCATGACATGTCACACATGTTATGTGTCCTTAAGGGGTTAAACAACTAACATGTTTCATATCTTAAGCACAACTAGCACTGTTCTTTGCATGTTTAGCTTAGCACAGTATACTATAAAAACAACGTTTTATATAAAATATAAAAATGTGCCGTCTAAACTGTCACGATTTGAAATGTTAAGAAAATGCTTGTAGATGCTGTCATGGCTCTGCACGCCTGTTGTCAATCTATGCACAAGATAAATAAAGAATTTTTAAAAAAATGTAGAGAACTGATCTTTATTTTTATTTATCAATTAAATAACTTAACAGTTATTTAAGAAAGTATAAACAAGTATAACCTTAGTAAAAAAAAAAATACACAGAAACTATCAAATTGTTTCTTTAGTGATACACATAATTTTTTTTGTTATTTTTACCTTTAACCAGATAATTTGTTAACAGAACAGCGTTGTGTATTTGAGATGTAATGAAAGGGAAATGGTGAGCAGGCTGGCCAGTCAGTAGACTGTGCCAGATTATCAAGAGGAGGTCTTATTCATGGGTAAAACTAAATGTCCATTTTAATATTGCAATGTACATTGGAAAAAAGTGCTAAAACTGTTGAAAAGTGTCTTGTTCACCTGCCTTCCTGCTACATTTATGTTTTGTTCCTGCATGAATGGTGTTACTATCAATACTTTCATAGTGGATTGCTGTATTATTACTTTGTACTTCTCTAATATGTTCATACTTCTGAAATATTTTTTAAAGGATATATTCTTTAACGTTTCAAGTGAATTTTAAAAATATATACTAATTTTTTTTTTTTTTTGCTTTGCAACTTATATTGACGTGTACATGTTTGTTGAATTCCCTGAAAAAAATTTTTTGTAAAAAGTATAAGCATAAAAATAAGTGTACCAATAAAACAATTCATTATGTAAACATAAAGATTGCCCTCATGTCACCTTTTATAGTGTTTATGATATAATTTGCATGATTTTATTTATGAAGTGTTCCCCAGAAAATATGATAACTTTAGATATCATGGTAAATTGTTATTCCCTTAGCATTCAGGGAAAACAAAAAGTTTCTGAAAATGTAAGGTATATAATTATTGCATCACATGCTCACCAAATAAAAAATAAATTAAAACAAAGTTTACTTTTCTCTATATTGAATTCCTAACTTTGAAATAATTCTCAATTCTATGTAGTGGGTCTGCTTCATGAAGAACTTCCCATTGCTCTGGGACTGGAGTCGGAGCAGCATACTGGACTGGAGACTCTGCCTGGTAATAGTGGGCTGCTGCTCGGGCGGGTGGTGGTGGCCCGGATGGATCCATGAAGTCCGGTCTCGGATCTGGGGGCAATCTCTACACATGTGCCCATCTTCTTGCAGATGTGGCACTGTATGTTTTGTGACTGGAACCAAGGTTGTTGAGCAGGCGGGTTATAGGGTGGCCTGGAAGGTGCTGATGGTCCGGGAAGTGCGACTGCTGGCTCAAAGAAGGGCCTGGCCTGGACTGGACTGGTCTCTGCTGTCGGTGGGCATCCATATATACGTCCACCTGCCTCGCTGCTTTGATGATGGAAGTGGGGTTGCGGTCTTTACCCACTCCTGGATGTCTGGTGCCAGCCCGTTGAAAAATTGTTACAGTAACAGTAGCCGGAGCAAGTCTTTCATAGTGCAGAATTTGTAGGCTTGTACCCACCAAGGGCAGCTTGATGTAGCCTGCAGGCCCATTCAGGTTGGGAGTCCTTGTCGGTCTTTTTAAGGTCTCTGAACCTCTTTCAGTATGCCTCTGGTGTAATTGCATACCCGGCTAGTATCACTTCTTTTACCCAGCCATAATTCCGAATTTCCTCATCGGGCACTGTGCAGTAAGCCTATGCTGCTCTCCCTGATAGCCGACTTGCCAGTATGGGAACCCATTCCTCCACATCTATTTTATGTAGGACACACTGTATTTCAATGTCCTGGAGGAATGCGTCAATATCCTCCTCCGCCTCTACATAGTTTTTAAATGCACTGCACCATATTTTCGGCTTACCCTCTGGCACAATTGTCACTGTTTGGTTCTTTTCGGGAGTTTGCTGGTCTCTTGCCTTAATACAAACTCCTGTACTTCCGACATGGTTCGGGCAATGATCTCTATCGATGGGTTTTCGCCATAAAAAGACAGACGAAATTGTAGCTCCCTGTCAAATGCCGTTGATTCACGTTCGTATACCGAACTGCTCCGTTTGTGAGCCGAACCGCCATTGGTTCGATATTCTGCAATGATTTCAGCAATGAGGGTAGCCTTATTTTTTTTTTTCTTGTCTCTATATTTACAGTTTAGATGGAATAGAGAGGAATTGCTACAACTCTGAATTAAGATTCTGGCATACATTTTTATAAGTTATAACTGCTGAAGCCATAATGTACAAACCATATGTAATCGTGATCTACTACAGCCTCTATTAGACAACTTGATGGAAACCAGTGACAATGCACAAGAGTGTGTTGATTATAATATAAGCTTTAAAATATAAATTGGTTCGTGGTGATTTATTATGAGTATTACTGTTGCTATTGCTATAATTGATATGTATAGACAAAACAAATACTACTGTGCTAATCACACAATGCATAGGGTCTTACAAGCCTCAACAGAGACAGATTGAAATCCAAGGTTTGATAAAAGATTACCATTTTAAAATTAGCAGTGTAGTTTTATTTATTTGTTGTTTAAGGATTAAGATTCTTTACTGAAATTAAAGTTTAAAATCAAATTACCTTAAAAACCACAAAGAGCAATTTACGGTTTAGGTTAGCTGAGCTGAATAATCAAAGTCAGAATAAATCTTTTACTAAGTGGAATTTATCAGGCATTAACTTAATATATTATTTGATAAAATCTCATTGGTTCAAAGAAAACAAAGCAAATGAAAAAAATCATGAATAAAGTTGACACATACATTGTAAGTTCAAAGTATTTAAAAGAAGTTAATTTAAGAATTAGATCTACCTTCAAATGAACCTCTAAAGTAAAAAAAGAAATAAAATAACATATATGCCTGAATTTAAGAATTATATTTATGTAAATGCATTATATAAGTTGAAAAGGACAGCTTTGTTTTAAATTATAATGTATCACAGTGGAATGTTATAAATAAAAGTATTTTAGACATTCTTAAACAGATGGACAATGTGAATAATTTCCAGAAATTTCAGAAAACCCACTACAGCTCCAACAGAGTCCTTCAAACAGCTGATGGAAGGCCACACACACACAGATAATACAGAACTCTGACGGGAGCTGACAAGAGACCACATACAACATATGCCAAAGGTTGCAATCAATCAATAAGCTGTCCCATGATTAAAACAAATACAATACAACATACACTAATACACTAAAACAGGCAATATTGCATGTACAATCTACAAGAAAATTAACTCGCTTTAACATAGTGTTACAGGTAACTAGGATTATTGAAATTATCCTTTTTTTCTATGAGATGCTTAACATAATCCTAACAAATTCTTATTATTAATTTATGCGGTGCCAACATATTCTGCAATGCTTTACAGCTATACAAAGGGGTTATTTAGAGGCCTTTATGAAGGAATGACACATCTTCCAATTAATATGCATGTCTGTTCAACATATTACAAAAATTAAAAAGGAGACGCACTCAATTCACTTAAGACAGGGTGGTTAACTGAACCAAAGGCCAGCACAAGCCCATAAGATAATAAATACCAGTATTAGAAAAATGGTCCAGGCAGGGTTCAATGTCTTTAGGCATCTTTATTCGAAAATGTGGAAAACTGCAACTTTTCGACTCCCAACATATTAGTCTATTACACATATTGAAATTAATAATATTGATAAGGTTGGATGAAAACACCCTCATCAGCTTTCACCTCAAGAAAAACATGCACTTCAAATGGTGAACAGTGTAAGGTAGATAACAATTTATCAAATATATATTTATGTAATAAACTTACATTATCCACTCTTTCAGGTTATAACATAATCACTGTATATCATAATCATTGCATAACTGCTTTTCTGATTCATAAAGATGAACTCATAAATAGCAAATAATGAGAAGAAATGTTAATTAGAGAAATTCATGAACTCTGGTGCTGCCCTATCCCACTAAAATACTACCCTGCAGGAATGAGTTTAATTACAGACTTGTCTGAATATTAGGATTTTTGCAAATAATGAGATTATGATAGGATGTAACAGGAGAAGAAGAATGTCAGAAAGACTTGTGCAATATAGTTTGAACTGCTCGCTCGGGCAGCCAAATTGTAATCGGGCCACTAGATTTTGTTTGCCCCCAGGCTTCCAGCCATCACCTGCCAGAAACCATGAAATCCCTCACATGATTATGAGCTACCCACACACATCCACCAACATAGCACACAGCCACATACTTTACTCACAGATATTCACACAGCCACCCACAACATACACAGCCAGCCACCCACGTTACTTTTTGTTAATCACGCAGTACCACATCACAAATAGACAAAACTCACAGCATTTACAGATGTCAACACACCATCAACACACACCACATACATCACACAAAGCTGCATCATTTATAACCACCCCACATAAAATACTATTTGGCAAATAGAAATGACTCTTGTAAGTTAATGGTTATTAATGGCCTCCTTACATTAAAATAAAATTAAAATTAAAAATTAAAAAAAAAATCCTAATGAAATGTGTCATGTATACACCAAGGGTTCAGATGTGTTTGCTGATTTCAGTGTTAGTGCATCTTTATATGGCAGAAATAGTTTTAAACATATTTTAAGGATAGGCAGAATCATTTTGGCATTAATTAAACTGCTCTGATATATTTGGGTTAATGTTAGCAACAACCAATGATAAAACTCTGTTACTTTCTCAAATAGTTATGTATGGAAAAAAGTTACACCACAGGAAAAATTAACTAATAACAGCTGTATGTGTGTGTATATGTGTGTGTGTGTGTGTGTGTGTGTGTTTTGCCAACATGTGGCTTTAAATCCCCTGGAATGAGAAACAATAAAAACAACTTTGTTTATCCTTAACCTAAAGGTATTTATGTCAACACAAGAAGGTAACATTTTCCATGAGAGTCACAGGTCACAGTTAAATGAATTCTTCTTAGACAGAAGGAAGAATTCTAATTAATACCTTGTCAGTTATGTTATTCTAAGCCTGGTAATTGATGTTTAGCCTGATAGAATTTCTTATTATATTGACACTTTTTAAATTAGTGAATAGATTATCACAATTCTAAATGTGCATTATAAAACTATTAAAACAATGGCAATAGTAAGAATTCGAGTGACCTCAAAGTGATTTTCAAATTTAAGGCTTGGTTATTTGATTGCAAAGCCTAGATGAGAGATAATTTTTCCAGTTTGGCTATTTTGATCTTAAATTTGAAATTACTTTGAATTCACCTTGAATCCTTACATTAGTGAATAACCCTGATAAACCCTAAATAACCCTTCTCACTTTAGAGAATGACCCTTTGGTTTGTGGTATATTGAAAACCCCATTTACAAAATTAGATCAAAATAGCATGAATATTTAGCCAACACATTTTGCAAAACTGTTTATGTACTAAAGTTAATGGCTTCTCTGGAAGCTCAGACTGGAGATCTGGAGTTGGTAGAAAGAGATAATTTAGTTAGGGACCAGGCAGATAGCTGGATTACAGTTCTAACTGCAGCTATAACCACTTTATCTGGACGGTAGCTCTCTCCTGGGTGCTTGAGTTTTTCATTAACCAGCTCTCATGTTTCATATTTTTAAAAGGAGGTAAAGATAAAGTTAGTACAGAATGAGGTCCTGCAGAATAGGTTAATGAAATTAGGAAGCAAACTGAATAAAAGGACCTCCAATGTAGTATTTTCCAAAATGCTACCAGTGCCACATGCTACAGTAGAAAAGCATCATGTGATAGGAGAGATTTATCCTTGACTGAACTCATAGTGTATAAATGAGGGACAGAGACTGATTTGTGTTTTTGTCAATGAGAATCAGGAAAACACAAACTTGTAAATAGTTTTTACTTCAATTTTCCACAAAGATCAATCTTGATGTACAAAATCAAATCAATTTTACAAAAACACAAGAGATTAGATGACAAGGACAAAATGCTACATAAATTAAATAAAGTTAATGTAAACAAAGTCATGGGGACAGATGGTATTCACCTACAGGTTTTTAGGTCAAGAAAATACTGGTTTTAACATACCAGCTTTTCTTTCTCAGAAAATATACAAAAGCAGTGGAGAAAAATAGATAATTTGCTAATATTCAAAAGGGATCACAATTTTTGCATGGATAATATAGACATGTGAGCTAAACATCAGTGGCTGGAAGTTTTTTAAACGTTTTTAAGAGATCATATTAAAAAATTGAATGAGAGCAACAATGCAATTAATATTAATCGATATGCTTTAAGTCAAATTAATTTAATTTCATTCTATAAAGCTGGCAGTAAAAGTATAGGTCAAGGTGTTCAGTAGATATGACTTACTTTGAACAAATCAAAAGTGATTGGTTTATAGTATTTTTTATGACTTGCATATTACCTTAAATATTCAATTCAAAAAATAGTTGTGACCGAGATAGGTTTGATGAAGGCCATGTGTTGGCCAAATGTCACTCATTTATCTGACACCACAAATAAAGGATTAACTTATTGATATGGGGACTGTGCTTTACTCTTTCTTTCTCGCCTGTTGCTGTTGTTGGAGTCCTTTTCCTGTGCAGCCCAGATGGACCTGGATCCCCATTACTTGGTATAAATTGGTTAAATGGGCATTGTAATGACAGATGAGATTTATGTATTTTGGGATGAGGAGCACACAAGCATCTCATAGCATTAATGGTATTGAGCTAGAAAAAATAAATACATGAGAAGAACTTGAGAACAGTTACTTTAAAGAAAACTATTATAGAACTAGAAAAAGTGCATAGATGGGTAACAACATGTACGGGCAGAAGGGTTTTAAGTTAAAGGAACACTATAATGTCAGGGAAACGAAGATGTATTCCTGACCCTATAGTGTTAAAACAACCATTTAAAAACTTACCGAATTTCCAGCATGGGCACCGTCCCCCCAATCCACCTCCTTGTTGACATCATCAGAATTTATGATTTTTAGCCAATCCAATGCTTTCCCCGTGAAAGCATTGGATTGGCTGAAATTAGCAAAGAGGAATGGAGACACTGAACGGCAGTGCTGCACACTGTGCAACACTGCTCTAGGAGTGCCTTAGGGGGCAATGTGAACACTGCATTTTCTCTGTAAAGGCAGTGTTTACATGAAAATGACTGCAGGAAATTATACTTACCAGGACAACTACATTAAGCTGTAGTTGTTCTGGTGACTATAATGTGTTTTAAGAAGAAAGGCTTTAAAAAAAGAATCTCAGAGGAGATTCCGTAAAATTAAAAAAAACACATAGGTAGAACTGTGCCAAAACATGGTTTCGAAGTATCTTGTATACATTTTAACCACTTAAGGATGGAGGCAATCCAAAGTATTATTACATTTGTGATCAAAACAAAATAAAAAACAAAACCGGGAATTTGGCTATGTGTCTGTTCAGCTATAATTTACCTCCTTTATATTAAGTGCACCATCACTTTTTTAGTTATACATGGCATTTTAACTGGGAATGTCATAATATTGTTAGCTTTTACTGCAATAAAATACACATATCTGTATTCAGTGATGTCTCCTGAGTACAACTTTATCCCCCATGTACAGGTTTCATGGTGTTTTGGAAAGTTACAGTGTTAAAAGGGCTTGCAAATTAAATTATCTGTACTTTCTGCCTGGGTTGACAAACAGATGCTTTAAATTGTAATTAATACATTTATCTAATTAGGTAAAAAAAAATAAAATACATGAACCTACACATAGAATTTAAACATATCTACACAGAGAATTTTATATATGTAAAATAAGAGATGAAATCCGTATTTTGCAATACCTTTATTATTGGTCTAACAGAATTTTGTAATGACAAACCTTCGGGAGAAACTCACTTTTTCAAGTCTAAGAATTTCCATTTTTATGTTACCTATTAAACTGCAGAAACTTTAATTCAGTTTTGTTATATGTTGCAATGCTAAAAATGGATATCAAATTAGGGATTTATCTATTAAACTGCACAAAGATTAAAATTAAGAAAAGGACTTTTTCAGTTCTTATTTTTATAATTTTAACAGCTCAGTTGATAATTTTCTAATTTGGTACCCTTATGTGGGATTGGACACATAAAAATACCAAATTGGGGAGCTATCTGTTAAACTGCTGAAGGTTTATAATTAATGTAACAAAAAATATTTAACACGAAATTACCAAAAATTTGAGAGAAAGAGAATACCTGAAAATTATAACAGATTGAAATGAAGCTGATAGAGGGAAAAAAATGGAGAAAAGAGAAAAGAAGAAACAATAGGTAAGATAAAAACAAAGAGATGTGTAGTTTTAATATGTTTAGTGGTAGAAAGATAGTTAATCCCTGATTATGACTACTATCAATGCTTTAAAATGAATAATTTTTTTCTACTTATCAAATAAACAGGTCATAAAGGGTAATTTATTAAAGCAACAAGGCTTATACATCCAAACAGTGTGTGTGTGTGTGTGTTTTAATTTTATTTAAAACCACCTTACATCATATTAGGAGATTTTATATTTCACATGTTTCAGAATATATCACAAAAGAAATGCAAAAATTAGATTTTTAAAGACAGGTGCAGGTGGCTGTCACATCAATTCAGATTAGAATTTTTGATTGTGGGATATTTTTTAATATCCGCATTTTCTTTTTTGACTTAGTGGTTATTCAGTTTCAAAAAATGCTACCACAAATTCACAACATTTCTTCTAATAGCACACCTGTCAATTTTTTTCAATCCATTCAGTTATTTCTGTGGATTAGCATAAAATGATATGCTAAATTGTAAATTCAAATACAACTATGTATTGTTTTGTTTCAAAAAGTCTGTTAAAAGGAAAGCTACATGTGGGTTATAATTGTAGTAAAGTTAGGGTAGAGTAATACAAATTCGAATTCTTCATAAAATAAAAAAATAGGATAAAGGACAAATAATAACATATTTAGGTATTTTCCAAATATATTTCTACTCACTACATGCATGCTTGTTTCTCGGTGGATTATTTAATCTTTTCTACATATACTGGACATGCTTATTGAAAACATTACTTGAGGACTAAACACAAAATCTACCACTAGCCCAATACAACATGAATAATTAGACATGTAGACCAATATGGCTTAAATGTGCAATTTTGGCTCTTGTTTTCTACATCAACCATCAACTCTACATAATGTACTCTTTAGTGCATAGATCCATTATTTCTGGGTATTTTTAAAAGACATGAAAATGTTGTTTAATCACCTATCACATCAGTTTATTAAGTGGTGTCTGTAAGCGTAAACAGTTTGGGATCCTTTATACCCCATTAAATCCTGTTAGAAGACTGATGAGTCTCATGGCCAGAGGGTCCCTCTAGTCCTGAAAGGGATTAACTCCATAAAATGCCCAGTCTCCTGATCCTATTATAACTCACAATTTCATAAAGTTACATCTTTTTTTAGACTAAAAAAAAAAAGTATTGTAGAAAACTTGACAAAAAGTGCTTTGTGCAATAAATGTGCAGTAAAAAAAAAATACTTTTTCATCCGTAAGCCTGAAAAGATAGCTATTCAATAAAAGTATTTATAGGCATATATCACTTTGAATATTCAGTGAGAGCAATGTGGTTGCTGTTCTTATAGCCAAGTCTTTCTTTAATACGAGAATACTGGGTAATGTGTATTTCACCGCTAAATTGTATCTCTTAATCCATGGAACCACTACACCATTTATGGAAGAGCAAATTATGTTATGGTATCTATGGTTTCCAATGGAGCATTTGCGCTCTGGTTAAACCATGTACTAAATGGTGCTGTAATAAAGTTAAATCAGTTAGTAAATTAAAATTCTCATTGATGCCAATTACAGTTTCAGGCTCTATTAAATCAACATTTTCCATTTAGCTCATACAGTATATATTTCCTTTAATGACAACAAATGACTTAAGTGCATTTATTTGTGTTTTCTTTCTATTTTTTTTAGTCTTTAAAGTAAAAGTAGACCTCAAACGCTCTGAAATGCACAGTTTATTGACAGCTACTGTTGAGATTAGTAATTATTATTTATGACACCTTAAATCAGAAATATACAATAATGAAATTTACTAAATCTTTACTGCACAATACAATGTCTAACAATGCATATTTATATTAAAATTGACATTCTTTGCTATTTGAAACCAAACTCTAAAAGGAGGGTGGTGAAAATTCCACTGACAGGTTGTTTCACTGTGCAAACCTGTCTAAATCCTGTCTCTAGAGAAACATTAAACTTCAGATCTTTCCACTCATAAATCATAAATCATGTGTGCAAGTATTTAAAGTTCAGTCTATGGTCTGATTAAATGAAATATTCTGAGTCTTAGAAGTTTTTACTATTAGAAAGAAATCGTAACATTTCAAAAATGCTGAATATTAATAAATACTAAATCCCATTTGCTTTGCTAACATTTTTTAACAAGACATTTTCAAAGTCAGGTAATGAGATCAGTGTTATTATACATTATTTTCATATGTTGCATTTAATATCCATTGGTTATAATTCAAAACAAAAATCTGATTTTAAATGTGTAGTATGGTCAATGTTTTAAAATGGACTCTCCAATATCAGGCAATTTAACAAAAATAATCAGTTTGGTTCCAATTGGCTTCTTAACATTAGGGTCTTAATGGTCTAGACCAGGGGTAAGTAAACTTTGGCACTCCAGATGCTGTGCACTAAATCTTCCACAATGCTCTTAAAGCCATAATGCTGGCAAAGCATCATGGGAGGTGTAGTCCAAAACATCTGCAGTGCCAATGGTTGCCTATCTCCAGTCTAGACTCTAGAGCAGGGGTAGGCAACCGGCAGCACTCCAGATGTCGTGGACTACATTTCCCTTGATCCTTTGCCAGCAATATAGCTATAAGAGTATCATGGGAGTTGTAGTCCACAACATCTGGAGTGACAAAGGTTGCCTACTCATGCTCTAGAGTAATCTTAGCCACATTCTTGAGTAGTGTGATTGATAAAAATAATTACAGGAAAAGATAACTGCAGTGATATTGGAATTGCAAGGATTCAGGTATTAATGAATATATACCCTGATCACCGTAGGTTTGTTATACCTTGTTATCAGTCCAGGAGGAGCTGGACTAAAGGCTCACAGGTATGGGCCAAGTTAAACTCTGATCTTTGTTAGTGAAAAGTGTATACAATCCTACACAGACTCAACATTTCCCACTTTGCAGAGCAACATAATCTCCATTACACACCTGGATATATTCACTAATGGCTCAATATTTAAGAGCAATGAAGAAAGGAATAGCACTCATTTGATTCCATCAGTAGTTTATTTGGCAAAAATAAACCATTTAATCTAATGTCACAGCCACAAAGATTAAGCAAGAATGTTGACTAAAGCCGGCACATTCGGGAGCAGGAAAATGTAACATATTTGAGATGATAATTTAACTCTTTAATATTGTAACACCAATACTAATATATTTAATGAGTGGTAGATGCAACTCCATCACCACCTGCTGGAGAATGTTCATAATTGTAAAAATCAGGGGGGTTATTTTTTTTTTTTAAAGTAATGTATTTTTTAAAATAATAATATTACATAATACAATAACAATCCAATGTGGAACATGATTAGGTAATTAATCACCTGTCTCTGTACTGTATTTTCTATTGTGCCATTATTGATTTTTATTTTTATGGTTTTGTTGTGATTTCATGGTTAAAAAAATGTAAACACTTGAGTTTTCTACATATGTGAAATATTTTGTCCAACAAAAACATAAATATAGTAAGTAGACATTTAAAAGACCCACCAACAAGGGGCGTGGCCGATCATTTAACAAGATGGACGTGTGAGACTTCAGCTCTCCAGAATGATAGCAATAAAACGCAGCATTACAGTGAGAGAACCCAACTGTACTATGAGATATCGAGGGAAATCACTAAACGCAACATCATGACAAATAAATCATCAAAAAAAATAAAGAATAAGCCTTCAAAACTGCTGATTTCAGCCCTTATCTCACAGTACACGGCAAGCCAAGATGGTGCCGAAGGGTCTTCTGCGCCAACGTCTGGATCTGACAAAAGCGACATCACTTCTATCTCTGCAGCAGTAGCGATGCCAGCTACTGATCCCTCAATAAAAATCATGCTCCACAAGCTACAAACATCGCAAATATGGCCAAAGAAGTGAAAGCTGACATAAAAGCCATAGGTGAACGTACAACACATCTCGATGAAAAAAACAAGGAAATCATGACAATACACTAGCAGACGCATACACTGGCATGGATGCCAGTCTCACTGCTCTTACAAGCAAGGTCGCTGACCATGAAGACAGAAGAAGCAACATTTGGATCAGGGGCATAGGAGAAGAAGTTGGCCCAAAAGATCATCAACTACGCTAGGGAGCTGTTTAAAATGCTCATCCCCAATCTTTCCATACAACATATGTTAATATGCCTAAGCCGAAACAGTTCCCGGCATCAGTCCAGATGGACACCATTGCAAACCTTCACTACTTCTGTGATAGAATTTATCTTGATTCCAAGGCTCAAGCTTATAGGTGTCATAATGATATCCTATATTAAAATTGGCTAACTTGGACTCAGGAAATGCTTGATGCTTAAACAACACTTAAGACCATATATGTCTAAGTTCCGAGAGCAGAGAGCCCCCACCTAAGATGTCTCTGCTCTAATCATTTTGTTCTCTCTTACCTTGAAACTTATTTGTTATGTGTACATGACGCTCATCACTATGTCTTATCCGTACTCCCTTCCTATTACTGTTCTAAGAGTATTTGCACGTAAGCACTTACTTTTTAATGTATAAAACCCAGCTGATGAATAAAACGTCAGAGGCTTATTTTGAATACCAACAGGTGTCTGGTGTCTAATTCTCGCTTCTCCAAGTGCACTTGTAACACCAATTTGGGCTTCCTCTGAATATAACAAAGATCAACATTTCTGATCCACAACACTTCACAACCAAAGATAGGATTATGCAAGCAAATTTCCAGGGCAAATTCTCCAAAATACAAATCTGTGCTGACCTCTCCTCCGCTACATTAAAGAAAAGAAGAGAGTTTGCACCGATAACTAAAGCACTCCGGGAGGTGCAAATCCACTACAAATGGGGCTTTCCTGCCAAACTCACCATCAAGAGGAATGGCACCGACCACCACATCTTACAAGCGCAAGAAGAAAACAACCTGCTTAGAGAGTGGAAGCTGAACATCACCTCACCTGACACCAACCGAGTCACTGACCTCCAGCTTGAGTCTTTAACGACTGGCACACAGTACCAACAGGTAATAAGAAACCACTCCACAAGTTTACAGTTGGGCACATAGCCCCACATAGTTAAATTTATTTATTTTTGACTGTTATGCAGTTTCTCAAATGGAAAAAATATATATGTCAACCTGTATTTTGTTTATACTATGATACTGAATCGAGCCACATGTAGGGATTTTCCCTGCTGTTCTGATTTATCTAAGGTCGGGCATGAGCCTGTGGCGCGATAACATACTTCTAACTCTAGACTTAGCCAATACCTGTTTTTATCACCACCCCAGTTTATGGTTTGGCACGTAGGCTCTACTCCCCAAGCATTTGCCTAAAAGGCGGCTCACCATCCTGGCAGCCATCTCATGCCAGGAATTACCCACTCCCATCCTCCTGCTTGAACACAGGGGGCCTGGGCTTGGGTGGTCTGGGACAGCCGGACGCGTTGGGAATCTCTATGCATGGGGAGGGCTAAAAGGAGGACTTCCCGAAGGGGGAAATGCAAAGGGGCTTACTAAAGCTATAATTTTGGAGATGTACTGTTATTTTACTTGTTAATATACTGTTATTTCACTTGCATGCTGACAATACTTACACGTTAGCAACATCAAGAGAATGTTGCCGATTGTCGGGCATGCTACCATATCCTTTCCGAATATACCACCGTATAAATATGATCATCCCCATGTTAGCACTACATCATTCCTAGTTCTTAGTTTGGCACATTAGTTGGACACTATCCATTCCCACAAAAACCCATCTGGTGGTAGATTTACCATACCCCCACTCCTGTCAACACACACTAGTTGGAAATACATCTGTTAATATAGAAGGGAAATGAGCAATGTTATAAAGCAAAAAGAAATGATAATAATAAAAAGAACAATAAATACATAAATGGATAAATAACATAGCTCTAAATCTCTCCTCTCGACGTACTCACAGCTATTCTTTATACCACACCTCAAAAACCAAAGAGGTCGCTATTCGTTACACCACTCCCCACATGCAGCTATATCTAGCCAAATCTTATCCATCTAAACGGCCCTGTTTTTCCATAGATGGATACCTGTATATGGTTGCTACCTTCTACGTTTGTTCTATCCTTTCACTCTTCTTCTATTCCCTCCCACTATCCCCTCCAACCTCATGTATTGCAGATTCCCTGTGCACACATACATGCATTCCCAGAAGCACCCTTTCTTACACGGTTCTACAAAAAGGAATCAATGTTTTAAATTATCACCATGAATTCTACTGGCAATGATGAACATACATAGAGTGTGGATGGTCTTCAATCCTGACCCGTTAGGGTCCTTAGGTCTAAGTGACCACTATAAAGGTGTTGAAATGGGAATGCCTCCCTAACATCACTTTATAGGTCACCACAATGGCCCTCCAAATTATATAATTTAATACAAAAGGTCTTAACTCCCCCCACAAACGATGACTGGCATTATTAGAAGCCAAGAAACAAAAAGCCCATTTTTTTAAGAAACTCACTTCAAATGGGGAAATAGACCTAAATTCTGTTTCCCACAATACCCACACGACTTCCACTCCTGCTAGACAAAGAACAGGGGGGGTCTTCATCCTAATCAGTAGGTAAGTCTCTTTCTCCCTTCTGAAAAAAACTAGGTGACAGAAAAGGCAGATTTCTGCTACTACAATGCATTATCAATAATAAACATATACGTGTATTAATAGTTATGGCCCCAAAGACAACAAATTAGAATTCTTAGAGCAAATCTTTGTACTAGCGAACTTGCACAACGTAGGCTCTGTCATTATAGGAGCAGATACCAATTTCACACTGTTATAAACTCCTGGGATTAAAAATCCCATGACTCCAACACTCCACATCAAAAAGAATAAAAGCTACCGCCACAAAATGACATCACTTCATCACTCAACACGGATTTGTGGACCCATGGCGTGTATACCATCCAAGCCTGGCAGACTATTCTTTTCACTGCATGGTACACAATACATATACTAGGATAGACAGATTCCTGATTCCTTCCTCACTCTTATTGCAAGTTCAGTCATCACACATTGGCCTGATCACATGGTCAGACCATGCACCTATAGGCATTTCGGTATCAGAGAGCCATGCACACCGAGGATGCAGCGCATAGCACTTGAATGAAACACTTTTACAAAATCCACTTCAAGTAGAGAAAATCTGACAAGAACTTATTTCGTATTTCTATATCAATCACCTGAATTCACCATGTAAACCATATGGCAAGCACATAAGGCCGTGATGCAAGGCCTCTTCATTAAAGAAGCAAGCTACGCAAAAAAAACAAAGGCTAGAAACATACACCAAAATCACTCAAAAGCTTACAAATCTGACTCACAGCAATAAACAAACCCCATCTCCCACAATGCACAAACAAATTCTTACTTTGCAATCACAACTCCGGGACCTAGAACAAAGCAAAATCCAGTACTTGCTGAGGCATTTCAAGCACAAATTTGCACACGACAACAGAGCTGGAGCGATTTTAGCATAATAATTCAAAATGTGTTTACCCAATTCTAGAATTGCATATATACACTCGAAAACAGGGACCAAACTAACTACCCCACAAACTATTGTAAATAAATTCGCTAAATATTATAGCAAGCTTTATAACTTAGGCTCAAATAAAACTAGCCCCCCACCCTCCGCTGAATCGATAATAGCTTTCTTAGACACAGTAACCCTGCCTACCCTACTCCCTACGGAAACTGAATACTTACCAAAACCATTTGAAACAGACAAAATCACACAAATCATCAGAACCTTACTAACCCACAAATCCCCGGGGCAAAATGGTCCACTGATTGTCTATTACCAAACATTTTCAGATATCTTGACCCCATATTTATCTCTACTATTTAACCAATGCTATAGCCTAGGCAGTCTCCCTCAAGAAATGCTCATGGCACACATTTCTGCACTTCCTAAACCTGGCAAGCCATCCACAATCTGCCAAAAGTTCAGACCCATTTCCCTCCTTAATAGCGATGTTAAGGTCTATACTAAGATACTTGCGACCAGGCTAACTAAGATTCTAACCAGAATCATAGACAATGATCAGTCTGGATTCATGAAACACAGACAGGGATCTAATAACACCAAAAAAAATCTGAACTTGCTGTCTTACATGGACACATATAGCGGGGGAGGCCTTCTTCTAGTGCTGGACGCGGAATAAGCCTTTGACCGCTTGAATTAGGACTACATGCGTCAGGTGCTGGCTAAGTACAACTTCCCTTCAGAATTCTTAGCTGGGGTGATGGCCCTCTATAATAACCCCTCTGCTAGGGTGGCTTATGCTGGGTTCCTGTCAACACCCTTCAAGATTACGAATGGGACCAAGCAGGGGTGCCCCCTCTTGCCTCTATTATTCATTCTGTCCCTGGAGCCTCTGGCGCACAAGATCAGAACCCACCAAGAAATCAAAGGTATAGTCATAGATCATCAGGAATACTGCTTATCAATGTTTGCTGATGATATTCTAGGGAGATACAGGGAGCTAAATAGATTTTGTATGAGGGCATAGCATAGGGAGGGAATAACCCTCAGTAGAAATTATTTTGACCGATTGGAGACTTTGCCCACAAATACTTGAGTGTATAGATAAGTTAAAAATGTATTTTATCCTTTATTAAAGTTATTTTAAAAAACAAAAATTATAATCTGTAGCGTTGTAGCGGTACTTACCCTCTCTGGGGGCCGGCTGAGGTCCTCTGTTCCCGCCGCGTGCGGTCCTGCACGCGCGTGGCTCCTCTGACAGAGTTTACAGGAAGGCGGGCACTGACCGCGAGACGCGGTCACGTTCCCTGCCTGGCTCTGAGAGCGCGCCGCACATCTCGGGCTCGCTCTTAAAGCGACAGTGGGAGCCAAAATGTGAAACGATCTCCCATTGGCCCATGTCATTCCACATTCCCCATACACTCACGTTTTGGGGGCGTGGATATGACAGGGGCCAATCAAATTGAACACTAGGGTATTTATACACACCTTTCCCTGCCCTATTGTGGTTTCTGATTCAGTTCCCTTTAGTGCTTGTATCGTTCAGTAGTGGTTTTTTCGTGCTTGACCTTGGCTTTGAATCTGACTCCATATTTTTCTTTATCCCTGCTTTGTCTTGTTTGCCTGCTTCCTGACCAGACCTTGGCTAGTTCTTGTTTTCGCTGTCTCTCTGTTCTCTTGACCTCGGCTCATTCCTGACTCTGTCACTTCTCTGTTCTACGTCGAGTCCGGCCATTCTAAGGCCCGGTAAGACGTATCTGCTTTATCTTGTCTCTTGTTGGACTAAATCTTGCGTGTTGGGGTACACTACATACATAGAATGCGCCCACACTGAGAAACTCATTATTAGATGTCTTCTGGACACCACCATCCATAAGACAAACTCCAAAAGACATATTCCCCAACACTCTCCTTACTTTACAGACATAGGACCAACTTCAAAAGATGACATTAGCACACTCAAAACGATTCAACAAGTGTCCCCATGGATATCGGCCAAGCCTTGGCAATATAATTGGATCATATCAATAGGTGACTTCTATGACAAGGGACAGATACTATCATTCCCAGAACTACAAATCAAGTACTCAATACCAAACTCTCTCATCTTTCACTACCGCCAAATTAAAAATATTAAAATAACACATGCAAGGAACCTCAACAATACCAGACTCTAAAGCATATCAAAACATCATGACTAGATGCAAGACATCCCCTAAACAACCAAAATCACTATCTCTATGCTACAGTGCACTTCTGCATAATTTACCTTGCAAGCCACATAGCAATCAATCCCAGTGGTTGGGGGTGCTGCCCGATGCTCCCACAGGGGTGAGTGGCAGAATTTATTGAATGCATTAAAGGGTCTCATGAAATGCTATTCTCACATAAAGGCACACAAAAAGTTAGTGTATCGATGGTACTTGACACCGAGTAAACTACACAAAATGTTCCCGTCCCTCCTAATTACTTGCTGGAGATGTGGTACATCCCCAAAACGACTTCTACATACTTGTTTCTTTTCCTACCTACTGACTTCACCAAAAGTGCCAAACAAATGTTAGCTATTATTATTTTAGCTGCTGGGAATTCCATAGCCCTACATTGGAAGCAAAAACTCAACTCATTGCCAATATTACTTCTATGAAAGGATGGCAAAAGATATGGCAGACAAACGCAGAGCTTTTGACGAACAGTGGGTGCCTTCATTACATTTCCATCAAGCGCATAAGGGGGGGAGATATATATATTTTTGTTCAGTAAGAGCATATTATGATGGGGGTAAGACTACTCAGAGGACCAGAGGCCCAAAGCTATAGATACTGGGGGCTGGGGTTGGAGATACACATAGGGATATATAAACTAACTAAACTAAATTAAAATGGCAGAGAATAAATATTCAGCCAATCTTGTCTGCCATTTTGGAATACATTCATTATTAAAAAAATAAATAAATAAACTATTAAAGTTCCATTTATATTATTTATATTATTGTTTAAACTTTCTTTCACTTTTTTTGTTCAAATGTTACAATCTTGGCACTTTCATCAAAAGTAGTTCACGTTTACTTCTTTCTAACACAAGAACCAATCAAAGCATTTCATCAAACACGTGAAAGTACAAAAATATTTTAATCTATTTTAAAAAAAAAAACCTTTTTGGTTTTAAATTTGTAACAGTTCCAGACAAAATAAGCAAAAAATTAAACGTCTCGTCTGGTTTGAGAACTGGACCAAGACTAAATCTTTTGCGGCATGCAGAAATATTCCACATATACAATAACTTACTGATGCTCAGGAATAGTATGGAGAAAAAAAATAATCATTTGACATTTGAAAATTAAAATAGGTTCTCACACTAAACTCTTTAACCTCTGGATACGTCACAAACCCTCATAAACATACATTACTGCAACACGTATTTTGCCCAACATTCTATGTAAAATCGGTGTTACTTTGTGCTAGATCTGCACTAAAGAGACTACCTTGTAAGAAGGAATCACACATAATAAATAAAGTACACTACCTTGACCTAAAAATAAAATCATAAATGTTTTTTTCTTTATATGAATTTCCTTTAAGATGTAGGAAAGAAATTGCAGGAAAATGTTCATATGGAAAAAAAGGTATAACATGACTGAAATGCAATACCAGCTAAACTTTAATAGTTTAGAAGTCTGTAAAATTATTTCTTCATTTGGGCTCTTTGAATACTGGCTGCTGAAATAGCCTTTTTGGACTTTCTCCTAATATCAGTTTCCTATCCTGCTTGCTCTTATGTGC
>OW240913.1:157779871-157804253 GCA_933207985.1 Pelobates cultripes | reverse complement strand
GCTGCCACCTCCTCCTACTCCATCCTCTTCCATAACCTCCTCGGCTGAGTCCTCTTCTGCTGCTCCGTCTTGCTCCACATCAACAGATAGGGGACGTAACAGGGATTAAACTGATAAGAATAGTACTACTTAACACACCACTCCTATCTGGTGGCACATTAGATTGCAGGCGCAGTGCCCCAAATTTGTTGTGATCTGTGAGTAAGGTAAACTGTTGTCCATACAAGTAAGGTTGCAGCTTTTTGAGGGCCCACACCACTGCCAGGCACTCCTTTTCAATGGCAGGTAAGATATACTTGGCTATTATGCAAAAGTTTCACGGCAAATAAGCGGGTTTACTAGCCACCATCTGCTCCGACTTAGCTCAATACTGCTCCCAATCCAAGCATAGAAGCGTCTGTATGGACGAGAAAGTGTTTAGTTGGATCAGGAGAAGAAAGTACAGGTGATTTAATGAGCGCCGTCTTGAGCTGATGGAAGGCCTGTTCACATTCTGGGGCCCATACTACTATCTTGGGGAGGTTTTTACACGTTCCTATATGGCACTTACTGGGCTTTAGGGTCAGTCCGGACTCCCTAATCCGGTCTATTACGGCTCCTATGTGGGTCAGGTGTTCGGGCCAGGAGCTGCTAAAATGTCTATACCATCCAAGTAGGTGTGTATCAGTGTGTATCAGGGATCCTTAGGACAGGTGTCAATCCATATCTGCCAAGTGACCCTATGTTGGGGTAACATTGCCTATTCTGCTCTGTGTCAGTGTGTATCAGGACCACTGATAGGAGGCGGAAGAGTATTAAACTGATCAGAACAATACTAAACACACCCACTCCTATCTGGTAGCACATTAGCTTGACCGCGCAGTGCCCCAAATTTGAATTAAGAGGACCGACCAAGCATCTTCTTCCATCTCCCTGTTACAGAAATCACTGCCATATCCATACAAATTGTACAGAATGTCCAGGATAGTTTTCCAGGGACAAATGTTGTCGCCTGTTGAACGAGGTGACCTTGCTCGGGTCCCAGGTGTACGGTTCCTAAAATGGCTACCATATACACGTCCACTGATAGGAGACGCGGAAGGTATTAAACTGATCAGAACAATACTAAACACACCACAAATAAGGTTTCTCTCCTGTATGGCTCCTCAAATGATGCTTAAGATTAGAAGCGGCTGAAAAGCATTTCTCACACTCCGAACAAAAATATATTTTTTTAACATTCTCTCCACTTTGAACGAAATGACGTTTGGGAAGAGATTAACATAATTAAACACAGGCAGTAAAAATACAGTTTTTAGCCATACCCTGTAACTTTAAAACTACACATCCCATCTTCATAATTACATATTTGGAATCAGCACACTTAAAACATAAACATAACCAAAAATCAGCCAAATCCATCCAGGGGTTAAAAAGTTAGCTGGAGGTCCCTTTATGACCGACCGCAAGCACATTTTCCTGCCCAAAACAGTTCCATAGATTTGGGCTGTGAGGTCGGTCTATTTCAGGCTGAAAAAACGACTAAGTCCCATCGCCGAATGGGACTTAGTCTCTGCAGCTGAAATAATTTCCCATTTACTGAACCAAGTGGGAAATAGCCAGGCAGGCACAAGGGTTTGCACCAGGTCTGGGGACACAGGGGACACCGTCTTAAAGGGGCCGTGTCCCCAACAAGTCTGGGGACACGGCCTTAAAGGGGCAGTGTCCCAATCTTCCTGATGTCCCAAAAAGGTGTTTAAAGGGCCAGCACCAGTCACATAAAGAGTCCATAAGCCCCAATATGCCCACCGACAGTCTTAAAGGGCCATACACACCAAATAAAAGTGCATACATTTCACAATCTCCCAGGGGCCATAGTCATGCGGGAGGAGGCTGGCAAGTAGGCTTCTCCACAACCCAGGGAAGCAGGGCAATTTGCCATTTAAAGGGCCCGTTACAAATAGCAGTTTGTAACAAGGTGTCAATCCATATCTGCCAAGTGACCCGATGTAGGGGACCAGTCCCTATTCTGCTCTGTGTCAGTGTGTACCAGGGAACCTTAGGACAGGTGTCAATCCATATCTGCCAAGTGACCCGATGTAGGGGGAACAGTCCCAATTCTGCTCTGTGTCAGTGTGTATCAGGGATCCTTAGGACAGGTGTCAATCCATATCTGCCAAGTGACCCTATGTGGGGGGACCAGTCTCTATTCTGCTCTGTGTCCGTGTGCATCAGGGGCTCTGAGGACAGGTGTCAATCCATATGTCAAGGTGTCAATATGTCATATGTCGGGTGTCAATCCATATTGATTGTGATTTAGGAATGTTAGGTGATTTCTGCCCTTTATGGATTAAAACCAGACTCTGTATCAACTGTGTAATTTTCCATGGGAGTTTTGCCATGGATCCCCCCTCCGGCATGCCACAGTCCAGGTGTTAGTCCCCTTGAAACAACTTTTCCATCCCTATTGTGGCCAGAAAGAGTCCCTGTGTGTTTTAAAATTCGCCTCCCCATTGAAGTCAATGGCGTTTCGGGCGGTTCGCCGGTTCGCGAACATTTGAGGAAGTTCGCGTTCGCCGTTCGCGAACCGAAAATTTCGGGTTCGCGACATCACTAATCCTCACTAATAATTGGAGAGGTATGGTGTCTCTCCTGAGTATCCGTCGAATCTCCTTCCGAATGGCCGCTATCTTGGATGCGCAAGTGTTGGAGTCTATCTCGAACCCGAGGAACTGAACTACTCGGGATGGAGTCAACAATGATTTCTCTCTGTTCATTACAAACCCCAATGATTCCAGAAAGTGAATGGTAAATCTCGTCTGAGATTGAATTCTGGATTTGGAGTTGCCAAAGATCAACAAATCGTCCAGATACACGAGACACGATTCCCCTTTCTCTCAGATGGGCCATGACTGGTTTGAGGAGTTTCGTAAAACACCATGGAGCCGAACTGAGGCCGAATGGTAGACATGTGAATTGGCAGGGGCGACCCCTCCAGGTGAAACAAAGGAAAGATCGGCTTTCTCGTGCCATCGGCACCGACAGGTATGCGTCTTTTAAGTCTAGACGTGTGAACCAGTCGCGTTCATTCAGTAAGTCCCTCAGAAGGTGAATACCTTCCATTTTGAAATGGCGATAAGCCACAAATCCATTGAGTTCTCATAAATTGATGACTGGACGGTAGTCTCCCGTCTTTTTCTTGACAACAAACATGTTGCTGAAGTAACCCTGGTCGCCTGTGGCGAATTCCACCGCTCCCTTTGCAAAAAGGGTTTGTATCTCCATGTCTATGAGGCGTCTCTGGCTCTGACGCCCGGATAGGTGGTGGTCGCCTGGTCTGAACTGGCGTATGGGTAAACTATCACGTACCCTCGCACAGTCTGTAGGATCCATGTGTCTGTGGAGATGCGTTCCCACTCCTGTGGAAAAAGGGACAGTCTGCCAGCAGTTATATTTGAATGACATAACAGAAGACAGTTCATGCTCACATGAGTTGAAACGTCCCCGTCCTCTGTTCTGAGTGCCCCTTGTACGCAGGGCCGGCGCTTCCTATAAGGCGAACTAGGCAGCCCTTTAAATTCTGCAGCCGCCTGAGCGCTCTATGGAGAGCGCTCAGGCGGCTGCCGCAGTGCCTCACCTCCCCTGCCCTGTAGCGTGGCCGAGCTCCTTTCCGGTCCGCGTGCACTCCTATCCAATCCCACCCGAGTAGCAGAAAAAAGCTTCAACCCGCTACGAGCGAGAATTTAGTAACAATAGAAATAGTGAGAAATAGTAGAAATGGTATTAGAAGAGAATGATAGGAAGAGAAATAGTGGAAGGAAGAAATGGTAATAGAAGAGAGAATGATAGATAGAAAGAAGATTGAGAAATAATTTAATAGAAAGAGAATAATTAGAAATGATGATAGGAAGAGAATAATTGATAGGAAGGAGAATGATAGGCAGAGAATGATAGAAAAGGTAGGGAAAAATTATAGGAAAAGAAAGAAAGAATACGAGAGATACGAAGGGAAAGCTTAGCGATTACAGGAGGAAGGAAAATTACAGGAGGAAAATTACAGGAGAGAAGGGGAGGGGAGAAGATTACAGGGAGGGGGGAGAAGAAGAGAAGATTACAGGGGGGAGAAGAAGAGGAGAACACAGGGAGGGGGGGACGGACTGCCCCCTGGTGGACGGACTGCTCTTTGGAGAACCATTCCTGGCGGAACTGAAAAAACATGTAGGCCTATTCACTACACTGAATAAGGCCCAATTATCCATTAGACAAGTCTTTCGGAATCCACAGACAACTCGAGGTGTTTTTGGCAGGGCTGGTCGGCAGAGGGGTCGGGCCACCAGCCGTTTCTAGCCATCTGGCCCCAGTCGTCCATACGCTACACAGAAGTTCTTCCCATCTGCAAGAGCCAACTTCGCAAGGGGATCCTTACGTACAAGCAGGGCCGGTGCAAGGATTTTTGCCGCCCTAGGCAAAAGAAGGATTTGCCGCCCCTTCCTCCCCCTCCCCCGGAACATCGCAATGCCCCACCCATAGAACTAATGCCAGTGCTGCACACAGTGTGTGTTTACATTAAAAAGCCTGCAGGGACAAACTATAGACACCAGAACAACTTTATTAAGCTGCAGTGGTTCTGGGGACTATAGTCAGGGCCGGTGCAAGGATTTTTGCTGCCCTAGGCAAAAGAAGGATTTGCCGCCCCTTCCCCCCTCCCCTCCCCCGGAACATCGCAATGCCCCACCCATAGAACTAATGCCAGTGCTGCACACAGTGTGTGTTTACATTAAAAAGCCTGCAGGGACAAACTATAGACACCAGAACAACTTTATTAAGCTGCAGTGGTTCTGGGGACTATAGTGTCCATTTAATGTGAGGTAAATTAGAGATTAGTGTCACTAATAATATACTAGATTGCCTACTTACAAACAGATGAGGATGGTGATGGGCTCTGGCTGCAGTCTGGCTCCACTGGTCTGGTGTAGAACAGGATCTCTGGAGGCTGTTTGTAACTGTGGTCACAAAATTCAATGTTCTGGGAGAACGGGAAGCAGCTCCATTTTTTGGGGCCTCTTACATAGCTCAAGGTCTGGGCCCCAGGGCCTGACGGTGAGTATGCCCATAAAGCCCACCCATAAGTCCACCTACATGTTCCACCCATGAGTTCGCTCACAGGGAGTGGAGTGTGTAGGGGATGTGTTATGTGTTACTGTAGAGGATCTAATGTGTGTGCTTACGTAATGTAGTGTATAGGGATACCAGTTTGTGTAGGTGATGCAGTGTGTTTGTGTGTAGTGGAAGCAGTGTGTGTGTATAAGGGATGTATTGTGTGTTTCTTGTTGTGTGTAAGGGATGCATTGTGTGAATCTGTGTTTGTATGCATAAGGGATGCATACAGCGGTCTCTCCTCACACCCCTCCCCTAGTGGTCTCTCCACCGCCCCCTCCCTCCTTTAGTGGTCTCTCTCTCCCCTACGTTCTCATCTCCCACCCCTTGTGTTCTCCTCTTATTTCCCTGTGCTCTCCTCTTCTCCCCCTGTAATCTTCTCCCTCCCCCCTCCCAACTGCTGCTTCTCCCCCCGTAATCTTCTCTTCCCTCCCCCCATTCTTCTCTTCCCTCCCCCCCAATCTTCTCCCCCCCATCCCATCAATCATCTCCCCCCCACTCCCTCAATCATCTCCCCCCCTCCTTCCCTCCCATCAATCATCTCCCCCCTCCCTCTCTCTTATCAAATCAAAAATGTATGAATTGAGTCAGATGGTCCAGCAGGTTCCATTCTCATGATCTGGGGTGTCGTATCTGGTGCGGATCGAACATGGGGTTGCCCGTCCCGTCCAGAAACACCCCATCTTCGTATACGTCCGTATTCAATTTACGTGTGCCCTTGCTGCCTGAGCGGCCTGCCCGTTCAGGACCTTGGCTGAATTCTCCGACCTCCTGAGGCATCTCATGCCAGTCCTCCTCCTCCGAGGGAGAGTCCTCTGCCCTCCATTCATCCATGATTTCCAGTGAAGGTGGAGATAATGGTTCCTCATCCCCTGAGGAAGCGGGTTGTGGAGGGGAGCGGTCCAGGCGCCGTGACTGGCGGCTCCGCTTCCGCAATGCCTTCCCCTCCCATCTTTGAAGGGTCGTGTTGGATCCCTTCCATTGGCGTTTGGACGCCTCAGCCTCCGCCCTGGATTGGGCGGAGTACTTATCCTCTCTCCTCGACGGAGGCGTGGTGTCCGCCACCTCCGGCTGTTTGTGTCATCATTTTGGCCAAAGCCTTTTCCACCGAAGCCGACACTGCGGCATTGATCATGGCCTGGAAATCCATAGATGGTGATGGAGGAGCATCTGACATAGTGGCAGATAGTTCTTCCCGTCTGTGGGGAGATAGAGTATACGTCAGTGCGTATGTAGCTACACAGTGGCTTCCACGTACAACTGGGGGTCACCCAGGTACCATATAATCAGTACCACTAGGAGTTTGAGTCTGTCACGGGTGGCGGTCCGGTGCCTGGGACCCAGACACTGTCCGGGCGGCGGTGCGTGGACCGGGACCCATTATGCCTGATGTTGAGAGTAGGAGTCACAGTGTGGAGGTAGATTAGCAGGGTCTGGTGCAGGGCAACCACACGCCCCCTGGTGTTGAGCACCAGCGTTTGTGCAGCCACAACCAGAACCCTGAATCAGCTTATGCGGATCCCAGGAACTAGGAGCAAATAATTAAGCAGACCTCACAGGAGCTGAATAGGGAGGCTCTGCAGCAGGGATGTATCCAGTACTGAATCAAGGCAGAACTAGGAGAGCAAGACACCATACATGAACACAAGACAAAACTAGGAGAACAAAGAAAGACGAGAGATAGGAACCATGCATGAAAACAAGACAAGACTAGGAGAACAGGGCAAGACTAGAAATAGACACCATACATGAAAACAAGACAAAACTAGGAGAACCCAGAACCAGAGCAGGACAGAAAGCATAACCTAAAACATGTACACAAGACATGAGGAAAACAAGAACATAACATGGGCATGACTAAACAGGACTGTACATGGACTGGGATTACAAGACAAAGAAAAACAAGACAAGAGATACAAGGTAAAACAAGAGGAAACATAGCTAAGCACTAATTATGAAAAGTATGGGGATTTAGTTACATTATATGATCATACATTGCACAAGCCTGCCAACAACGCCAATGTACCCCATATCTGGCAGGTCCTACACTGCCTAATGTATACTAAAATAACCACACTAAACCACAATACAGTACTTACCTGCAAGAAAGGGCAGAGAGATGAAATACTGCTGCAGGTCCAAGCTGAAACAAAAGGGTAAGTGGAAACAAGCAGGTGTGGCAACATAAAACAAACATTTAAAGGAAACCTGGAGACTGGGAAACCCAGAGATGGATTACAGAAATGAACCCAGGAACCCAGCAGCAAAGAAAACCAGAAAAACCAAGCAAAGACAGCAAAAAGAGTACTGGATACCAGAAGCCAATGCAGGAAAAATCCGCAGCGAGGAACAGAACGTGACAGAGTAGTGGTCTGTAGAGGGGGTCACCCTCCTATCAACCGGGGTGCACGGTCATTAAAGGTTGGGACGAAGCCCGGTAATGGGAGGTGTCAAAGTCCTCAGTACGCTTATTTTTAAGGTGTCACCCTTGTGCATGAAATTTTGTGGAAGTTTCGCCACTGTGAGGTCTTTTACCAATATGCAGTGAATTGCGTGGATCACCCCAGTTGTACCATGGAGGTGCCGCATACAATAAAGCGTACTTCGTTATATGCCCCTGATTGGGCGTGGGGATCACCCCTATGTAAGATTTTGTCACTAGTACCAGTGTCAGACTTTTTATGTATATTGGTATTTTATTTATATATTTATTTATATATATATATATATATATATATATATATATATATTTATTATATTATTATTATTATTATATATATATATTTTTTTTTCTTCTTATATTTTATTTTTACTTCTTGTGAGAATGGGTCTTCAATGTGTGCACCCGTGTGCGTCAATCACCAGTGCCCTCAGTGAGAGCTAGCCATTGGGTATTGCAGCCTGAGCAGGATGAGTGTTGTCCTGCCAATCAGTGGAAACATCTTAGAAGGGTGCTGTACAGTTAATAATCCCTTTATTCTGAGTTTCTCAGATGATGTCCCAATGCTCTCTGCAGTGGCTCCCCTAAGCCAGGGTTTAAGGGGTTAATTTACAATGGGGAATTAAATAGCTCTAAAATCCTATGCAGGTCGTGGGAATCACGAACTGGCAAACTAAGATGGCCGCCGAGGATCTTGCAGTATTGCGAGATCCAAGATGGCCGCCGTTCGCGTGGAAATTTTGCCGCGCGGCCCGTGATCACGGTCCGCAATCGCGGTCCGACGGTTCCCGGCCGGCACCCCCCCTTGTCCCCTTCCTACTCCCCAGCCCCTGGAACCCTTAAGGTAGCCTCTTGGTCCTGCGCGATCGCGCCATTTTACAAACAGACAAGAGGCAGGCTGGAATATGCAGTCCCAGAGTAGAGGGCAATACCACACAAGGAAAGTGATGAAACCGAGGGAGTAGCAGTGATGGACGTTTAGGGTATAGTTAAAGGGGACACAACAGGTTAAAGGCCTGTGCCTTGGCTGGAAGCAGCAAAGAAAGAGGAAGTCCTGTGACGATCAGGGCTTTATATATGGATATGTAGTGTGTTATGATTGGTTAAAAGTTTAATGATTGACTTGTGCTGCTGGATGCATGAGTAAAGAAAGTCATGCAAAATAGGAAGCCTCCTGTCATGTAATAAAATTATCAACTGCTGATGGAAAATGTTTGTTAATATTGATATATTTTCATTTACTGCTCGATGTTATCACAGTAAATTAAATGGTTTTCTGTGCCATTGGGTTTATGGGTAATAACATCAAGCAATAATTATGTTTTCTATTATAGCAAGCCAAAATTGAACATCTAGAATATAATATATAGGGTGATGTTAAATACAATATGTAACTACCCAAAATTCCCAGAAATGGCAGTTTCATTTTATTTATAAGAGTTCAATAGTTAAAGTAAATCTATTACAGGTTTATTTGCATAGATTGTTACCTCTTATATTATATTAACATTTACACTAAATAAGATGACCAAAGGGAAATGGTATTTAAAGTAATGTATTTATATTTTATAAGTAAGTTATGTATAACAATGATGTAATGCATATGCGTTCAAAATCTTCAAATAATTGTTTTTTCATATTTTTACTTTTAGTTTATTTGAACAGAGGTAGCTTCAAGGTTAAAAATGATAGTGGAAAAATAAGTGTGTTGCAATAACTGTAAACTTTGGAAAGCCGAAGGAGAGGAATTTAGCAAAAAATAAGGAGGTTGTTGGCAGTTTGTGTGACTGAAGACAGCTAGCAGGAAATATTCCTTGCTGGAAGGTTTTGGATACATTTTGCAACAGTGAATATACACTGACATCTGCTGGATGAAATTATTCGGGACACATAAAATCTGTCATTTATTCTAAATCCCAGGTATTTTTAAGCATGCTCATTAAAAAAATAAAATAAAAAAAAAGGATCGTTTCTATTACCAAAAATTGAACAATGAACAGTTTATCTCAAAAGGACTGTGCCAAAATAAGTTATATAACTGATACAATGCACACCATTTAGAAGGTTAGTCTGAAAAATAATCATTTTCAAATTTATGTTAGCAATCTGCCACTTTCTGTTGTTTTGCTTCTGTGCACATCAAAGGGGAAATGTTATATTCCTTATTCATAAACAGCATTCCTTCATACTGGGTTCCTAGTGCAATTGTATGGGGGGGTGGAGGGTAGGGAGGCTTTTTAATAAAAAAAAATGTATTTAATAAAATATATTTATGCCCCCCCCCCCTTCTTACCTTTACTGGGAGAAGGGGGGACATTTATGGATCCAGGTGGTCCGGTGGGGATTCTCTGGTGGTCCCAGTGGTGATGAGGTGAACTCTAGCCCGTAGCTCCAGGGCTAGAGTTCACTCTCGCGAGAGTAGGACCTGGAGGAGCTGCAGGCTGAGCTCCCGGGTCCTCTCTCTCTCACTCCCTCCCCTGCCGGCTGCCAGCACGGTGCCTGCGGACCGGGGAGGAAAATCTCTGATCTGTGATCTCCGCAGGCACATTGCAGGGCTGGCACTTGGACAATGCCAGCCCTGCATTAGCTGGCAGGGGAGAATCTCAGATCCGCCAATGGCATGATGGATAGATCATATATACAGTATATGTTTTAGAGCAGGCCTGTCCAACGTGCAGCCCTCCAGATGTTGCTGAACTACAACTCCCATGATTCTTTCAATTACACAGATAGCCAGGGAATCATGGGAGTTGTAGTACAACAACATCTGGGGGGCCGCAGGTTGGACAGCTCTGTCTTAGAGTTTTACAGGATGAAATTATAGTTAATTGGTACCGATCTCCAAGTGTGTCAGACCTCCCATGTCTTAGCCACTGCTTTGGATTGGGGAAAAACACTGTGGTAGCTGTGTTCATATAAGGCTTTTTTGTCGATTTCAAGAAGGAGGGAAGAGAGAGCAGACGCCGCTGAGGATTTCCAGGATCTCACTATTTTGCGTTGCACAGTCAGGAGGATATGGAGTATTAGGTTTTTGTACACTAGTGGTTAACTGCTCAGGTAAATTAAGTGGTGTGAGCGGAGCAGTGTGTGTGACATCTAAGATTAGTTGGTGGATGGATTTCTAAAATTGAGTTAGTGTGGTACATTGGCACCAAATATGTAGCATAGTGCCTTCTGCTAGGCCACACCTCCAGCACACGGGGAATGAGCGGGGGAACATTTTATGGATTTTCGTCAGTACCATATAACATCTAAATAATATATTTTTCTGCTGTTCCAGAAGGGTAGCGGATTTGATTAGTTTTTTGGGCATATTAATCATTATGTCCCATTGTTTTTGGGTTATGTTAGAGTTAAGGTTGGTAGCCCAATATTGAATTGGTGTCGAATTGGAGAGTAGGATGCATGTTAAGAGGAGCAAGTGTCACAGGGATATCCGTTTACAAGCGTTAGGCTTTGTTTGTCTAACACCGATCTGTTCTCAAAAAGTCAAATCGTGGCTTATGTCATTCAGTAAAGCTCTTTGTGGTCGAGCCTGCCCTAAAAAGGATTTTAATTGTGTATGAGAACAGTGAGGCTGGAGGGAGGTTATATGTCGATCTCATGGTCGAGAACTTCATTAACTGTGTCTGATGGAACAGGTGATACAGGTGTGTGGCTCCTCCAGTGTCCCATGGTGTTGCGTAAAATGGGGCTATACAGTACAGGAAGGCCATGATTGGAATTGCTAGGGAAAGCAAGGTGGAGTTGCTCAGTTTGGCCCTGTGTGTATTCCACACTTAGAGAGTTGACGGGGCAGGTGGTCTGAAATGTTTCAGCAGCCACAGTAAGCATGGTAGATCAAGTGGTTTCACTGAAGATTTTTCTAGAGAGACCCGTTGTGGGAGAAGTATGGGAGGGCTGAAGCTAGAATAGCAGCATGGTAGTAAGTTTTCACATCTGGGAACGCAAAGCCTCTCAGACGGATTGGAGCAATTAACAGTTTAGTCGCAGCTCTGGGTCATGAACCTGCCCATACAAATATGAGAAGGTCTCTATGTATGGATTTGACTAATGATGGCGGTATTGGGATTGGAAGTGAGCGAGACAGGTACTGCAGTTTTGGAAGAATAGACATCTTTATTTCTACAACTCTCTACATCCAGGTCAGAAACAGTTGCTTAGGAGGCACTTACAATCATTCCAAACTGTGATGTAATTAGTTGGGAGTAGGTCTGTTATGTTTTTGGTGAATGTCACACCTAACTATTTAAAGTTATCTTTCCAACAGTCAAATGGGTATAAGCATCTAAGGCACAAAGTATGTGAGGGGATTCCCATACTTAATGCTTGTGTCTTACTGGTGTTTAGGGAGTAATATGATACCCTGCCATATTTTTTGAATAAGTTCATTGGGAGAGGGAGGCTACGGGGTCAGTAAGATAGATAAGGATATTGTCAGCAAACGCACTGATTTTGATTTTGTTTTCTCCCACTGTAATACCTTTATCTTAGAGTGGTGTCTGGTGGGGTTAAGGAGAGGTTACAAAGCGAGAACATATAGTAGGGGGCTTGTACCATTGGTGATTGAATTTAGATGAGAGAAACGCCATTACCTAAGTGGTAGGTCAGTGTATGACACAAACATTTGTTGTAGTATTTGACCAGGGATCCCTTATTTCAGCAGAACCTCTCTCAGTAAGGCAAAAGCTTTTTCCACTTTTAGAGCTAAGAAGAGTCTGCCTTGACAGGTGCCTCCGAGGTTCTCCATAACCAAAAACAGTTTGTGTTTGTGTTTGTCTAGTACCTGACACCCCATTACAAAACCAGTTTGGTCTTCGTTAATAATGGTGGATAGTATTGGACCTAGGCCGTTGGCTAAGATTTTTGCTTATGTATTTTAGCATCTGTGTTAAGCAAAGATATGGGCGTGTAATTTTGCAAGCATCTGGAGGCTTATCAGGTTTGGGGATAGTGACAATCATGCAAATAGCATCTCTGGTGGGAGTAACCCTGTCGCGGTGTCATGGCGATAGACTTTTAGTAAGTGTAGGGCAAGCTTTTCCACAAACTTCTTGTAGTAGGAGTTGGGAGGCCATCTGCCCATGGGGATTTGCCTGAAGGTAATTTCTTGATTATATCTAGTACTTCAGTTAGTGTTATTGGCTGAAGTATTGCTTTGGATTGGATTGGAGTTAACTGTGGGAGAGTGATGTTGGAGAGATAGGCTTGAAAATCGCAATTTTTAGGGGTATGTGTGTCACTGTCAAGTTGAATAGAAGTTGGCAAATTCTTGACTAATGGGGGCTCAAAATCTTTCTACCGTGTTCATCTACAATGTGTGCAATTGTGGATGCTTGTCATTTATTTCTGAGCCTAGGGGCAAGGAATTTAGTTGCCTTGCCACTGTGGTGGTGAAAGGTTGCCAAAGTCTGTGTAAAAAGTGTGTTGTCTTAGCTGCATTGAGTTAAGCTATTCAGACATATAAAACCTGAAGTTCTGCAGTTAACTGGCCAGAGGGTTGTAATGTATTCTGGTTGGAAAGTAAAGCTATGCATTTGTGTCAGTCTAGTAAGGTGGTTTGGTGTTGCTTTTTAAGGTGAGCGGAATGCCTAACTAACAGGCCCCAGATCACTGGTGTATGTGCTGCCCAAATCATAAAATAAGAGGAGTCTCACACAACATTGCAGGTAAAATAATCTGTGAGTCCTGCATTGATCAAGGACGTAAACTTAACGTCTGTCAAGGAGTTATGATCCAGGAGAATTGCATCAATACGTGAGTACGTATTAGGATCCCTGGAGTAGAACATAAAGTATCTATCTCCTAGGTGGAGCATTCTCCAGCTGTCATACGGGCCATAGGAAGAGAGTATTGTGGACAGTTTTTGTTTTTTTTCATTGGGTAGTTAAACGCTTTTTCCTATGCCCCCTCAGAGTGTCCAGGTGTCAAGATCTACAGTTTGTATAAGTTATTATCTCCACAGAGGATTAGGACTCCTTCTTTATAGTCATCAATTTTATTTAAGAGGTAGCAGACAAAGGATTTAGAGTTATCATTAAGGATAACTATAGGGTCAGGAACACAAACATGTTTTACTGACCCTATAGTGTCAAAACCACCACCTAGCCCTCCTGGGTCCCTTATGCCTCCATAAATATAGTAAAAATCTTACTGTATTCAAGCTTGAAGGTGTAACTCGGCATGCTGTTAGACTCAGAAAAACAAGCAGTGTGCTGACTTCATCAGAAGTGGTAGCCTGATCCAATCACAGTGCTTCCCCATAGGATTGGCTGAGACTGACAAAGAGGCAGATCAGGGGCAGAGCCAGCATGATTCAAACACAGCCGTGGCCAATCAGCTTCTTCTCATAGAGATGAATTGAATCAATGAATCTCTATGAGGACAGTTCAGTGTCTGCATGCAGAGGGAGGAGAAACTGAATGTTTGGATGCATTTTAGGCAACCATGACCCAGGAAGGATCTCTAACAGCCATCTGAGGAGTGGCCAGTGAAGTTATCACTAGGCTGTAATGTAAACACTGCATTTTCTATGAAAAAACTGTGTTTACAGCAAAAAGCCTGAAGGTAATGATTCTACTCACCAGAACAAATTCAATAAGCTGTAGTTGTTCTGGTGACTATAGTGTCCCTTTAGGGAAATATACAGAGACCAAGGTGTACTATACATAATTGATCAGTCCTAGGACAATAATAAATCTACCTCAAGGATCTGTGTAGTGTATTTGAATGGTAAAAGCGACATCTTTATGATGAAGATGATTACTTCTTTGGATTTGGTGGCTGAGAGAGCATGATATTGTATAGGGTAATGTTTTGTGAAAATGGCAGGAACCCTGTAATTTTTATGGTGCGTCTCCTATCTATATCTATATCCTACATCAAATGAGGCTTTATTTCTCATATCTTGGTAGTGCCATCTCCTTTTACTTAGGGAGTTTAGCCCCTTAACATTCTAAGTAACAATTCTCATAATACAGTGAAGTTGGGAGGATTGTTTCCAATATCTTTAAGGAAAGCCTTTACCAGGGCATAGGAATTTGGATAGACCGTACCGATAGAAATGGATTGTTATGGAGTCTACCGGGCGAGGCGAGAACCATGTAAAAGTGTCCTCTATTTCTAAGCAAAAATAACATAATAGTAATCTTTGAGATGTACACATCTGGAGTTTCCTCCATTTTGGGATAGAGTCAGGCCTTCCTGCAGTTTTGTGGCAGTCTTGAAGCCTTGGACTTCTGTCTCTGTGACATCGTTGAGCAGTTAGCTTATTTTAAGGTATACAGCTTTCAAGAGTCTGAATGTTTTACGCTCTTATATGCTTGGATCTCTGGAACTTCACCAAAGTGCAGCCATGCAGGTCTAGCGCTAAGCTACGCTCCCGAGAGACTATTTTTAAAAAACGTTAAACTTTTTTCGTTAATGCAATGTGGGGGATACTTGACTATGGCAAAAAGCATGTGAATATATATTATAATTTTAGAAGTGTGGTTTTTTTTAATACATATTTAGCAGATTATGTATATGCTTTATTTACTCAAGCATGGATTGTCTGTTGGCATTAGAAATTAAATTTATAGGCCACCAAAGCCTTGTTGGAAATCTTTGCTTTCAGTCTTTTATATTTTCAATATATTTGTCACACTGATATGTGAATGTTCTCCTTAATATCTTTATTTTCTGGTAACTGAGCATTTGGGCAGTTGTGTGTAGTTGAAATACACTTTAACTAGTGACATCATGTTTGCATCCTCAGAAACATTGATATAAAAACTTATTGGTTATTAGTTGTGTTGGTGGTTTTTTTTTTGTTTGTTTTTTGTTGTTGCTTATTTTACTTTTACCCAAATAAAATTACAATTTATTAAAGTAAACAAATGAATGAGGGATCCATTCCAAAGATATGTTTTTTTGTTTTTTTTTGTTTGTTTTATGTTTTCCACTCCATTCTTTTGATGATGGATTGTATGAAGTCATGTTCAAATCTGTTTGGAGATGTGGATCTGAAATGGCGTTCCTGGAGCCTGCAATAACAATACGGTGGTGACTGATGTGTGCTGGTCCCACACATTGTATTTAATTACATTTTATTACTAATTCATTCGTTCTGGTGAAAAACAGCCAGTTGGTTGAAGCTGATGATAGGGCGCTGACTTTTTCATCCACACTGAAAGATGGTCAATCATGCTACAGACTAGATGTGTGGAAAAGCGTTGTGTTTCCCAGGTTAGAAGGTGTGAGTGGGCCATCAATTGCTAATGCCCAATCTGGTCCGTCTTCAGTGTGGAATAAACAATCCCCTATTAGCTTCTCCCAACTGCATCTGGAGAGGTAGAAGGGGTAGCCACACTCAGGGACAGCACTACCCCACAGGTGCAAAGTGCGGGTGACAGGCGGGAAGGAGGTGCACAGAACTCCCTCTTCCAGCCAGTAATTCTCAGCCCACCATCAAGAAATTTCCCAGTGGGTTGCTGTTACCTGGGGCTGGCCGGCGCTTGCTGTTGCCTTTGTAAATGCTGCTGCATATTTGTGGGAGGTGCGAAGAGTGAAAGCTGCTAGTCTCTCATTGCAATACACATTTAGGCTGCTGGAATACATGATGTCAGATCTGGTGGCCGTTTGTTCTGTGAATGGCTGTGATGAAGGATCAGGATACATTGCCAGTCAAAGAACCATGGAGGCTGATACTAAGGGCAATGTATATCAGTAAGTATGCGTGTCAGTCAGAGTGTGTGTGGCAGTGAATGTGTGTTTATGTCGGTGTGTGTCTTTATATATGTGTGTGTCAATGAGTATGTGTTTGTGTGTCAGCCTGTGTGTACACGATGGGTATATGTTTGTGTTTGTCAGTATGTGTGCGTGCGTGTATCAGTTTGTGTATCAGTGATGAGTGTGTGTCGATATGTGTTCATTTGTGTGTCAGACAATGTCAATGAGATTGTGTGTTTGTGTCCACGTGTCTTTAAAACATCAAGTTCAATAAAAAAATTTATATAAAACTGTATATTAACATATGGTATAATATGTACACAAATATTAATATTATACACATACATTCTTATTAGTGGAATGAACAAGGGGATGACCACCAGCACTACCATAGTTTTGAAAAAAAATTCTACAAAGAGTTAAAAAAAGACCACAAATCAGTAAAATAATTCTAAATCAGTAGATCAAAGCTGGTGTAAGTGACACTAGCAGTAAGAGTTTGGCAAGAGGAAAGAAAAAATGTAATCATGCGCAACTGGTATTTAAAGTGCACACCCAGGTGCTACCATATTTATTTTAAGGACAAAATACAGAATGCAGACATTTCGGGCAAAGGGCCCTTTGATTTTAACAGAAATCCAAACTAACACATATACATAAACGGGCTCACATTAGTTCAAATGCCGCCACCCACAGTTGTAATGTGATCAAAGGGCCCTTTGCCCGAAACGTCTGCATTCTGTATTTTGTCCTTCAGATAAATATGGAGCCTCCAGAATGGCGGATGGACCATGGAACTAGCTGCACAGCTGATTTTGATCACATTACAACTGTGGGTGGCGGCATTTGAACTAATGGGAGCACTTGTATGTATATATGTTAGTTTGGATTTCTGTTATAATCAAGTACATTAGCATTGATAAAGGGCTCACTGCCCAAAATGTCTGCATTCTCTATTTTGTCCTTCAAATAAATATGGTAGCACCTGGGTGTGCACTTTAAATACCAGTTGTGTATGATTCAATTTTTTCTTTCTTGGGTCTGAGTTTTCCTGCTAAGTACTGGCACTATCCTCACCATTCCCTTTGCTATGCCTACGGGTGGTTCTAGCAGTAGTGGAGGTAGCACTTGTGGTAGGTGGGGGACAACTGCACAGAAGCAGTTACAGCACCAGTGGATCTGCTGCCTGTCCAAGTACTTTCTTTTTCTGTTTCTTCCCTCATTGGATGAGTCAACTCTATAGTAGATACAGATGGACTTGGAGGTGGTGGAGAAGATGCAGTGGGTGAGTGCACACTAGCAAAATATGGAATCACTACCTCTAGACACTCTCTTCTTCTAATTCCTTTGGGTTATCATACTCATAGTATATGGTAGATCATAGGCCTCTTCACACAATCCTATTCTTGGGTAGATCATAGGCCAGATATAAAAGTGCTATGTCTACAGTGGTGTGGGAAACTGAATTCTCATCATTGGATTTGTCACCACCCAAAGACAATGAGGACACTACTTTGGCAATCTACTCTAAATCCTCACTAAAGAGTCTCTTATACAACCCCATAAAGTAGACTATGCTGCTTTCTTCCTTAGTTGAACTTACTTGGATTTTAGCTGCTGTTATTATAATTAAACAGATAGATGCGCACACACATGCATAAACACACGTTAACTCCTGGGATCAACTAGGAGAAAGTTAGGATATATGTTTCCTAATGTTTTGTAACCTGCACGGTAGATATCAGATTAATAAAACAAGCAAGATCTCAATGACTGCAGCAAAACTACTCCCCCCAATATGCCACAGGTGGAGAATGGGAAAGAAATATTTTATAAATCTTCCCTATGCTCCCTTCTGGGGATTGCAGCTCAGTCTCTGCTTTGGTACATATGCTTTTGTAGCAACATGTGTTTTTGGAGAGGTTTATTTTCCCACTAGAAAAATGATTTTAACTTATCATACCGTGGTACATTTTTTCCCTTCCAGTATTACTGGAAGTTATTGGAATATGAGTATTCTAATTGTCAGTTTTGGAGTTTAATGAATGCTTCCTTTTTTTAAAATCCCAGTAGGATATTATTACTTGTAATAACGTTGAGAAAACCAAGGTTCCTGACAGTCGTCTAGTCTATACAATATAACTAAATTCCAGGCAGGATGCATCATATCATGACCTGCACACTTTATGAGTCACATTTGGCATGAGAAGTTGAATAATTTTGATGTGGCTAAAATGAATGATTTGGAAAAAATGTATAAAGTTCCATAGCTCAGACTTTCTGCTACTTTGTTGTGTCCCCATTCCAAATATTAACATCAGTGGTTCATGAAATGCTGGAATGTGCCATACAAAGAGGAATAATTATTGCAGTCTTTTTTTTAATATTTCCACACACTCATATGACATGCTTAAATGTTATGTAATAAAAATCAGGGAACTATCCAGGTAAACTTTGTTACTAATTGCTATGGATCCTGGGTATTAATGCTGTACTAAGTATTTACACACATGTGACAATAGGCCTATATATACCACACTATTATGTGCAATATACTATGCCATCAATCGACTGGCTTTAGTAGTAAACACTGTCCGTGTTCTCATCAAACCTTGCTTCTCATTAATCACTGCACTTAAAGAGACACTTTAAGCACCCAGACCATTTCAGCTCATTGAAAAGATCAGTGTGCAGTGACCCTGTGCGCTTAACCTTGCAATGGTAATTATTGTAATTACTGCAATAATTACCTTGCAGGGCTAAGACAGCCTCTAGTGGCTGTACATCAGGCTGCATGAAGGACATCCAGCATCAATAAATGCCCCGTAGGAAAGCATTGCAGCAATGCTTTCCTATGAAGAGGGCCTAATGCGCTTGCAACGTTCATTAGCACCCTCCTCCCCCCAATCGGATGACATTGGAGTGGGTTGAGAGCTGACCCAGCACTGAAGGACATCTAGTTAGAATCGGGTGAGCACAGTACGGGTTTATAAATGCTTCCACTGCGGGAGAGGGAAATGAAGGGGAGGGGGCACAAGGGAGCTATTGTGCTAGGAAAACAACTTTGCATCCCTTTAAAAACAGCAATTTGGGAGGGTGGTTTGTTAGAGGGAAATTTGGTAGAATAGGAAACTGGTAGGGTGACACATAAGTAGGTAGTTACATGGTAAATTACACAGGGCAATAGAGAATACAATGGCGTATTTCAGTAGGTGTTCAGGAAGAAATGATATTGTAAATAAGCTAGTTTTGGCAAAAAGGTATATAATAGCATCTATTTGTTTATCTTTTTTTAAATGGAAAGTTTTAGAGGGGTAATGTAAACTGATGTAATATTGTGTTTTTGTTGCACTAATGCAGGGTTTCCCAATTAATTTTTGCTGTGGAACCCTTTGACATAGTGTATCAACATCGTGGACGCCCTCCAAAGAAAAAAAAAATTCAATTGCGCCGTTTTTTGTTTTTTTTTAAATGTGCCGACGTGTGTATATCTGTGCTTGTATGTGCCAGTTGTATATCTGACACACAGATACACACACACACACACACAGTGTCAAGGTGTGTGTGTGTGTGTTTGTATGTGCCAGTGTGTATGAATCTGCACAGAGAAGAGATTGGGGGCACACCCGTTGATGCATTATGCAAGAAAGTTGCTGCCGCAGTGACCAAAATTCATACAGAAAAAAAAAATAGTTACGGCGCACTCAGACTTCTAAAAATACATAACTAAGAAGGCTACTATAAAACGCCTATCTAAGAGAATAAATATGGGGATTTAGTTCCACCATATGGCCAAAAATGTGGGAGACAAATTAAATAGTATTGGTGCTAAAAACAAGCTGCAGTGTATTAAATTAATTTCTTTGTAAGAGCAAAGTGAGTATCCAAAAATTCAGAGTGATAAAAGCAATTAAAAACAGTGTAACAACTAAACAAAGAGAATAAATATGGGGATTTAGTTCCACCATATGGCCATATGATGTTAAGCCCACCACTGCTTCAAAGTACCCCAATGTCAGTGGGTCCTATGCTAATTACAAAACGTGGGAGACATTACCAGTCTCTTTTACAGACAAACATATATACACTCTCATTGACAAGAACAGATACATTCTCACTGACAAGCACACGTTCACTCTCACTGACAAACACACACATACAAACTATATATATATTTTTTTTTTACATTTTACTCCACCCAGCCCCCCTACCTTTTAGGAGTCCCTGGGGTCCAGTGGGGCTGCTGGCATGAAGTCCCTGTGGTCCAGTGGGTATGGCTGCAGCTTGGCGGGCGGCGAGGGACAGACAGGTGAGCGGTGGAGGTGAGCGGCGAGGGAGCTCTGATCTCTCTGCTCAGCTCCCTTGCACACCTCCTAGTGATGCCGGAGCCGGAGTGACGTCATATTCCGGCTCCGGCATCACTGCTGTGCGCGCGAGGGAGCTGAGCAGGGAGATCAGAGCTCACTGCTCCCTCGCCACCCGCTGTCATTTTTTTTTTTTCACATTTTTCGGGTGAACCCCAATTATTGTTCCACGGAACCTAACACCAATTGGGAAACGCTGCTCTAATGTATTCATTTAACCAGCAGTTCAGGAGAATTGAAAAAATAATTTTACTGCAAAATAGCCAAGCTGGAAATTTTTTTTTTAAAGAATTTGGAATTTGTGTTCTAAAATTCTTTATACTTCCTGGTTTGATTAATATAATGTTATGACATCTTTCTTTGCCCTTACTAACACAGAGAGAGTGTCGATATGTAAAGGGATACCTGCTAGCAAAGTAAATCAAAATGCCACTAGAGACTATCACCGCATATGTAACATGGTAAAATTTGAATAACAAACATTAACTTTATTGCACCACTGTTATTATGGTATATCAGCACATCCAGTGACTCACAAAAGCTTCAGTACTATAGGCAACATACAATAAATTTCACTTTGTAATTCCTTCTGTTAGAAACCAGTGAGATTACAGTTCACAATATGAAATATAGACTTCTAAGGGGACATAAGTAGGAAACTAAATGGCACACAAGTGTAAAGGGTATACAAGAAGGACAAATTGTACATTATGGGGAACACAAGAGAAAATGTGCTCCATATAACAAGAGTGTGTAAATTTGAAAAAAAGTGGCTAAAAAAAAAAAACAAGAGGGAGAATGAAAGTGAAAAAGGTGCAGGTAAACCAAAAGCAAATAATGAAAAATTTATACTGAGAGATACTAAGTAATATTTTCAAGAAAAAAAGCCAAAAGAAGGATGTGTTTGGCAGCTAAGGATTGCGCAGCAAGACAAAGGGATCAAGAAACCCTAAGAGGGTTTTATCTGAAGGCACACTAGGGAAATTGTTTACAAAATTAGATAGGGTACTTGTAACAGAACACTGATATACTTTTATATTATTATTTACAATTAATCATTATACATATTACAACATCTGTGTATATGAATTTGTGATTCATAAATCTAAGTAACATATTTTTCAGTGCATCTCCTGGGCTACATCATTAATTGTATTTGACCAACAAGTGCTGGTAATTAAGAGCATGTGTGTGTTCATAAATAGTGACAACATATGCAAATGCTAGACATCTCAATAATGCTCTGCAGAACAGTTTCCGACCTTCATATTGTCAATGGTTGTAGCAGATAAGTGATAGTTCTGACCAAAGAACCAATGACTTACCTCGTAAGTAAATTACCAGTGACCAACCTCATAAGTAAATGTACTAAAATGAGTTATTAAACATGATGACAGTTTTCCTCAAAGTCCTGCAATGTTTTTGTTGTTTACAGCAAGTCTTTTGAATTATTGTATATTTTTAGTCTTGTTACTGCCAAAGAAACTAGCAATGTTTTATTATTATTATTGTTATTATTATTATTATTAATCTAGACTATCTGTCCATGAATCCATCGTTTTCACTATCAGTTTTATGTAACAGATCAATCAGACCAATCAATGACACATTTGCATTTGTTTGTCAAGAAAAGTATATGCTTTATGTTTTCATAAGGAATGAAGACTAAATATGCATACAAGTAAAAGATTACATTTCCTGTATTTGTTTATTTTCTTTTTTCAATTTGACCATTTTTATTCATTTGGGGGTACAAAAAGGAAAAAGGGGATGGGGGAAGGCAGTCATTAATGCCATATTAAAATTTCTTCAACAATTCTACATAATCATAAAAGTTGTCTTCCGTGTGGTGTTGGCTCGTTGGGATGTGGAGAGGGTACATAAAATAAAAGGGAGGGGGTTAAGGAATAAGGAAGAGTGGGTAATCATGCTCATGCCTGCAGGCCCGGCACAGGGAGTGTCGTACCTTTCTAGGTTACTTAACTGTCTGCAGCATCCTATTATTTTGCAGTGATCATGAGTTGACGGGTTCTTGGGCTTCGGGGAGTAAGGGTGGTTGGGTGGGTTGTCTGAGGGGTTTCGGCTTGGCCATGGAACTTTTCTCAGTGCAAGTGGGAAGAGTATATCCCTTTTCTTAGCATCTACCCATAGGACAAGGGTGAGGGGGTATAACCGGTATGTCCTCACTTAACCGTGTGTTGTCTAGCTGTGTTTCTCTATTCCTCAACTTTGTACTATGTTTAGTCTCGGGAGATAGTGTTTTTTTTTGTGTGCTTCCTCTATGTTGCCTTAACAGCCACTCTATCCTGCCTACTCTACCTCTAGCTATGGTCCTAGCGGAGTCATGTATTTCCCCGGATCTCAATGTACGTTGTCCACATCGCTTTCACTGTGGTGCTCCCTTTACCAGTTTTTATTTGGTTCCACATTATCACTTCGTATTCCAATGTGGTGGAGACCAGCGAGGTTACCTCTGACGTTGTGGAGTTTTCCAAAAAATGTTTGCCAGCAGTGTGGTGGCTGAGGAGAGTGTAAGGAATATTAGGTTAGCTATGCAATGTGGCAATCCCTTTGGTGTTAGTTTGAGTATTATGGTTTCGATATTGTGTTCTAATATGCACCTTGTGGCTCCCTTGATGAGCTCTACAATTTGTCTCCAGTAGGGCTGTACCAAGTCACAAGTCCACCAGAAGTGGAGCTGTGTTCTTTCCTGTGTCAGACACCTCCAACATCTATCGCTCGTGTTTGGGTATATCGTCTTAAGTTGGGTGAGTACCATATACCACCTGTAGAGCAGTTTTCTAGCGGCCTCCAGGTAGAAAGCACAGATATGGTTTGCATATATGTTGTTCCATTCTTCCTCTATTCCAATCGACTGTAAAGTGCCATTCAGGTTCTGTTTTGTATGTGTTGTATATGAGTAGTGATGTACCGAACGGTTCGCTGGCGAACGGTTCCTGGCGAACATAGCATGTTCGCGTTCGCCACGGCGGGCGAACATATGCGCGGTTCGACCCGCCCCCTATTCGTCATCATTGAGTAAACTTTGACCCTGTACCTCACAGTCAGCAGACACATTCCAGCCAATTAGCAGCACAGCCTCCCTAGCAGACCCTCCCACCTACTGGACAGCATCCATTTTAGATTCATTCTCAAGCTGCATGCTTAGTAAGAGGAGGGAAAGTGTAGCTGCTGTTCATAAGATAGGGAAAAGCATAGCTAGGTTAGGGATAAGGGTATGCTTTTTTTGGATTTTTTTTTTCTATCTAATGTAAATGCACTTAGTTGTCTGCCACTGCTGCCAGCTTCTGTGTCAGGCTCACAGTGCCCATTTCCCCAGTCAGTGCCACCAATTACATCTGGTGTCACAATAGCTTGGATTTAAAAACAAAAAACTTTTTTCACTGTTATAGATTGAATAGCAGTCAGTTGTCTGCCACTGCTGCCAGCTTCTGTGTCAGGCTCACAGTGCATACTGTGCCCATTTCCCCAGTCAGTGCCACCAATTACATCTGGTGTCACAATAGCTTGGATTTAAAAACAAAAAACTTTTTTCACTGTTATAGATTGAATAGCAGTCAGTTGTCTGCCACTGCTGCCAGCTTCTGTGTCAGGCTCACAGTGCATACTGTGCCCATTTCCCCAGTCAGTGCCACAATTACATCTGGTGTCACAATAGCTTGGATTTAAAAACAAAAAACTTTTTTCACTGTTATAGATTGAATAGCAGTCA
>OW240913.1:157709716-157779771 GCA_933207985.1 Pelobates cultripes | reverse complement strand
GGGGATTGAGGGGCTTGCACTGATGGCATAGAAAACACACATTGGAAGGTTAACACAAGCAAACTGATATATGTACATTTCGACTAACAAATATGAATTTAAAAGACCACTATAGGCACCCAGACCACTTCAGCTCAATGAAGTGGTCTAGGTGCCAGGTCCCTCTAGTTTAAAGCCTGCAGCTGAAAACATAGCAGTTCTAGATAAACTGCTGTTTCACTGAGGGTTAATCCAGCCTCTAGTGGCTGTCTCACTGACAACCACTAGAGGCGCTTCCGCGATTCTCACTGTGAAAATCACAGTGAGAAGATGCTGGACGTCCATAGGAAAGCATTGAGTAATGCTTTCCTATGGGTGGTTTGAATGCGTGCACGGCTCTTGCTGCGCATTCGGAGCTGACGTCGGCAGAGGGAGGAGTGTTCCCCAGCGCCGAGGGAGCCCTGCGCTGGAGAAATGTAAGTGGCTGAAGCGGTTGGAGAAAGGTAAGTGGCTGAAGTGGGAAGGGGGCCACGAGGGTGGGGAGGGACCTAATTACCCTACAGTGCCTGGAAAACGAGTTTGTTTTCCTGGCACTATAGTGGTCCTTTAACATCGTACCTTCAGATGTTTCAGTGCCAGGTGTCCCCTCAATCCCAAGGAGGTTTTCTCTTCCCAGGAACTGCAGGAGCTCCTCTTCATAGGGTAGCAGGTCCGGTTCTTGTGAACCGCCTCCTGTCTTCCTGGAGGCGGCTGCTGCCTTCACCTTCCTCTTCACCATCCGCCTGATGTCGTAGTAACTGCAATGACATGATGACATGTGTAATTGATTAATTACTTTAATATGTTTCTATATATATATGTTTACTGACATGTTTAAAGGGATACTATAGGCACCCAGACCAAGCATTGGATTTGCTGATCTTGTCAATTATAAAGATCGCAGCCAAGGAGGCAGAGCACAGCTCTGCTATAAGGATGAGTAATTAAAGGGACACTCCAAGCACCCAGACCACTTCTGGGTGCCAACTCCCACTACCCTTAACCCTGCAACTGTAAATAAATATTGCAGTTTTCATAAACTGCAATATTTACCTTGGAGGGTTAACTCCTCCTCTAGTGGCGTCGCTGAAACCCCCATAGGAAAGCATTTTTCAATGCTTTCCTATGGGGAGGTCTAATGTGCATGTGCAGCATTGCAGCGCATGCGCATTAGGTCTCACCCCGCCGGCGGCAGCGCATGCACAATTGGTCTCCCCCTGGGATGAGGGGTGGGAGGCGGTTTGTTCTCCTGGCACTGGAGTGTCCCTTTAATTACAGTTACATTGCTGAGAGGGAGGTTAAACTGTGTTTTCACAGTTATAGTGACAGGAATGCAAACATGTATTCCTATCACTATAGTGTTCCTTTAAAGCACATGGTGTTTTTTCCCTCTATGTGCTTAAGTGACCCAACCCTCACTTTTAAAAGACTTTAAAAGCATAGCTGCCACTAGTGGGTGTGTGTAGCAAAAGCACATGGAGGAAAAAAAAAAGTTTTAATAAAACATGGCATAAAGAAAATTATTTTTTAGGAATATAAGTGCACTTACTGTTTCTTCACCACGTCCTCGGTGCGGTTGTTCCCTCCAACAGCATTCACCGCTGCCACAATCTTCCTCCACCGATTTTCCTTCTGTGCTCTGGAACTCTTTTTGGCTGCTCCCCCAAATATACATTGGTAGTACTGGCAAAGTTTGTTTACCAGTACTGTATTCTCCTCTGCACGAAAGCTATCTGCATATTTATTCTTCCTTCCAGGATCTGCTCTTTTTAAGATCCTGGGCTGCCTCTGCTTCTGCTTGCTTCTCCCACTTGCTTCTCCTATCTCCTGGCCAGAGTGGCCAATGCCCCCCTCCACTACATCCATGACTACTATCTCACTTGAGGAGCTGGAGGAGGACATGGCCACTTCTGGCAGGCTCATTGTTCAAGTGCCTAAAATGGCTGACAGGGTGGTGGGCTGGCTGAGCTCCAAAATGGCTGAATGGCTGGCCTATAGAAAATCTGGATAGATTTTGCATTGAAGGACTGCCTTGAGTTGATACTTTTTTTTTCTACAGTTTTGACTGGCAGTATGTAAAAGCCTATTTAATTGGCTACTACTTCTTTCCCACTCCCTTATAAAATGATACTGTGTTGCCAGTACCACCTGTCAGGGAAGCATGATGATTCATGAGCCCAAGAAACTAAGCAAAAGCAATGCATTGCATTTGCAATGTCATTCGACATGCGAATGACTATTGTAAGTGGTGTTCGGTAGTTTACTAATAGTGCCAATACATTTTCATGCGAACGGCAGTGTTCGTGCATTTGACGGTTCGGGAATTTGTTCGGGAGTTTTAAGCGTAAATAGATTAGAACATTGTTCAATGCCATGTGTTGGGAGATCAATGTACGAAAATGTAAACGAATGAATGGTTTTACTGCGTTCACTTGAGGCTATTCGCTATTTAGGGATTAGGGAACTGACTTTTATGATTGCATTGTATTTGCAATACCATTCGACATACGAATGGCTATAGTGAATGGTGTTCGGTAATTTACTAATAGCGCCAATACATTTTCATGCGAATGCCAGCGTTCGTGCATTTGTCGGTTCGGGAGTTTTAAGCGTAATACAATTCAATCAATGCCATGTTGTTAGCAATGTACAACATTTGAAACGAATGGTTTTACTGAGTTCGGTTGAAGCTATTCGGTATTTAGGGATTAGGGAACATAGTTTTATGTATTCAATTCATTTGGCTCAATTAAATCGCGCCGAATGAACAAACAAGTTTAGCCGAAACGAAAATACTACCGAATATCGTACGAAAACGAATGAAAGAATTGACGAAATTCGGTTCTGACTAAAGTATTTTCTTTTTCGTACGAATACATTCGTACGAAACGAAAATTTCTGAAATGCCCAAGTCTAATTTTTATAAGTTATAACTGCTGAAGCCATAATGTACAAACCATATGTAATCGTGATCTACTACAGCCTCTATTAGACAACTTGATGGAAACCAGTGACAATGCACAAGAGTGTGTTGATTATAATATAAGCTTTAAAATATAAATTGGTTCGTGGTGATTTATTATGAGTATTACTGTTGCTATTGCTATAATTGATATGTATAGACAAAACAAATACTACTGTGCTAATCACACAATGCATAGGGTCTTACAAGCCTCAACAGAGACAGATTGAAATCCAAGGTTTGATAAAAGATTACCATTTTAAAATTAGCAGTGTAGTTTTATTTATTTGTTGTTTAAGGATTAAGATTCTTTACTGAAATTAAAGTTTAAAATCAAATTACCTTAAAAACCACAAAGAGCAATTTACGGTTTAGGTTAGCTGAGCTGAATAATCAAAGTCAGAATAAATCTTTTACTAAGTGGAATTTATCAGGCATTAACTTAATATATTATTTGATAAAATCTCATTGGTTCAAAGAAAACAAAGCAAATGAAAAAAATCATGAATAAAGTTGACACATACATTGTAAGTTCAAAGTATTTAAAAGAAGTTAATTTAAGAATTAGATCTACCTTCAAATGAACCTCTAAAGTAAAAAAAGAAATAAAATAACATATATGCCTGAATTTAAGAATTATATTTATGTAAATGCATTATATAAGTTGAAAAGGACAGCTTTGTTTTAAATTATAATGTATCACAGTGGAATGTTATAAATAAAAGTATTTTAGACATTCTTAAACAGATGGACAATGTGAATAATTTCCAGAAATTTCAGAAAACCCACTACAGCTCCAACAGAGTCCTTCAAACAGCTGATGGAAGGCCACACACACACAGATAATACAGAACTCTGACGGGAGCTGACAAGAGACCACATACAACATATGCCAAAGGTTGCAATCAATCAATAAGCTGTCCCATGATTAAAACAAATACAATACAACATACACTAATACACTAAAACAGGCAATATTGCATGTACAATCTACAAGAAAATTAACTCGCTTTAACATAGTGTTACAGGTAACTAGGATTATTGAAATTATCCTTTTTTTCTATGAGATGCTTAACATAATCCTAACAAATTCTTATTATTAATTTATGCGGTGCCAACATATTCTGCAATGCTTTACAGCTATACAAAGGGGTTATTTAGAGGCCTTTATGAAGGAATGACACATCTTCCAATTAATATGCATGTCTGTTCAACATATTACAAAAATTAAAAAGGAGACGCACTCAATTCACTTAAGACAGGGTGGTTAACTGAACCAAAGGCCAGCACAAGCCCATAAGATAATAAATACCAGTATTAGAAAAATGGTCCAGGCAGGGTTCAATGTCTTCAGGCATCTTTATTCGAAAATGTGGAAAACTGCAACTTTTCGACTCCCAACATATTAGTCTATTACACATATTGAAATTAATAATATTGATAAGGTTGAATGAAAACACCCTCATCAGCTTTCACCTCAAGAAAAAAATGCACTTCAAATGGTGAACAGTGTAAGGTAGATAACAATTTATCAAATATATATTTATGTAATAAACTTACATTATCCACTCTTTCAGGTTATAACATAATCACTGTATATCATAATCATTGCATAACTGCTTTTCTGATTCATAAAGATGAACTCATAAATAGCAAATAATGAGAAGAAATGTTAATTAGAGAAATTCATGAACTCTGGTGCTGCCCTATCCCACTAAAATACTACCCTGCAGGAATGAGTTTAATTACAGACTTGTCTGAATATTAGGATTTTTGCAAATAATGAGATTATGATAGGATATAACAGGAGAAGAAGAATGTCAGAAAGACTTGTGCAATATAGTTTGAACTGCTCGCTCGGGCAGCCAAATTGTAATCGGGCCACTAGATTTTGTTTGCCCCCAGGCTTCCAGCCATCACCTGCCAGAAACCATGAAATCCCTCACATGATTATGAGCTACCCACACACATCCACCAACATAGCACACAGCCACATACTTTACTCACAGATATTCACACAGCCACCCACAACATACACAGCCAGCCACCCACGTTACTTTTTGTTAATCACGCAGTACCACATCACAAATAGACAAAACTCACAGCATTTACAGATGTCAACACACCATCAACACACACCACATACACCACACAAAGCTGCATCATTTATAACCACCCCACATAAAATACTATTTGGCAAATAGAAATGACTCTTGTAAGTTAATGGTTATTAATGGCCTCCTTACATTAAAATAAAATTAAAATTAAAAATTAAAAAAAAAATCCTAATGAAATGTGTCATGTATACCTTTGATTACTGCATGCAGATAATACCTCCTTTACACCTATATAGTGTTATTGGGTGGAACGTGCTTGTTTAGTAAATCACTGGTGGGTTAATGGTTGTTAATGGTTGTATTTAGATGCTGTGATACATGTGGGGTGAAAAATATTGATTAAGACCTGTGAGGGTAAAATGTTTACTGGTATGCTAATTTACATCTTGCATGAGACCTGTAAGTATAATTTTTGGAGTAGTTAAGTATGTATTAATTTTTGTTGGTGTCTGTAATTTATCCTCTGTGTGTGACGTTATTTGAATATATGTGATATTCTGTATATTTTCTGAACATACAGATTATTTTAATTCAGTATTGCAAGGGTTCAGATGTGTTTGCTGATTTCAGTGTTAGTGCATCTTTATATGGCAGAAATAGTTTTAAACATATTTTAGTCATACTAAGGATAGGCAGAATCATTTTGGCATTAATTAAACTGCTCTGATATATTTGGGTTAATGTTAGCAACAACCAATGATAAAACTCTGTTACTTTCTCAAATAGTTATGTATGGAAAAAAGTTACACCACAGGAAAAATTAGCTAATAACAGCTGTATGTGTGTGTATGTGTGTGTATGTATGTGTGTGTGTGTGTGTGTGTGTGTGTTTTGCCAACATGTGGCTTTAAATCCCCTGGAATGAGAAACAATAAAAACAACTTTGTTTATCCTTAACCTAAAGGTATTTATGTCAACACAAGAAGGTAACATTTTCCATGAGAGTCACAGGTCACAGTTAAATGAATTCTTCTTAGACAGAAGGAAGAATTCTAATTAATACCTTGTCAGTTATGTTATTCTAAGCCTGGTAATTGATGTTTAGCCTGATAGAATTTCTTATTATATTGACACTTTTTAAATTAGTGAATAGATTATCACAATTCTAAATGTGCATTATAAAACTATTAAAACAATGACAATAGTAAGAATTTGAGTGAACTCAAAGTGAATTTCAAATTTAAGGCTTGATTATTTGATTGCAAAGCCTAGATGAGAGATCATTTTTCCAGTTTGGCTATTTTGATCTTACATTTGAAATTACTTTGAATCACCTTGAATCCTTACATTAGTGAATAACCCTGATAAACCCTAAATAACCCTTCTCACTTTAGAGAATGACCCTTTGGCTTGTGGTATATTGAAAACCCCATTTACAAAATTTTGATCAAAAAAGCATGAATATTTAGCCAACACATTTTGCAAAACTGTTTATGTACTAAAGTTAATGGCTTCTCTGGAAGCTCAGACTGGAGATCTGGAGTTGGTAGAAAGAGATAATTTAGTTAGGGACCAGGCAGATAGCTGGGTTACAGATCTAACTGCAGCTATAACCACTTTATCTGGACAGTAGCACTCTCCTGGGTGCTTGAGTTTTTCATGATCCAGCTCTCATGTTTAAAAGAAGGTAAAGATAAAGTTAGTACAGAATGAGGTCCTGCAGAATAGGTTAATGAAATTAGGAAGCAAACTGAATAAAATGACCTCCAATGTAGTGTTTTCCAAAATGCTACCAGTGCCACATGCTACAGTAGAAAAGCATCATGTGATAGGAGAGGCTTATCCTTGACTGAACTCATAGTGTATAAAGGAGGGACAGAGTCTGATTTGTGTTTTTGTCAATGAGAATCAGGAAAACACAAACATTGTAAATAGTTTTTACTTCAATTTCCCACAAAGATCAATCTTGATGTACAAAATCAAATCAATTTTACAAAAACACAAGAGATTAGATGACAAGGACAAAATGCTACATAAATTAACCCCTGCCCGACCGAGGACGGTTCAGGACCGTCATCGGCATTTTTGGCTTGCCGACCGATGACGGTCCTGAACCGTCCTAACGGTCTGAGCTACTTACCCGATCGCCGTCGTTCCCCCGGCGGCGATCAGCGTGGCTCCGGTTGTGGGGAGACTGCCTGCAGCCCAGACAGTCTCCCCACACTGAATTAGGACCCCTGTGGCCATGTGATCGCTTAACACAGCGATCACATGGTCACAATAGGTGTCATAGTGTCTGCCTGCAGGGGGACTGTCTGTGCTGACAGGCAGTCTCCCTGCTAGTGTAAAATCAATAAATAAATAAAGTTAGTGTTAATTAAAAAAATAATAATAATTATATATGTGTATATATGATATATAGACATATATAATATCTATATAATATATGTCTATATATCATATATATATAATGCCATACTAAGTGTATTTTTATATTAATATGTACTTATATTAATATAAAAATACACTTATAATTAAATTACACACGTATATATAATATATATATATATAATAACTATATATATTGTATATATATATTATTATAAAATATAAATAATAAGTAATTAAAATTAATAAAAAAAATTAAAAATAATAATAAAATTTAAAAAAATTATATAGCTATATGAAATTTTATTCTAACTGTATTTTAAAATTAATATATATATATTTATATCAAAATACACTTAGAATGAATTTGTATATCTATGTATATATAAATAAATAAAAATAATACGAAATATACATATGTCCATATACAAAATTACATAAATAATTATATAAATATACAAGTAGACTTAAACTATATAAATATGCATATATATTTAAATTCTACGTGCGTATTTATGTAATATTTTTACATAATTCAGTAATTTTATTGATTGCAATTTGAGGGACCTGCCTGCCAACCCAGGGCGAAATTCCAGAGAATTTAATTTGCTAGCACTGTATTTTACCCTGTAACGTTCTACGACACCCTAAAACCTGTACATGGGGGGTACTGTTTTACTCGGGAGACTTCGCTGAACACAAATATTAGTGATTCAAAACAGTAAAACATAACACAGCGATGATATTGTCAGTGAAAGTTACTTTTTTAGCATTTTTCACACACAAACAGCACTTTTACTGATGATATAATTGTTGTGATACGTTTTCCAGTTTTTAAACACTAATATTTGTGTTCAGCGATGTCTCCCGAGTAAAACAGTACCCCCCATGTACAGGTTTTAGGGTGTCGTAGAACGTTACAGGGTAAAATACAGTGCTAGCAAGGTCAAATATATGGGTTAAATATTTTTACATTGAAAATGGCCAGGTTGGTTACGTTGCCTTTGAGAGCGTATGGTAGCCCAGGAATGAGAATTACCCCCATGATGGCATACCATTTGCAAAAGAAGACAACCCAAGGTATTGCAAATGGGGTATGTCCAGTCTTTTTTAGTAACCACTTGGTCACAAACACTGTCCAAAATTAGCGTTCAATTTAGTTTTTTTACTTTTTTCACACACAAACAAATATGAATGCTTACTTTGGTCAGTGTTTTCGACTAAGTGGCTACTAAAAAAGACTGGACATACCCCATATTGAATACCCTGGGTTGTCTACTTTAAAAATATGTACATGTGGGGTGTTATTCAGAGATTTATGACAGATAATAGTGTTACAATGTCACTATTGATAAATTTTAAAAATGTATGTTTTGAAACCGCATTATCCTACTTGTACCTATAGCCCTATAACATGCAAAAAAAAGCAAAAAAGCACGTAAACACTAGGTATTTTTAAACTCAGGACAAAATTTTGAATCTATTTAGCAGTTTTTTCATTCGCTTTTGTAGATGAGTAAAAGATTTTTCAAGTAAAAGTCAAAAAACATGTATTTTTTTCAATTTTTCATCATATTTTTTTATTTTTTTTAAATTAAAATACATGAGATTATATAAATAATGGTATGTAAAGAAAGCCCCTTTTGTCCTGAAAAAGTAAATGAGAAAGCGGAAAATTACAGCCAAACACAAACACCACAAAAGTGTAAAAATATGCCTGGTCGCAAATGTACAACATCGCAAAAACAGTCCAGTCCTTAAGGGGTTAAATAAAGTTAATGTAAACAAAGTCATGGGGACAGATGGTATTCACCTACAGGTTTTTAGGTCAAGAAAATACTGGTTTTAACATACCAGATTTTCTTTCTCAGAAAATATACAAAAGCAGTGGAGAAAAACAGATAATTTGCTAATATTCAAAAGGGATCACAATTTTTGCATGGATAATATAGACATGTCAGCTAAACATCAGTGGCTGGAATTTTTTTCAACGTTTTTAAGAGATCATATTCAAAAATAGAGCAACAATGTAATTAATATTAATTGATATGCTTTAAGCATGTCAAATTAATTTAATTTCATTCTATAAAGCTGTCAGTAAAAGTATAGGTCAAGTTGTTCAGTAGATATGACTTACCTTGAACAAATCAAAAGTGATTGGTTTATAGTATTTTTTATGACTTGCATATTAACTTAAATATTCAATTCAAAAAATAGTTGTGACCAAGATAGGTTTGATGAAGGCCATGTGTTGGCCAAATGTCACTCATTTATCTGACACCACAAATAAAGGATTAACTTATTGATATGGGGACTGTGCTTTACTCTTTCTTTCTCGCCTGTTGCTGTTGTTGGAGTCCTTTTCCTGTGCACCCCATATGGACCTGGATCCTCATTACCTGGTATAAATTGGTTAAATGGGCATCGTAATGACAGATGAGATTTATGTATTTTGAGATGAGGAGCACACAAGCATCTGATAGCATTAATAGTGTTGAGCTAGAAAAAATAAATACATGAGAAGAACTTGAGAACAGTTATAAACAGACTAGGAAACAGTGTGCATTCTCAATCAACTGTTTTTAAGGTATGTAATGTGTTGTTATGAATAAAAGGATATTTATAAATCAGATGAAAATGTATGTGTGCTTCTTTATAAATCACTGGTTAGATCCAACCTTGAATATGCTGTACAGTTTTGGGTACCTGAATTTTAAAGAAAACTATTATAGAACTAGAAAAAGTGCATAGATGGGTAACAACATGTACGGACAGAAAGGTTTTAAGTTAAAGGAACACTATAAGGTCAGGGAAACGAACATGTATTCCTGACCCTATAGTGTTAAAACAACCATTTAGGTAACTTTCCCTCTTATCCCCCTTAAAAATAATAAAACTTACTGAATTTCCAGCATGGGCCCCGTCCCCCCAATCCACCTCCTGGCTGACATCATCAGAATTTATGATTTTTAGCCAATCCAATGCTTTCCCTGTGAAAGCATTGGATTGGCTGAAATTAGCAAAGAGGAATGGAGACGCTGAACGGCAGTGCTGTACACTGTGCAACACTGCTCCAGGAGTGCCTTAGGGGGCAATGTGAACACTGCATTTTCTCTGTAAAGGCAGTGTTTACATGAAAATGACTGCAGGGAATTATACTTACCAGGACAACTACATTAAGCTGTAGTTGTTCTGGTGACTATAATGTCTTTTAAGAAGAAAGGCTTTAAAAAAGAATCTCAGAGGAGATTTCGTAAAATTAAAAAAGACAGAGGTAGAACTGTGCCAAAACAAGGTTTTGAAGTATCTTGTATACATGTTAACCCCCTAGGGATGGAGGCAATCCAAAGTATTATTACATTTGTACACTTTCTGATCAAAAAAAAAATAAAAAAAAATTCGGGAATTTGGCTATATGTCTGTTCAACTATAATTTACCTCCTTTATATTAAGTGCACCATCACTTTTTTAGTTATACATGGCATTTTAACTGGGAATGTCATAATATTGTTAGCTTTTACTGCAATAAAATACACATATCTGTATTCAGTGATGTCTCCTGAGTACAACATTATCCCCCATGTACAGGTGATTCTGTGGATTAGCATAAAATGATATGCTAAATTGTAAAATCAAATACAACTATGTATTGTCTTGTTTCAAAAAGTCTGTTAAAAGGAAAGTTACATGTGGGTTATAATTGTAAAGTTAGGGCAGAGTAATACTAATTTGAATTCTTCAAAAAATAAAAAAATAGGATAAAGGACAAATAAGAACATATTTAGGTATTTTCCAAATATATTTCTACTCACTACATGCATGCTTGTTTCTCGGTGGATTATTTAATCTTTTCTACATATACTGGACATGCTTATTGAAAACATTACTTGAGGACTAAACACAAAATCTACCACTAGCCCAATACAACATGAATAATTAGACATATATACCAATATGGCTTAAATGTGCAATTTTGGCTCTTGTTTTCTACATCAACCATCAACTCTACATAATGTACTCTTTAGTGCATAGATCCATTATTTCTGGGTATTTTTAAAAGACATGAAAATGTTGTTTAATCACCTATCACATCAGTTTATTGAGTGGTGTCTGTAAGCGTAAACAGTTTGGGATCCTTTATACCCCATTAAATCCTGTTAGAAGACTGATGAGTCTCATGGCCAGAGGGTCCCTCTAGTCCTGAAAGGGATTAACTCCATAAAATGCCCAGTCTTCTGATCCTATTATAACTCACAATTTCATAAAGATACATCTTGTTTTAGACAAAAAAAAAAAAAAGTATTGTAGAAAACTTGACAAAAAGTGCTTTGTGCAATAAATGTGCAGTAAAAAAAAATACTTTTTCATCCGTAAGCCTGAAAAGATGGCTATTCAATAAAAGTATTTATAGGCATATATCACTTTGAATATTCAGTGAGAGCAATGTGGTTGCTGTTCTTATAGCCAAGTCTTTCTTTAATACGAGAATACTGGGTAATGTGTATTTCACCGCTAAATTGTATCTCTTAATCCATGGAACCACTACACCATTTATGGAAGAGCAAATTATGTTATGGTATCTATGGTTTACAATGGAGCATTTGCGCTCTGGTTAAACCATGTACTAAATGGTGCTGTAATAAAGTTAAATCAGTTAGTAAATTAAAATTCTCATTGATGCCAATTACAGTTTCAGGCTCTATTAAATCAACATTTTCCATTTAGCTCATACAGTATATATTTCCTTTAATGACAACAAATGACTTAAGTGCATTTATTTGTGTTTTCTTTCTATTTTTTTTAGTCTTTAAAGTAAAAGTAGACCTCAAACGCTCTGAAATGCACAGTTTATTGACAGCTACTGTTGAGATTAGTAATTATTATTTATGACACCTTAAATCAGAAATATACAATAATGAAATTTACTAAATCTTTACTGCACAATACAATGTCTAACAATGCATATTTATATTAAAATTGACATTCTTTGCTATTTGAAACCAAACTCTAAAAGGAGGGTGGTGAAAATTCCACTGACAGGTTGTTTCACTGTGCAAACCTGTCTAAATCCTGTCTCTAGAGAAACATTAAACTTCAGATCTTTCCACTCATAAATCATAAATCATGTGTGCAAGTATTTAAAGTTCAGTCTATGGTATGATTAAATGAAATATTCTGAGTCTTAGAAGTTTTTACTATTAGAAAGAAATCGTAACATTTCAAAAATGCTGAATATTAATAAATACTAAATCCCATTTGCTTTGCTAACATTTTTTAACAAGACATTTTCAAAGCCAGGTAATGAGATCGGTGTTATTATACATTATTTTCATATGTTGCATTTAATATCCATTGGTTATAATTCAAAACAAAAATCTGATTTTAAATGTGTAGTATGGTCAATGTTTTAAAATGGACTCTCCAATATCAGGCAATTTAACAAAAATAATCAGTTTGGTTCCAATTGGCTTCTTAACATTAGGGTCTTAATGGTCTAGACCAGGGGTAAGTAAACTTTGGCACTCCAGATGCTGTGCACTAAATCTTCCACAATGCTCTTAAAGCCATAATGCTGGCAAAGCATCATGGGAGGTGTAGTCCAAAACATCTGCAGTGCCAATGGTTGCCTATCTCCAGTCTAGACTCTAGAGCAGGGGTAGGCAACCGGCAGCACTCCAGATGTCGTGGACTACATTTCCCTTGATCCTTTGCCAGCAATATAGCTATAAGAGTATCATGGGAGTTGTAGTCCACAACATCTGGAGTGACAAAGGTTGCCTACTCATGCTCTAGAGTAATCTTAGCCACATTCTTGAGTAGTGTGATTGATAAAAATAATTACAGGAAAAGATAACTGCAGTGATATTGGAATTGCAAGGATTCAGGTATTAATGAATATATACCCTGATCACCGTAGGTTTGTTATACCTTGTTATCAGTCCAGGAGGAGCTGGACTAAAGGCTCACAGGTATGGGCCAAGTTAAACTCTGATCTTTGTTAGTGAAAAGTGTATACAATCCTACACAGACTCAACATTTCCCACTTTGCAGAGCAACATAATCTCCATTACACACCTGGATATATTCACTAATGGCTCAATATTTAAGAGCAATGAAGAAAGGAATAGCACTCATTTGATTCCATCAGTAGTTTATTTGGCAAAAATAAACCATTTAATCTAATGTCACAGCCACAAAGATTAAGCAAGAATGTTGACTAAAGCCGGCACATTCGGGAGCAGGAAAATGTAACATATTTGAGATGATAATTTAACTCTTTAATATTGTAACACCAATACTAATATATTTAATGAGTGGTAGATGCAACTCCATCACCACCTGCTGGAGAATGTTCATAATTGTAAAAATCAGGGGGGTTATTTTTTTTTTTTAAAGTAATGTATTTTTTAAAATAATAATATTACATAATACAATAACAATCCAATGTGGAACATGATTAGGTAATTAATCACCTGTCTCTGTACTGTATTTTCTATTGTGCCATTATTGATTTTTATTTTTATGGTTTTGTTGTGATTTCATGGTTAAAAAAATGTAAACACTTGAGTTTTCTACATATGTGAAATATTTTGTCCAACAAAAACATAAATATAGTAAGTAGACATTTAAAAGACCCACCAACAAGGGGCGTGGCCGATCATTTAACAAGATGGACGTGTGAGACTTCAGCTCTCCAGAATGATAGCAATAAAACGCAGCATTACAGTGAGAGAACCCAACTGTACTATGAGATATCGAGGGAAATCACTAAACGCAACATCATGACAAATAAATCATCAAAAAAAATAAAGAATAAGCCTTCAAAACTGCTGATTTCAGCCCTTATCTCACAGTACACGGCAAGCCAAGATGGTGCCGAAGGGTCTTCTGCGCCAACGTCTGGATCTGACAAAAGCGACATCACTTCTATCTCTGCAGCAGTAGCGATGCCAGCTACTGATCCCTCAATAAAAATCATGCTCCACAAGCTACAAACATCGCAAATATGGCCAAAGAAGTGAAAGCTGACATAAAAGCCATAGGTGAACGTACAACACATCTCGATGAAAAAAACAAGGAAATCATGACAATACACTAGCAGACGCATACACTGGCATGGATGCCAGTCTCACTGCTCTTACAAGCAAGGTCGCTGACCATGAAGACAGAAGAAGCAACATTTGGATCAGGGGCATAGGAGAAGAAGTTGGCCCAAAAGATCATCAACTACGCTAGGGAGCTGTTTAAAATGCTCATCCCCAATCTTTCCATACAACATATGTTAATATGCCTAAGCCGAAACAGTTCCCGGCATCAGTCCAGATGGACACCATTGCAAACCTTCACTACTTCTGTGATAGAATTTATCTTGATTCCAAGGCTCAAGCTTATAGGTGTCATAATGATATCCTATATTAAAATTGGCTAACTTGGACTCAGGAAATGCTTGATGCTTAAACAACACTTAAGACCATATATGTCTAAGTTCCGAGAGCAGAGAGCCCCCACCTAAGATGTCTCTGCTCTAATCATTTTGTTCTCTCTTACCTTGAAACTTATTTGTTATGTGTACATGACGCTCATCACTATGTCTTATCCGTACTCCCTTCCTATTAGTGTTCTAAGAGTATTTGCACGTAAGCACTTACTTTTTAATGTATAAAACCCAGCTGATGAATAAAACGTCAGAGGCTTATTTTGAATACCAACAGGTGTCTGGTGTCTAATTCTCGCTTCTCCAAGTGCACTTGTAACACCAATTTGGGCTTCCTCTGAATATAACAAAGATCAACATTTCTGATCCACAACACTTCACAACCAAAGATAGGATTATGCAAGCAAATTTCCAGGGCAAATTCTCCAAAATACAAATCTGTGCTGACCTCTCCTCCGCTACATTAAAGAAAAGAAGAGAGTTTGCACCGATAACTAAAGCACTCCGGGAGGTGCAAATCCACTACAAATGGGGCTTTCCTGCCAAACTCACCATCAAGAGGAATGGCACCGACCACCACATCTTACAAGCGCAAGAAGAAAACAACCTGCTTAGAGAGTGGAAGCTGAACATCACCTCACCTGACACCAACCGAGTCACTGACCTCCAGCTTGAGTCTTTAACGACTGGCACACAGTACCAACAGGTAATAAGAAACCACTCCACAAGTTTACAGTTGGGCACATAGCCCCACATAGTTAAATTTATTTATTTTTGACTGTTATGCAGTTTCTCAAATGGAAAAAATATATATGTCAACCTGTATTTTGTTTATACTATGATACTGAATCGAGCCACATGTAGGGATTTTCCCTGCTGTTCTGATTTATCTAAGGTCGGGCATGAGCCTGTGGCGCGATAACATACTTCTAACTCTAGACTTAGCCAATACCTGTTTTTATCACCACCCCAGTTTATGGTTTGGCACGTAGGCTCTACTCCCCAAGCATTTGCCTAAAAGGCGGCTCACCATCCTGGCAGCCATCTCATGCCAGGAATTACCCACTCCCATCCTCCTGCTTGAACACAGGGGGCCTGGGCTTGGGTGGTCTGGGACAGCCGGACGCGTTGGGAATCTCTATGCATGGGGAGGGCTAAAAGGAGGACTTCCCGAAGGGGGAAATGCAAAGGGGCTTACTAAAGCTATAATTTTGGAGATGTACTGTTATTTTACTTGTTAATATACTGTTATTTCACTTGCATGCTGACAATACTTACACGTTAGCAACATCAAGAGAATGTTGCCGATTGTCGGGCATGCTACCATATCCTTTCCGAATATACCACCGTATAAATATGATCATCCCCATGTTAGCACTACATCATTCCTAGTTCTTAGTTTGGCACATTAGTTGGACACTATCCATTCCCACAAAAACCCATCTGGTGGTAGATTTACCATACCCCCACTCCTGTCAACACACACTAGTTGGAAATACATCTGTTAATATAGAAGGGAAATGAGCAATGTTATAAAGCAAAAAGAAATGATAATAATAAAAAGAACAATAAATACATAAATGGATAAATAACATAGCTCTAAATCTCTCCTCTCGACGTACTCACAGCTATTCTTTATACCACACCTCAAAAACCAAAGAGGTCGCTATTCGTTACACCACTCCCCACATGCAGCTATATCTAGCCAAATCTTATCCATCTAAACGGCCCTGTTTTTCCATAGATGGATACCTGTATATGGTTGCTACCTTCTACGTTTGTTCTATCCTTTCACTCTTCTTCTATTCCCTCCCACTATCCCCTCCAACCTCATGTATTGCAGATTCCCTGTGCACACATACATGCATTCCCAGAAGCACCCTTTCTTACACGGTTCTACAAAAAGGAATCAATGTTTTAAATTATCACCATGAATTCTACTGGCAATGATGAACATACATAGAGTGTGGATGGTCTTCAATCCTGACCCGTTAGGGTCCTTAGGTCTAAGTGACCACTATAAAGGTGTTGAAATGGGAATGCCTCCCTAACATCACTTTATAGGTCACCACAATGGCCCTCCAAATTATATAATTTAATACAAAAGGTCTTAACTCCCCCCACAAACGATGACTGGCATTATTAGAAGCCAAGAAACAAAAAGCCCATTTTTTTAAGAAACTCACTTCAAATGGGGAAATAGACCTAAATTCTGTTTCCCACAATACCCACACGACTTCCACTCCTGCTAGACAAAGAACAGGGGGGGTCTTCATCCTAATCAGTAGGTAAGTCTCTTTCTCCCTTCTGAAAAAAACTAGGTGACAGAAAAGGCAGATTTCTGCTACTACAATGCATTATCAATAATAAACATATACGTGTATTAATAGTTATGGCCCCAAAGACAACAAATTAGAATTCTTAGAGCAAATCTTTGTACTAGCGAACTTGCACAACGTAGGCTCTGTCATTATAGGAGCAGATACCAATTTCACACTGTTATAAACTCCTGGGATTAAAAATCCCATGACTCCAACACTCCACATCAAAAAGAATAAAAGCTACCGCCACAAAATGACATCACTTCATCACTCAACACGGATTTGTGGACCCATGGCGTGTATACCATCCAAGCCTGGCAGACTATTCTTTTCACTGCATGGTACACAATACATATACTAGGATAGACAGATTCCTGATTCCTTCCTCACTCTTATTGCAAGTTCAGTCATCACACATTGGCCTGATCACATGGTCAGACCATGCACCTATAGGCATTTCGGTATCAGAGAGCCATGCACACCGAGGATGCAGCGCATAGCACTTGAATGAAACACTTTTACAAAATCCACTTCAAGTAGAGAAAATCTGACAAGAACTTATTTCGTATTTCTATATCAATCACCTGAATTCACCATGTAAACCATATGGCAAGCACATAAGGCCGTGATGCAAGGCCTCTTCATTAAAGAAGCAAGCTACGCAAAAAAAACAAAGGCTAGAAACATACACCAAAATCACTCAAAAGCTTACAAATCTGACTCACAGCAATAAACAAACCCCATCTCCCACAATGCACAAACAAATTCTTACTTTGCAATCACAACTCCGGGACCTAGAACAAAGCAAAATCCAGTACTTGCTGAGGCATTTCAAGCACAAATTTGCACACGACAACAGAGCTGGAGCGATTTTAGCATAATAATTCAAAATGTGTTTACCCAATTCTAGAATTGCATATATACACTCGAAAACAGGGACCAAACTAACTACCCCACAAACTATTGTAAATAAATTCGCTAAATATTATAGCAAGCTTTATAACTTAGGCTCAAATAAAACTAGCCCCCCACCCTCCGCTGAATCGATAATAGCTTTCTTAGACACAGTAACCCTGCCTACCCTACTCCCTACGGAAACTGAATACTTACCAAAACCATTTGAAACAGACAAAATCACACAAATCATCAGAACCTTACTAACCCACAAATCCCCGGGGCAAAATGGTCCACTGATTGTCTATTACCAAACATTTTCAGATATCTTGACCCCATATTTATCTCTACTATTTAACCAATGCTATAGCCTAGGCAGTCTCCCTCAAGAAATGCTCATGGCACACATTTCTGCACTTCCTAAACCTGGCAAGCCATCCACAATCTGCCAAAAGTTCAGACCCATTTCCCTCCTTAATAGCGATGTTAAGGTCTATACTAAGATACTTGCGACCAGGCTAACTAAGATTCTAACCAGAATCATAGACAATGATCAGTCTGGATTCATGAAACACAGACAGGGATCTAATAACACCAAAAAAAATCTGAACTTGCTGTCTTACATGGACACATATAGCGGGGGAGGCCTTCTTCTAGTGCTGGACGCGGAATAAGCCTTTGACCGCTTGAATTAGGACTACATGCGTCAGGTGCTGGCTAAGTACAACTTCCCTTCAGAATTCTTAGCTGGGGTGATGGCCCTCTATAATAACCCCTCTGCTAGGGTGGCTTATGCTGGGTTCCTGTCAACACCCTTCAAGATTACGAATGGGACCAAGCAGGGGTGCCCCCTCTTGCCTCTATTATTCATTCTGTCCCTGGAGCCTCTGGCGCACAAGATCAGAACCCACCAAGAAATCAAAGGTATAGTCATAGACCATCAGGAATACTGCTTATCAATGTTTGCTGATGATATTCTAGGGAGATACAGGGAGCTAAATAGATTTTGTATGAGGGCATAGCATAGGGAGGGAATAACCCTCAGTAGAAATTATTTTGACCGATTGGAGACTTTGCCCACAAATACTTGAGTGTATAGATAAGTTAAAAATGTATTTTATCCTTTATTAAAGTTATTTTAAAAAACAAAAATTATAATCTGTAGCGGTACTTACCCTCTCTGGGGGCCGGCTGAGGTCCTCTGTTCCCGCCGCGTGCGGTCCTGCACGCGCGTGGCTCCTCTGACGGAGTTTACAGGAAGGCGGGCACTGACCGCGAGACGCGGTCATGTTCCCTGCCTGGCTCTGAGAGCGCGCCGCACATCTCGGGCGCGCTCTTAAAGCGACAGTGGGAGCCAAAATGTGAAACGATCTCCCATTGGCCCATGTCATTCCACATTCCCCATACACTCACGTTTTGGGGGCGTGGATATGACAGGGGCCAATCAAATTGAACACTAGGGTATTTATACACACCTTTCCCTGCCCTATTGTGGTTTCTGATTCAGTTCCCTTTAGTGCTTGTATCGTTCAGTAGTGGTTTTTTCGTGCTTGACCTTGACTTTGAATCTGACTCCATATTTTTCTTTATCCCTGCTTTGTCTTGTTTGCCGGCTTCCTGACTCCTGTGTACCAGACCTTGGCTAGTTCTTGTTTTCGCTGTCTCTCTGTTCTCTTGACCTCGGCTCATTCCTGACTCTGTCACTTCTCTGTTCTACGTCGAGTCCGGCCATTCTAAGGCCCGGTAAGACGTATCTGCTTTATCTTGTCTCTTGTTGGACTAAATCTTGCGTGTTGGGGTACACTACATACATAGAATGCGCCCACACTGAGAAACTCATTATTAGATGTCTTCTGGACACCACCATCCATAAGACAAACTCCAAAAGACATATTCCCCAACACTCTCCTTACTTTACAGACATAGGACCAACTTCAAAAGATGACATTAGCACACTCAAAACGATTCAACAAGTGTCCCCATGGATATCGGCCAAGCCTTGGCAATATAATTGGATCATATCAATAGGTGACTTCTATGACAAGGGACAGATACTATCATTCCCAGAACTACAAATCAAGTACTCAATACCAAACTCTCTCATCTTTCACTACCGCCAAATTAAAAATATTAAAATAACACATGCAAGGAACCTCAACAATACCAGACTCTAAAGCATATCAAAACATCATGACTAGATGCAAGACATCCCCTAAACAACCAAAATCACTATCTCTATGCTACAGTGCACTTCTGCATAATTTACCTTGCAAGCCACATAGCAATCAATCCCAGTGGTTGGGGGTGCTGCCCGATGCTCCCACAGGGGTGAGTGGCAGAATTTATTGAATGCATTAAAGGGTCTCATGAAATGCTATTCTCACATAAAGGCACACAAAAAGTTAGTGTATCGATGGTACTTGACACCGAGTAAACTACACAAAATGTTCCCGTCCCTCCTAATTACTTGCTGGAGATGTGGTACATCCCCAAAACGACTTCTACATACTTGTTTCTTTTCCTACCTACTGACTTCACCAAAAGTGCCAAACAAATGTTAGCTATTATTATTTTAGCTGCTGGGAATTCCATAGCCCTACATTGGAAGCAAAAACTCAACTCATTGCCAATATTACTTCTATGAAAGGATGGCAAAAGATATGGCAGACAAACGCAGAGCTTTTGACGAACAGTGGGTGCCTTCATTACATTTCCATCAAGCGCATAAGGGGGGGGAGATATATATATTTTTGTTCAGTAAGAGCATATTATGATGGGGGTAAGACTACTCAGAGGACCAGAGGCCCAAAGCTATAGATACTGGGGGCTGGGGTTGGAGATACACATAGGGATATATAAACTAACTAAACTAAATTAAAATGGCAGAGAATAAATATTCAGCCAATCTTGTCTGCCATTTTGGAATACATTCATTATTAAAAAAATAAATAAATAAACTATTAAAGTTCCATTTATATTATTTATATTATTGTTTAAACTTTCTTTCACTTTTTTTGTTCAAATGTTACAATCTTGGCACTTTCATCAAAAGTAGTTCACGTTTACTTCTTTCTAACACAAGAACCAATCAAAGCATTTCATCAAACACGTGAAAGTACAAAAATATTTTAATCTATTTAAAAAAAAAAAACCTTTTTGGTTTTAAATTTGTAACAGTTCCAGACAAAATAAGCAAAAAATTAAACGTCTCGTCTGGTTTGAGAACTGGACCAAGACTAAATCTTTTGCGGCATGCAGAAATATTCCACATATACAATAACTTACTGATGCTCAGGAATAGTATGGAGAAAAAAAATAATCATTTGACATTTGAAAATTAAAATAGGTTCTCACACTAAACTCTTTAACCTCTGGATACGTCACAAACCCTCATAAACATACATTACTGCAACACGTATTTTGCCCAACATTCTATGTAAAATCGGTGTTACTTTGTGCTAGATCTGCACTAAAGAGACTACCTTGTAAGAAGGAATCACACATAATAAATAAAGTACACTACCTTGACCTAAAAATAAAATCATAAATGTTTTTTTCTTTATATGAATTTCCTTTAAGATGTAGGAAAGAAATTGCAGGAAAATGTTCATATGGAAAAAAAGGTATAACATGACTGAAATGCAATACCAGCTAAACTTTAATAGTTTAGAAGTCTGTAAAATTATTTCTTCATTTGGGCTCTTTGAATACTGGCTGCTGAAATAGCCTTTTTGGACTTTCTCCTAATATCAGTTTCCTATCCTGCTTGCTCTTATGTGCATGCCAGGTATTTCCAGAATGGTACATTTTTACCATTATCACTATCATAAAATAGTGGTAAAAATGAGTGCCCCACTTCCTACTGTAGCTAAAATTGCTGAGATAGGAATGTGACAGACCTGAATGTATTTGCTGGACCCATGCGTGTTCCTGTCTTGAAGATGATCTTCCCAGCTGCTTTAAATATGCATATGTAATAAACACTAGTGTGGAACAGATGATGTTTTTTAGAGCCAGAAAAACAAGACACAGACAGGATGTTCTGTATAGAACCCTAGTTAAAGTGACATTCCCATCATCATCATTATTTTCAATATAAATAGAATACCATTGTTATATGAATGAATTATGCATGTGAAACAAGGTTTATTTTTCAATTACTTAACACATTTAACCTATACCTTTATTAATCCTTTTCTTCCATCAGGTAGGCAAAATTGCCTACTTTTGATCCTGATTCTTTGCACATGCTTATGACACTAACTAAATTAAATAGAAATCTATACGAAAGTTTTGTTGGTTTATAGGATAATGCCACAGTTTACTATCAGACAATCTCTGGTTAATAATAAAAAAAAACAGTTACTTAAAGTATAAAACAACTATATAACAAATGCGCAATAATATATATGAATCAAATAATCATATACACTAAAGATAAATAAATATTGAGCGCAATTAGAAGATAAAACCCATTTTAACTCTACACAGATAAAAGGGGAATTGGGGGCACACATGGAGTGTGTAGTGCTGCCCATAAAGACCAAAATATATGCAAAATACAGATTAACGAACAGAGCACACAAAAAAAATACAGTTTTTAATTCTACAAGCCTACTTGAAATCACTTATCTTAGCAAACAAATATGGTGTTTCAGATATACCATATGGACATATTATGTAAAGCCCACTACAGCTTCTACTTGCTAAAGTACCTGTAACTAGTTTTAGCCAGTAGTGAAAGTTTAATATCTGCCAGTTTCACATGTAGAGACAGGGAACTAATGGCATTAGCTACTAAACAGACGGTCACTTACTGTTTCCACTATTGTCTATAGGAGAAAATAGTTTCAGCCCTATCAATACTTTTAGTGGCTGCCTCTAAGTCTTAATGTGTGTGATCTTGCTGTTGGTGTCAGGATTGACCTGACCCTAACATGCAAGCCTAGGTATATGCAAGGAAGGAATGCGTACCACTTCTTAGAGTGGCCGGGCTAGCACTGAGATTATAGTCAGAAAGTCTGCAAGAAAACACAGAATAAACATTAACAAGCTGAGATCAGAGATTACTAGGTAGAAAGAAATTAGAAACAAGCCGAGGTCATGGTTACAGAGATTAAAAGTAGTCAGACAATCCCACTTAACCAATTGGAGGCCATATATGATGTCATAATGAGGCACCAGGATGCTAGTAATGAGTTGTTTTGCATCAGAAAACCGAAGATACGGGTATTGTGACAATTGGTAAAAGAGTGGTCAGTATCCCTTTGATGAACATAGGGCCGGGCTGGCATTTCTAATATTGCTGCTGTTTTGAAGACTTTAAAGTAGTAAATGTTTGAGCTGTATATTTTTAATGCTTTTCAAAACTGCAAATCAGAATAGTGAATCCTGAGGATCTGTTTGTCTTGGTTTTAATTGTGGTGCTTTTTAAGTACTAATGAATCAAGCTGTTTATATACATATTGAAATGTAGTATTTGTATTAGCACAACACAGGAAACATTTTCTCCTAATTCAATTGACCGTATCAGCTAACTCTGACCTGTGACCTCATGTGATCTCCTCTACTTCAATTTACTATCCTCCTGGTCTACAGGTTTTGAATGTATTGGTATGGTTAGGCTCTGATCTATTTATGCATAAGAAAAACATAGCCATGATTGATGCTAATTTGCAATATTCAAAAATATTCTTCACCCAAGTGCTTCTAAAATAAACTCTGTATGGGGCTAATAAGGTCAGACACTGTGTCATAAACGTCATAAGCCTACCTGTTTTTAACAGTTATTATTACTGTAAGGCCAAGATAAAAAAAAAAGAAAATGGATGGCTAAAATACTTCTGGTGGATTTCCAATCAATATTGACTCAGTTTAGTGTGAAGAGAAAATCAAAGGCAACATGATAAAATAGAAAGCCACCAGATTGGAATGTGCAGTACACATAGATGATCAAGCTTTATTTATAGCTTTATTAATTTATAGCTTGGGAAAAAAAAACTGAAAACACAAACATTTTACTGCTAAAAATCCAAAATGTATTTCTTTACTTTAATCTCACATGGTATAGCATGAGTTAAAGGGGTCATAATGAGTAGACCTTTGTATTTTGGTTCAAACTAATTGCGAGTTGTCTGAATTCTGTAGCTCTAAAGTGCCATAAGTAAGTATCACAAAACAAATAAAATGGACAGTAGGCAAACCGTTCTATTAGATTTGTGAGTTGAAGTTCCTTCCGTGGAACCAAAAAATAAGAAATGATTGATAAGAAAAAATATGATTCATGGTTAGCCACTAAATGTTGATTTGATTTGCAATAGAAATTACCAGAGGGAAAAAAGGAGGAGCAATGAAAAAGTATTTATATATATATATTATATATTTATTGAAAATGGAATATATAAATATATAAATAAAGATTTGTTTCACAGCTCTTTCCCTCTATTGGTTACTTTTTCACTTGATCTGTGAATCAAATGAGGCAAAAATATTTAATATTCATATTATGTATATATTTTGTAGCACACCTTTTAGACAGTATTTCTGCTCTTTTAGTTTCTCTAAGTTGTTTTTACCAAAATGGTCAGATTGATGAGCAAAATTGATTTGGACAAACTGGATTTTTTTACCATACACAAGACTAATAATGAGTGTAAAATATATTTCACTTTGTTGAAAATTAGCAAACACAAAATAAATAAAATACAGCTCCACAGGCAGTGATTACCAGTCCTCGAAGCACACCAACTGTTTCATTTTATTATTTTCAATTCTTTTCTCATGTGGGAAATAAGAAAACCTAGACATGTATCATATCTGATACATAGAAGATGTTGTTTAGATAAAAACACAAATTCGTATGAAATCAGAATCACCAAATAGTCAGATGAGTTTTAGTTTAATCAACAAAAACAATAGTACTAAAACTGAACTAAAGTCCTTGCTTTAAAACATGTTGGCTTATGTGTTTTTATTTATATTACTAGTACTGTACAATATTATTAAAAATGAATATTGCTACTCTCATACTACTGTTATCACGTGTTGGCATTTGAATAGGAGTTATGCTCATATTCAAAATGGTTGCAAGTTAAAATCAGGACAGGATGTAAGCAAAGGTAACAGGATAGATTCATAACAGATCCACAGAGAGTTAGGCAAAGCTCTTAAAGTAATGCAGTCCCAATGGAAACTTATGGAATGTTCTTGTTCATCCCTTTGGTTTCAATGCTGGTTGCTCTGTTTCTAGAATTGAGTCCTAGCTTTATAAAATGCCCCCATGGTGTTGATATAACAAACACTTATAGGTTTTTTTTATGAGGGATACAAAGATTATAACTCACAGCATAAGTTCAAGTCTTGCTTAAGATGAAAAAAATAAAACTTTTATATGTGTGATGAATATAACAGGGAATTTGTTATGAGTGCACACCCAAATTCAATCATGTTCAGCTCAGCATCCCAGGAGTCTCTGCCCACAAAATGGCTTGAGCATGATTAAACAAATACTTTTAAAAAATAGATATCAATATCATATGTGCAAGCACAAATAATTGAAGATATGTGTGTGTTTTGTCATTTTTGCAGGCGTGTTTCACAAAGCAGTATCATAAGGCGTGCTGTGGGAGAGTTTGAATCCAGTGAGCTTCTCTAAGTATAACATATTTAGACTTATGTGTAAAAAAAAAAAAGAATAGCGATATTTCAGAGCAACACATTCAAATAAAATACACAAATTTAAACGACTTGATTATACCCTGGTTTTATTTCAGGCTACCCCAAATTCCGACCCTTCAGATGTTGCTGAACTACAACTCCCATGATTCTCAGCCTATCTATTTAATTTATAGAATCATGGGAGTTTTAGTTCAGCAACATCTGGGAAGCCTGTGTTATTTAATAAAGCACTTCTTTGGCTGTTCTCATTAATATAGTACTTTATATCCAGGATTTAGGCTACAAATATTGAAAAAAAATTGAAAAAGACTTTGCTAGTAATTTATATTCATAATTATATAAGGAAATTATTAAAGTGTTGTGATATTCCCATGTGGTTGCATTTTCTTAGTTTCATAGTATATTAAATATTAGAACCATTGACAACCATTTCATATTATCTAGTCTGTTTGGAGCCAAAAAATTATCCCAATATGGGACAAAAAGTATTTCAAGCCTGTTTGAATATTTAAACTGGAGCATAGTCAAAATTTAAATTCCCCTCATTTGACTTGCTGTGCGATCTGAAATAGACCAAAATCTTAGTGAAGCCCATTAATATAGATCATCTGAGTACTTACACTCTTAAAACAAATACAATTAATTTGATGTAACTAACCTTCATGGATGTCTTATGAACATGAAAGTCAGTTGGTACAATCTTGATGGGGAGGAGGTCTTTGAATGTAGATTTCACGAAATGCAGAAGCACAAGTCAGTATATTTAAATGATGTGACTGCAATCATAGTTTCTGTTAACCTTGAAGACGTATGAACAAAATAAGTCTGCTTTTTGTTTACATTCTTTATTCAGACAGTGAAGTGGAAAATATATAGATAATAGCAGCACAGTCAAATATGGTGAAGGCCTTGAATATAGGGAAGGGAAGATGTAAAGTACATATTTTGATATTGTAAAAGAGGAACATTGCCTTACTTACTCAGGAGTCTGTCTTCATGAATCACACATTCATTGCATTTTATATGACAACAAACAGAACAAACCGTAGAGAGAAAAACGATTTTTAATGAAAGTGATTCAGTAGTAGTTTTTTAATTTAAGCTTTTTAGGAACATTGTGTTCAATAAGTCATTATGTTTCAGAATAAAAATGATTTACTTTTGTCTATCCCTTTGTAATTACTGGTAGTAAAAAAATTATTTTTAGTTAATGTCAAAAGACAGACAAATGTCTGATATTTTAATTAACAAGCAGACTTTAATTTGCTCACAATAAATAGCTGATGCAGACTGCAAACATATGAGTGTGTTTAGACGTGTTATAGGGTAAAGAAGACCCCCCCCCCCAATTGTAGCCATTTCTAATTAATGCACATAAAGGGAAAACATAATTCTTGACTACATAATGGCAATTAGATTTCTTTTTGCATCAACAACCTGTTTACATACATGTCAATTATAGCCATTAATATTCTGTTTATACAACAAAGCACCAAAGTTGTTTTTTAATGTATCAATAGAATCTGATAACACAACTTCTTTAGGCAGAGAATTCCACATTCATATTGTTCTTCTTCTGTAATTGAAAATGCCCTTCTTCAGTGATTTGTAAAGAGGCAACATTATATTTGGATACATATATCAAAACCTTTATTTTCAACTGGACCAACACTTTCACTCTTAACCTTTATTTTTTTCTTCTTTTCTTTATTCTTTATTTTTTTTTTTCTTGGTTTGTTATTGAAAAAAAGTACAGAAGCACACATAAGAAAAAATCGACCGTGCAAAACATTTAGTTCTATTTGAACAATCATTTTGTAGAGTACTTATCCCCTTCTGTAAAACCTCACGTTCCTAATATACCCTATCCCATTTTATTGAAAGGGAGTACCATATAAAACAACATACATGTCCGACAGGACAGCGTCTAGAGAGGTTAAATATATTCTCATCAGCTTATTTATTTATCATGCTCACTCAGGGATCGATTTTATCCATAGGTCCCTTAACTCTTGACCTTTTTGGCAATAACATACTTAAATAACTTTTGAGGGTTGGTTTTGCTCTCTTGGGCTATGAGCTTTTCATGTTCAAGTTTAGTCAATCTAATCACTGTTTTACAAGCCGTATTGGCGTGCTTATATTTGTTATAGGATACAATTGAACCACTCTACTTTAAATGTTTTGATTAATGTAAATGACCATTTAATAAGCCACATTGGTTTTAATTTGCATTTTTACATTTGTTTCCCAATTGTATTTATTGAGAAATGTACATTTGTAGGTGCCCTTATCCTATTAAATGTATTCTATTTCCCAAGTTCTCCCTAACGTGAATGTTTAAAAATAAGTCAAAATTATTAGTTCTGATAAGATCAAGAAAAGCATCTCCTCTAGTTGGTGTTCTACTGATTGAGACATAAAATGTTAGTTTATAAGGTTCAAGAACCTGTCTTCTTTTAACTGTACTACTAGTACTGTACTACTAAACAGTTACATCTGTATATATAATATAATGTATTAACTTACTGTTAATATTGCAGATATATTACACTGAATATTTCCTAAGCATTGGTTTAATGCCAACTCGTCAGTACTGATGTTCAAGTTGTGATTTTTTTTTTTCTACTGGTAGTATTTAGATGACTGCATGTATATAGGAACAAAAAGGCAAAAAAAAAAAACACAGATCTTCCTCTTTCTCCTAAATTATGTACTATTTTTTTATCATTTGACTTCATCTTCCTGTATAGGTTTTCAGGTGAAATAAAGCAGGATAAAACAAATGGGTGGCCCCATTGTTCCTATTAAATGTCAAATGGTCCACCTATTTCTCAATTCCATGCACTGATGTGGTTGGTTAATAATATTTACTTGAGATCTCTTGGATACTGAAGCCTCTTTACATCATCTAGCCTTTTGCATTGGATGTTAATGCAACTTCTGGCGGTTGCCCTCTATATACTACCTACATGAGTGGCAGGGTTCGAGATAATCCATGAAGCAAGATTTAGTCAATTTTTCCCACTCTTGTCCCATCTGTTGTACGCTAGCATAGGGGTCTAGTGTTGAGCTGGGCAAAGTATACCTGGGGGGGATTTTTCATGGGAAGGTCAATCAAAAGTCCTCTTCCTTTGGTACATTAAGTGGGCTTGAAAGTCTTGTTTTGTCAACCGGTAGTAGATTCTATTTTGTAATATCTGCATCATGCTCAGTATTAACTATTGACTGTGAGAAGTGGTCTCTTCTCTCATCCATTTGTGTGCCCAATGCATATTTGTTTGGGTGGGTTAAATCAGGCGAGGGAAATATATGTAAGCAGCATGGACTAAACATATTAAAATCCCCCAGCTGAATTCTGGTCTTTCAAGGTTAAAGTGGCTAAAAGATCACTTCTTAGAGAATATTTTTACCACTGTGAAGCTGGCTAATTATAGCCTGTTCTTTTGTTCCTTGTTTTTTTGTACATTCATCATGTTCTCAAGATTTCCGTATGTTCAGCACATCTTTCTATCATCAAACCAGTTCCGTGGCTGTGAAAATGTCATGCTCACAGGCTTGAGTCTATTTATTTAAACTTGCAGAGTTCTGCCTATGTTAATGTGCATGTTCAAATCACGAGACATGTAAAAATAGTGTTATGACAAACAGTGTTGTTTTTTGCTTACAAGGTACTCAGGAGGATTATTTGACCTGTCACTAGTAATAAGGAGGATGCATGTGCTATGATAGCAAAGAAAGTATTTTAGCAAGATTAAATAAATATTGTAGTGCCACCACAATTACTACAGTGAGGAAGGTTGCCTAAAGTAGTGAAGGAATAGAGAAGGCACTTGTGACGCGTTGGACCCTTCAATGTGGCTTTCAAACACCACCCTCAAATGCATACTAATAGCAGTTTAGTGACTTCTCATCGACTAGCGGAGCCAGTTTTACTGGAAAAACTCATCTTCTCAAGAAGGGTATGTGAAAATCATTTTAGTGACACCACTCAGTTAGGAGTTTGCAAAATTAATTTTTGAAACTAAAATTTAGTCAGTCAGGTATGTGAAAATCATTTTAGTGACACCACTCATTTAGGAGTTTGCAAAATTATTAAACTAAAATTGAGTCAGTCGGTCATGATGCCTCTCACACATGCCAAACCGAAACTTCATAAAGTTACACATTGAGTTGGACCTTCCCCAGCATATACAAATAAGCATGTGTAATGTCTTGTGTACACACCACCCAACTTATGTGAACAGTTGTTTTCAAAGATGAAGGATTTCATGTCAAGATTAAGAACAAAATGTATGATTGTCATGTGGAGCAGATTAGCTAGGTCCAAACATATTTATAAGTAATAACATAATTATGAGTAAAAAAAAACAACAAAAAAACCCAACATAGTCAGTGTTCTAATTAACTGAATATTTCATTCATTTAATTGCTGATAGTTTCTATATGATGCCTATTGCGTGGCTTGCAAAATCTGTTTAGAACACAACAGCAGAAAACATGGCAGAACTGACATTCTGCGTTATTTTACAGTGATCATTTTAGAATATTTACTTGTAAGCTGTTTTTGCCATGATAATATTAGGAAAATATGAGTACACCTTGACAATTTAACTTTGTATTTATTGTATGTGTGTTCCAAAATTATTTTCCTTAAACTGATTTGTTCAAATACTGAATTCATTAATACAGGCAATGATACAATGATTTTAAGGGATGTTTTATTACAACTTGTGGGTTCTCCTTAGCACGTCCTTTTAACAGCTCCTTAATCAGAATTTTTCCAAAGTAGCTTCTTTTCTGTTAAACATATTATTTATCAAAATGTTCAATTGAAAATGAAGAAAAATGAAGTTCAAAAATATATATGATTACAAATAAACAATTCTTACTTTTCTGTCAGTAAATATGGTGACAACCCAACATTTGTTAGACTTGTCATAACAGAAACGGTGAAGACATCAGTCATCGACCGCTCAATTTATTGGAGTCTGACTGTGAAATATTTGGTTTTGCAAAAAAAGTTATGCCAAAAGATGCTATCTCTGCACTTACACTGGAAAAATGGATCTACTAACTAAGCCAAATTATGCAAGTAAATATCCTAGATTTTTTTTTTACTGACATCAAAGCATAATTCATTTTAACAGCTCTACAGCTCTTAGTAAATCAAGCTGCAAATGTATATCAAATAATTAGTAGGCTCTAATTTAGTTGCATAAGCAGCATTTATACAATGAATTGAGTACTGCACTATATTAAGCCTGTATTATAAAAACTTAATTTCACAAGTCCTCTTTGAACTGTAAAAAGATAATAATGAGACTTTTAGTTCCTAATTTATATACAAAATTCTCATTGAAACGAGAATAGATATCAAAAGGAACCCATATATGGGTGCATTTTACTCTACTAGGAGCTGTGAACTCCAGAGATCTCGTTAAGGATTTTTCCATATAAATTTTTTTAATTTGCATAAGGACATACATGGCAAATGTATAGAGTAGATTCATATTATTGAACTTATGATCTTGTGAAAATTGTACGAAAGTATTTTTTGTGTAATAGTTTTCACAACTACTGATTAATATTTTTGCACTTTGTAATCAGCGATTATCTTGCTTTGTCACTTAAGCATTGCTTATATTAATATTAATTAGATTAAACAATCACTGATCTCTAGGGCTTAAAACTGGTCAATTCAGTCTCTGCACTGCAATCAACAGCGGCAATTGATTCATGATAAAAAGCAGGCCAGTCCTGTAGTGTGACAGTTTACATCTATTTGAAACTGTCCATAACTACATTAAAATCATTTGATGGACTGCAGACAGAAGATTAATTCGTGTATATTTGCTTAGCTATGGAAATCACCTGCTTTTACACAGTCTAACTTGTTATCAAATTAATAATATATTGGACAAATTTCAACTTGGTGCCTTGTCTGAAACTTTTGACTCTATTTCCTATCGGTGTGATAATGCAGCTTCTTAACTCTTGATTAAAGTACCTTCTGTATACCTTTTGTGAGGAGATGATAAATCTGTGCAGGAAGGAAATCATTGCATGAAGTTAATGAAGCATTGCCCACAGACTGCTATGACACGAGGGACCTGGTAGGTGATAAATCTTTAGAGCAAAATAAACTTTTTATAAGTGTTGATTTTGTACTATATAATATCAAATTGTTCATTCTTTTATTACAAATATATTCAAAGCTGCTTCCATTCATACTTAAAATCAGTGTTTTATCAGTAATGCTCTGAGCAAGATGAATGTTCCAGGACATTTGGTGAAATGCGGAATGCAATTATTATATTGAATATACCTTAAAACATGATTAGTTGAACTTGGCATAAACTTGTATCACCTGCATAAATTTTTATTCACCTTGGTAAAACCCTGCCAAATGTATGTCCTGGTTGTCAAGAACATTTTGGTAAATGTCCCAGGAGATCATTTTCACATTTACATCATAGAAGTTTAATTTATCACATGTACTTAGGTCACAGTTTTAGAGTCAGTTATGAATTATTTAAAAAAAATACAAAGCGATTATGACGATTACACTGTGAGAAAATATCTCTGTTGTGTGGGACAGGAACAAATTTCAAAGGAAGTAAAAAATCCAGACTATAGAATAAATACTTTCTAGAATGTTTGACTTTCTTCTACAATATTTGATCTTTTAAAGATGGGTACATTGCACAAGGTTTATTTGTACAAATAAACGTCTGCGTAACTTTTATTAGTTCAATTAAAAGGCTTAGCGACGGTCTTTTCGTCTTATAGCATTTTTTTTACAAAGACACCAATTGCTAATTCCGACACATTTTTTTTTTAATAAACTAGGAATGTTGCATTTGACTTAGCACAGTGCTGTCTGGAGACCCAACATATTGTTTGCATTATTGTAATGTCAACTAAAACAGAGAGACAGATGGGCAAAACATTTTCTGAAGCTTCATCTGGACCGTGTCTGCTTAAAAGGGATGACTCATAGCCTACCAGAACAATAAAAAAAAAAAAACCTCTCTCTATTGTAATTCATATATAGCCAAGCATGTTAGTCACATAAAGGTGCAACAAGTATTACATGAATCAGAATAAAAGAGTACAAGGACTCATTAGGGAAATTAGCAACTGTGTTATAAAAACGAAACACATGCTGGCATTGAATCAGATATATTTGAGAAGGAATGGTACAGCCCTGTACAAGTAAATTAATATTTTAAGTTTGAAGGAAAACTAGTCATAAACAGAAGGGAAAAGATTAGCTATATATACATCTTATAATGTTTACTCTGATTGGGAAGTGTTTTTAATTTAAGCCATTGATATTGCTTTTTAGTTAACATGCAAAGGAAGTTTTCCATTAAAAAAAAAAGTTATTCAAAACAATGTGTAGTGTGTTGCATATATGTAATGTGTTGCATATCTGTTTCTTAAAGGGACACTATAGGCACTCAGGCACTTCATCACATTGCAATGATCTAGGTGCAGTGCCCATGTCAGTTAATCCTGTAATTGTAATTATTGTGGTCAGGGCCAGATTAACAAATGGGCTGATGGAGCTGCAGCTCCAGACCCCTTCCTATGGAATAGGCACATTGAGGAGTAGATCAGCGAATGATTAGAAAGTGTAGAGCTAGCACATCATTAGATGCATTTATGCCAATCTCAGTGTGCTGTCTGCACAGTCTGCCCTTGGTTGGTGATTCTGCATGATTGGCAGGCAGCCTAATGTGCATTCACATCAGGTTGACCATCTAATTCTTTTTGGGCATGTTTGTCCCTTTGGGCAGTTCTGGTTAAGTGATTCATATCAGTGGCCCACCCTTTTACCCCACCCACCGAAATCCTTCTTCACTGGACACTCCTGTTAGGGGGTATGGGTTTACTTGAAAGATGAAAGCGAGGGATTAGCATAGGGTATGTGTTTTCTGATAGCTATATCCTGTGAGTTTCCTGCCAGCATCACCTCCACCAGATACATGAAGCTTGGGACGTATGACTGTTTTAGTGTAAGATTCTATAATGAGGCCCATCATAATTGTCAGCACCAGGCCCAATGGGCTCTTAATCCAGACCTGATTTTAGTTATTGATAAACTACAATAATTACCTTGCAGGGATAAGTCCACCTCTAGAGGCTGTCTACCGTAGCCACTAGAGGTGCTTCCTGGTCCGCTAAATGGCGCTGGATGTTCTCATGCTTTGCACGAGGATGTCCAGCATCAGCTAAAAACCCATGGGAAAGCATTTAGTGAATGCTTTCCTATGGGGTAGTCTTAATGCGATTGCAGCGATCAATACACATGCACATGAGCATTTGCCCCCTGCCGGCTGACATCAGTGCATCAGTGGAGGAGGAGCGGAGTACTATAGTACTAGGAATACAACTTTGTTTTTCAAGCACTATAGTTTCCCTTTAATTGTTATATTATATATGCTCGATCTGGTAGCCAGAAGTTTTATAATAATTTATAATCATTTTTCATACAGTATGAAACTGAGCTTCAGATATGTGTTACTTTAAATATTATGATTTTGCAAGAATTCATCCAGATGCTTTAAACATCAGTATAGACTCTGACAAAACCACCTCTTCAGCAGAGAATTCCACATCCTTATGTTAAAGGAACATCCCAACCAGAACAGATGCATGCATTATTTTTAAATCACAGCTTATCAGTCAATTGTTATATCTGTATTTTCTCCAGTTTGATAGTTTGTGTATTATCCCTTCAGCACATTAGGTATGATCATTGCCTTTGTTTATCTTTTGGACCCTGAAATCTTAGTTTACTGAGATTAGTAATGGAGGTTTACAGGAAATGGATGCATTGTGCCTACTAGCCTATAAGTATTTCCCCACATCCCTCATAAAATACAGTACCCAGACATGCTAAGATTTCATTGAGTTTATTGTCTCAATTCATTGTGAGTAATAGTGTCAAGAAGTTTCCCCCTATCTCAAATAATGCAAGAAAGGCCTTATTTCCTACTCTATCTTGTCTATAGCACTGGCACCATTAAAACAATTGTGGGGCCTCGCCATATATGTCACCTGCACCCTTCTCTCAATAACCTGTTTCCCTCACTTGCTGCTGGTGGAGGGATGCCTTGGGATGACTGCGTTGTGGATTTCACAGTGTCTCTCTGTCAATGCTCTGTTTTTTCGGAAGTGTCCCTTAATGATATGGAGGTTGTGCATATTCCCTTACAAATGCATCATTACATTGATGATTGTAAAATGAGAATGCGGGTCTTGCTTACTCTTGCCTTCAGGAAAGTCAGATTAACCTCCTATTAATATTAAAGTAAATATTAACTAATATCCAAGTTGGTCAAATGAAAACATCAAAATATATTTTTTTAAACCCTGTTCTATATTGACCAATTGCCACAAAAATATTTTCAGACAGCTAGCCAATTGCAAATGTACATTGCATTACAATATAATCTATAAAGCAACTTATAAATGGAAAACAAGTTAAGGTGAAGATGTGAAAACAGCCCTTCTCAGTATGGGCTTACAGTCTAAAGCTAATGAGGTACCAACACAATAGGCCATGAGCAGACTGTGTAGTAATGCTTTTTTTCTGCAATGGAATGGGTATTTCTCCTCTTCATTCACATTATAAATTGTGGTAATATTTATATTCACTTATCAATATCTCAATTGCTTATCACTTACCCATAAAAGATAAAAATAACTAAAGAGAGGTTCATCCACTATACGAAACATTTATTTGGAAATACTCACAGCACACAAAAACACTGCAACACACACTCACACACAAACATATATATGTGGGGCATCACAGAATCCTAGATGAAGATTGTGTCTTGGGGTTGTATCACAACTTACAGGAAATGATGAATCCAACAGAGGTACTAATTAGACATATTAATAGTTCTTAGAGTGGCTGGACTTAACATAAGAAAGATATAGACAAAGTCAGTAATAGCATTAACCAAGGTTGGGATTTTAGATATGGATAAACAAAATAATAAGCCGGGTCAGGATACCAGAAGTTCTCAAAGTCAAAAACAAGTCAGGTAAGAAAATCAAAAATACACAAATTCAAATTTCAAGCCAAGGTCAATATCATAATATCAAGATAGACTTACTATAAGCACTAAACATGTATCAATGCAGAGACCATGATAGAGCAATGAATAAGGGTGCAAATTTATATTATCTAGGCTAACAATTGTTCTCTTTGGTCCACGTTATCTCTGCGACTGCAAAACGATTGATAATGGGATCATCTAGATTACATGATCACTTTAAAGGCAGGTGTGACGTCACAAGATTTGAATTTAAATTAATTTAAAAGACATGCTAATCAAATGGGCAGCATCTATTATAATGCACAGAAGAAATGGCTATGTGGATTCTGGCCGTGTGTAGCATTCGGCTTACGTGTCCTGACAAGTGGAGCTTCCCGAGCTTGTGGATTGGGTAAGTTTGCTCCAGCTTGTTAAGATTCTCCTATCACTGGAATTGGCAAGGATGCAACATCATGAGCGGTAGCATGACCAGTACTGCAATCCTAACAAGTAAGGGGAAGTTGATTCATGCAAATAATGACAAACTACCTTTCCAATTGTCCTGAGCTAGCTCATGAGGCTGGTTGATGACATTCTAATTAAAACATAATAATCTTTAGTCAAGGAAACATGTCATTGTATTAATAATGAGATGCAATCACTAAAATTCCAAAACTTATAATAACACATTTCTATGTTAATGCACAGTTTGACCAAGAATAGAAAATCACATGAATAGATTCAAATTGAGTGGAACAAACAAGGCAATAGTTTAACAGAAACAATTACTTCATGAGATAGGGCAATTTATATTGCTGTGGAATTCAGAATGCCTATCAGACAGACCTTACGTATATGCACTGATCCTAAATGAAAGACAAATGTGTCTGAAGAGAGTGGTTATTTGTTAGAACATATGTACATATGGTGAAGTCTGAACTCAGAGCTATTTTTCTTACCTCATAGATGTCTGTGGAGATGCTCATGCTGTGCTTTTTGATTAGATTGAGGTGGGAGACATGATCCAGAGTGGAGTCTTATATTTAATCATCCGAGAGTTTCCATTCACTTAACCATAAGTTGTGGTCAGTTGACAACCAATTTGAGAAATTTAGACTAAGTTAGTCAAGTTAAAACTATTTGCAAAGGTGGGTTTACTTTGGTCTATGTCAGGGGAAGGCAACCTTCAGCACTACAGATGTTGTGGACTGCATCTCCTTTTATGTTTTGCCAGCATTATGGATTTAAAAGCATTATGGGAGATGTAGTCCACAACATCTGGAATGCTGAAGGTTGCCAACCCCTGGTCTATGTTCTGCAATCTGGCTCAATTCATTACAACTTAATGTGCATTTTTTTTTAAATCTTGCTTTCCACTCATACATACTATCGCAAAATGATTGTTCAATACAAATGGACACTCAATGCAATGTTACAGGGAGTGCATTATTTTTTTTGCCTTTTTTTAGGGGATGGGGGGATTTCAGCATGCCATAAAAAATGTCACTTTTGCGGGTTAGTATTTTGTTTTTAGAATTTAAGTGTTTTCCAGTTTATATATTACATTACAATCAGAGTTTTCACAAAATTTCTCTATGTAGAAAATGCTCAATAGTAAGATAGCCTTTATGAAATACAAGGATGAATTGTTGAGATGAATTGTTGAGAGGAGGGTGGAATTACATCTGCACATTTACAAGTTCAGTAGCAGAGGTCAGAGCTCCCAAGGCGTAGATCTGTGCATGATAAGACTGATAAATTCTGTGTATGGTTATGATCATATAGTGCTTATTTTCTTGAAATATGTACTGCTATGTGAAATTTCAGCAATTCCACTATGGTGAACAAGTAGGAAAATAATTAAATCATACTTTGTTTAATATAGGCCTTGGGTCAGTTATATAATTCCCAGCCCTAATAGAATAACAAGTAGGAAAATGATTAAATCATACTTTGTTTAATATAGGCCTTGGGTCAGTTATATAATTCCCAGCCCTAATAGAATATCATATGAAATATAATATTAAAGAAGCACAGGCAGGAAAACTGATGATTGAATACGTTTTCAAGTTTAAGCACTATACTACATTCTCTAGAATACATGGAGAATGGTGTAATGAACAAAGCAATTAAAGGATAGGTGGATTATGGTGCAAATAACTTGTTAACGAAAGTGGTTAAATGAGAATTGCCAATCAAGCTTACAGGAAAGCTACAGATATAAAATAATCACTCATTACAAAAGTGGAGGGAGGAAGGACATTGTTCTATTCACATTACACAAAACCTCGAGGCATATCAGCTAAACACTAGAATACTGTCAGGTTTCACTTCTGTTAGCTAAGAACCAGGAGAAGAGGCTACAATAGTCAAATTATTGCTCAGACTGGAAAAGAAATTGTGTTTAGTTTCCTAAATCTTGCTTTCTGCTGATGCGTGCAGAGGTTAGAAGCTAACATAAACCTTGTGAATCCCTGGAATATTTCTTCTGCCAAAAGTACAGGCTGGTGTTGGTAGCATTGATTGTGTGTGGATTGCTTAGTGGCACACATTGTACTCTTTAAAACCATCTTGGCGTGATATGAGAGCAGATCACATCAAAACCACTAACTATGTACATCCTTTTATGGGCACCGCCTGCTCATTTTCAAATACATGCTTTAAGGAAGATAACAAGTCAGGCTATTACAACATTTGAATCATATGTAGCAGATTCCACACGCATGGCTATAATTTAATTTTACTTTGTGGCATGTACAGTCCCCATATCTAAATCAAAAGGACCACCTTTGTCTGACATATGCCAGTTTATAGACTCTTTTGAGTACGTAGCATAGTTCATGTTCAGGTTTGTGAATGCCCTGAGGGGATTTTCCTCATAATAATATATAATAATTTTGTAGCTTAACTGTGTGTATAAAATGCTTACAACATGAGTGTGTCTCTTTATTGAATGTTTTTATTAAGCTATATATTCTAGGGTTTATTCACAAAAAATTGAATTGATTGAATTGATAGAAAGTGGTATCCAAATTACAAATCTAGAAAAATTATCTAGAAAAATTATCCTTCTCATCTTTCGGCCCAGCTTTTGTTTTAGTCTGAATGCTGGCTATCATTTCACTACAAATCAGAATTTAGTGAATAACATATTTCTGTTGCCTTTTCCATTTACATATGTCACAGCCTTAGAACTCATCGTGATGAGGAATATGTTTCGGGTAATTGAAGAGCAATTTTCCAATATACTTTATGTTAATGGATTCAACTATTCAGTTACAAGAGTTGAGCTTGTCTCTTGTAATAGTATCCAGAGTGATGTTTTTCAGTTAAAATTAAGTCTGTCTCTTGTAACAGAATCTACCCTTATATGTAAGTGTTTATCTTTGTTCTTTTTTTTTTTTTGCCAACCTTTGTATCTGCGCAGATCTTTCTTTCTCATTACATCATAGTGCAATGCAATTTTTTGAGAATCATTCAGTAAAGAAAGTGTTAGTATTAACGTTATTATTCACTAAGTGTAAATACAATCTGTAGTGCTGTATAATGACCCATCAAAACTTGTAAGAAATGGTTAATAAACATCAAGATCAATATTGTGCAATTGCCCATAAATTACATTAAAGGGACACTGTAGACTTTGTAACCAATTCATCTCATTGAAATAGTTAAATTGTCTGAGGTCCTGTGGCACAATTCTTCTGTTCATTGTTAAAGCATTTTAATGATTTAAAACTAAACAAGAGTCCCCAGCAGCTAAAATGTAGCCCCATGTAACCAAAGCACAGCTTAGTGGAAAGGGGCCTTGACAGGGGTTAGGAGGTGGGCATAGGAGGAAGCTAAAGGGATTGGTTAATGGAGGGTTAAGGGGCTGGGCTATATAAGTAGGCAGACATCTTGGAAAATTCACTTTTAACTTGCCTACCTGGCTGAGTTTATGTGCACCTTGTGGGTTCACTTATTTGGCCTGGTAGGTTTTCTCTTTTCTCTCCCCTGCAGGATGGATGTAGTGGAGAAGATGCTGGAGGGCCTCAGGATGGCAGCGAGGAATCGTGGAGTGGCGTGGATCCAGGCCCAGCTGAGTTCGGTGTTTGCGGCGGCGGATGGATTGTACGGTGGCGGCGGTGGTCGGCCAACAAGAGCCAGGAGGCCCCCATGACGAACCCCTGTATGCCAGGACTGGGTGGTGAGGAGGCGGCAGAAGCAGGCCACGAAGCAGGACGCAGGCTCCACCTCCCGGCGCGCCCCCAGAGCCTAGGAGAGGCTCCACGAGGTGGACAGTGGCCCAGACGGCCGGCAGTGTGGCTCCGGTGCAGAGGGGGGTTGCATCTGGAGCGGGGGCCTCCATGGAAGCAGGAGGGCCCCCAGGATCAACACATGGCACGGGGCCGCCAGCAGGGAGGGCGGCCCCTGGTGGTGGAGGACGACCAGAGACCTGGCCAGCAGGAGGACATCCAGGAGGAAGCTGACATGCACACAGGCAAGTGATGGATCAGGGGGCAGGGAGGCAATTGCCCCACAGGCCACCCTAAATCCAAGGCTGTCTTTCCAGCAAACCCCATGGGCTCGCGGTGCTGGTATTACAGCTGCACCGGGGCCCACACACTAATGGCCACCCGGTGAGCATGTTTCAGCACGGTCGGGCACTGTGGCCCTTCAACAACGCGACCAGGGACTTTTATGGCAGCATTGGAGAAAGTGTAGACCGTGAGTCACTTCCTCCCACAGTGACAGAAACGATGAGCCGCATGGGAGAGAGGCAGAGCCAGGGAAGCAGTTTGAGAGCCAGCAAGCAGAGCCAGACCCCAACTCCCAAGCACCTTAGCCAGCACATTGGACCCCAGGAAAGGTACCAGCAAAGGTAGGAAACTGACTTTAAAAGTGTAAAGTTTGTTTGTGTGTGTTTGTGTGCGTGTATGTATGTGTATGAGTATGTCTGTGTGTGTCAGTATGTTTCTGTGTGTGTGTGTGTGTCAGTATGTCTGTGTGTGTGCCAGTATGTCTGTGTGTGTCAGTATGTCTGTGTGTGTGCGCCAGTATGTATGTGTGTGTGTTTGTGTGTGTGCAAGTATGTCTGTCTGTCTGTGTGTCACTATGTCTGTGTGTGTGTCAGTATGTCTGTCTGTGTGTGTCAGTATGTCTGTCTGAGTCATTATGCCTATAACAGTGTGTCTGTCTGTATGAGTCAGTATGCCTGTAACAGTGTGAGTGTCTGTCTATCTGTGTGTGTGTCTGTCAGGGAGTGTGTGCGTGCGTGTGCCTGTCAGTGAGTGAGTGTTTGTTAGTGTGTGGCATGGATGGTGAGCTGATTTGTTGGTGCAATGGGCCACTATACTGAATTTACCCCCCAGGCCTTGGCGTGTCCGGAAGTGGCTCAGGGATGCCTGGGAGTGAAAGGGGTGCTAGGAGGTTCCAGGGCTTACCGGGATCCTTGGAGGAACCCTCCAGTGAGCGTGGGGGGGCTGGATTGGCAGAGGGGCCCCTACTGGCGGGGAACGGTTTGGCTTACTGGGGGGGCAGCGGGCAATGTAGAAGGGGGCAGGAGTCTCCTGGGAGGGGAAAGGAGTCTGGCAATGGGGTTGTTAGTCCCTTGCATGGAGGGTGGGGGGGTGCTATCTGGTGGGGGGTGCCCAAAAGGGAGGACAGTTGCCCGGCGGGGAGGGGATCTAATGGACGGTGTTCAGGGACTAAAGGCGGGGTGCATGCAGGTCAGCCGGATCGTGTCTCGGGTGGGGGGCCTGGTTAGAGGGCAGGTTGACCCAGCAGGTCATATTTTGGCAGTGGTCTTGGTACCATGGGAGGCCACATGCACGCAGCAGGTCCTTTAGGGTGGGGTCCCGTAGGGAGTCGAGGAGTGGCAGTTCCTCCCACAGATTGCCACGGCGGCACTGGTCTGCATTGGGCAGTTCGGGGATGGATACAGGTCCCCCAGGCGGGGGCAGCGGGGCAGATCTCCTAGAGGTGATGGCAGGAGTTGGAGCCCCAGGGGGAGCCGTCAGGTTAAGTCATGACGGGAAGCCTTGGAGTCGGTCAGGCACTCCCAGGGGCGGAACGGGAGGGTTGCGCGGGATAGGTGCACCCTGCCCAGGACTTCTCTTTCTGATTGCAGGTATCGGAGTCGGTCTTCCTCTGGCTCGTCTCGGCACCGAGTGGACTCCTCGGTTGGACAACACGCAACGGATGCGGGGCATCTTGGTTCGAGTGTACTCGGCAGAGCAGCTCCCGGGCTTTCCATGGTGGGGGGGTGCGTCAAACATTGCACTTCAGTCACACACCTTACTGAACACACTGCAGTCCCTGATTCTTTCATTACAAGCAGGGGTTAGTCAGGGAGCTGACGTGGTACGGGTATGGACTCAGGGAGTGGAGGCCAGAGCGATCTCCGAGTCTGGGGAAGGGGGCGGCTCTAGAGAGCCTGTAGGTCAGTCGGTCGGGTCGGCTGAAGTTGTGTCCGAGGGAGCGGAGCTAAGGGGGGCCTTCCAGGAAGTAAAAGAGAAGTTGTGGAAGGGGGAATATTGCTAAATTCTTTGGTAACTGGTTGCAAGTTATTTGCGTTTTTGCCAGCGTTCTGGGCGAGAAGGTGCCAGGGTTGTGCTCGTCTTTATTTTGTTACTTGGATGGCATCTGGGAGGCGTACCGCATGTACGGCGGGCTCGCATGGTGGCGATATGACGAGCAATTTAGGCAGCGGCTGGCAGATAATCCAGGTATGAGGTGGGACCAGATGGACCTACCCCTCTGGATAAAGCTAATGATGGCACAGAAGGTGCAACCCTTTCAGCAGACAGCCGGCGTAAGGGGACAATACGCCTCGTCAGCCGCCTTGCAAAAGGGCTTATTCTGGCTCTTCAACGAGGGCCAGTGCAAGTGGGGGGGCTGCGTGTCGTTTCAAGCACGAGTGCTCGGGCTGTGGGGGTGACCAAAGCCTCAATCGGTGTTTCAAGCATTCCAGAACCAGAAGGTCCGTAACGGCGGGGAGTGCACCAGCTGCCACGGGGACAACCTCAGTGAAGCTAGGCGTGATGCTACCATGGCTAAGCTGCTATGATAACCGGACGGCTGTGAATTTGCTGCGGGAGGTCTTTCAAGCTGGCTTTTTTCATTCCTTTCCGGCATCGGGACGGGCCACGGGGGGCTGCGCAATCTGCGTGCAGTGGCAGATTTCCCTGAGGTGGTGCGGGAGAAACTGGTGAAGGAGGTGCAGTTCGTCAGGATGGTGGGCCCTTTTGGGGAGCCGCCTCTGGCTTATTTACAGGTGTCGCCTCTAGGGGTGGTTCTGAAAAAGGAGCCGGGTAAATTTCGGCTCATTCACCACCTCTCCTAGCCAAAAGGGGAGTCGGTGAATGACGACATCGACGAGGGTCTTTGCTTGGTCTCCTACGCATCATTCAATCAGGCGGTCGAGCTGGTAAAGAAGGCCGGGCGGGGGGCCTTAATGGCCAAGGTGGACGTGGAGGCAGCGTTGCGCTTGCTGCCCATTCACCCTGATTGTCACCACCTGCTGGGTTGTTATTTATTTATTTATTTAATTCTTTATTTATTGGATCATGCATGGGTTTTGTACAGAAAAAGAACCATTTTACACAGCGTGGGAAAGTTCTTTGGAATTTTCCCACGCTGTGTAAAATGACACAGAGCACTGTGATTGGATGGATTTCAAGCCATCCAATCACAGTGCTCTGTGTCATTTTACACAGTGTGGGAAAGTTCTTTGGAATTTTCCCACGCCGTGTAAAATGACACAGAGCACTGTGATTGGATGGATTTCAAGCCATCCAATCACAGTGCTCTGTGTCATTTTACACTGAGTGGGAAAGTTCTTTTGGATTTTCCCACGCTGTGTAAAATGACACAGAGTACTCCGATTGGCTTAAACCCACCAATCAGAGTGTTCTTAGCCTAATTGCAGGGCTGGGCAAGGCTTTATAAGCCTTCCCCTGCCCTGCGGAGCTCAGTCTGCGCGGAGCCCTCCATGGGTGAGGATGGATTATTTTTTTGCGCTCGGGTTTTTTCTTTTTCGTCGGATTTTTTTTTTTTGCGCTCAGGATTTTTAATTTTTTTTAGTTTGACGGTTATTATGGTTTTTTATTTGCCCTTTTTTGGGGCTGAAAAATGAAGATTTGAGAAAAAAGAAGACGTTGAATGGTAAGTTTAATTTTATTTTACAGGTTAGTTATTTTATTCCCCCCTCACTATTTTTTAGGGTGAGGGGGGTAGGTAGGGACTTTTTATTTGGTGGGGTGGGTGACTAGGGGCTTGGGGACCCCTAGTCACCTTGGGGGGGGAGAATTTACTTAGGGCCCCCACCCGCAGCCCAGGGGTGGGGGCCGGGGGGGGAGGACAGTAGGTCCCCCCCCATTATCTTTATGGCCCCCACCCGCCGCCCAGGGGTGGGGGCCGAAGGGGGGGTGGACAGTAGTACCCCCCCTCATTATCAATATGGCCCCCACCCGCCGTGCAGGGGTGGGGCTGGGGGGGACAGTAGGTCCCCCCTCATTATCAATATGGCCCCCACCTGCCGCGCAGGAGTAGGGATCGGGGGGGCAGTAGGTCCCCCCCTCATTATCAATATGGCCCCCAACCGCCTCGCAGGGGTGGGGGCCGGGGGGAGCAGTAGGTCCCCCCCTCATTATCAATATGGCCCCCACCCACCGTGCAGGGGTGAGGGCGGGGGGGGACAATAGGTCCCCCCCCTTATTGTTCATTTTAGGGCCCCCACCCACCGCTCAGGGTTGGGGGCCGGGGGTGGGACAATAGGTCCCCCCCTATTAGTATTTAGGGCCCCCACCGGGGGGGACCCTTTTTTTTTTTAACAGTGAGCAACCACAGGCTGCTCACTGTTTAATAGACATGCCCCTACTCGCGGTATTGCGAGTAGGGGCACAATTTACTAATACTAAGTAATTTTTACTTAGTATTAGTAAATTAATAGGGGGCGGACCGAACATTGCATATGTTCGCCATCCGTGGCGAACGCGAACACGCTATGTTCGCCAGGAACTATTCGCCAGCGAACCGTTCGGGACATCACTAATCAGCCATGGAGGTGGGGACAGCCACAGCGAGACAAGCATTTAGATGGTGAAAACTTAAGTAAAGCTACCTTTTATCTCCAAACTGAGGGGGGTGCCTAACACTATAGTGTTCCTTTAATACAGAATGGAGGAAAGTGCTATATAAACTCCATGATATCTTTATTGAAATTTAGAACATTGCATGCGTATAATGCTTTACAGTTTACAGTTTCTAACTTGAGAAAGTATATTTTGCTTGGAATTTTACAGTTTCCACTGGAGTTTTAAATTCTTACATGTTTGGAACTGTGAGTTCTTTTTTACATAGCACGATACAGTTTCCAATGGAATTTTAAAGTACACACCTCTTGATCTGCTCTTTTGCTTGTTACTTTGCAGCTTTCCATAGACTTTTGAAATAATATAAGTTATCTACCACACACCGATCAGCCACAACATTAAAACCACTGGTAGGTGAAGTCAATAACATTGATTAAATTGTTACAATGGTACTTGTCAATATTTTAGGCAGCAATTGGACAGTCAGTTCTTTAGTTGTATGTATTGGCAGCTGGAAAAATGGGCAAGGGAAAAGTTCTGAAAGACTTTGACAAATGACAGATAGTGATGGCTAGACAACTGTGTCAGAGCATTTCAAAAACAGCAAGTATTGTGGGGTATTCTCGGTATGCAGTGGTTAATACCTACCAAATGTGATGCAAGAAAGGACAACCGTTGAGCCGGTGCACACCCTGCTACACTGAAAAAAATATTTAGGAATGGTTTGAGGAACATGACAAAAAGTTCAATGTGTTGCCTCCAAATTGTCCAGCTCTAAACCTGATTGAGCATCTCTGGGGTGTGCTAGAACAACAAATCCGATCCATGGAGGCCCCATCTGGCAATTTGCAGGACTTAAAGGATCTGCTGCTAATGTCTTGGTACCAGGTAACACAGGACATGTTCAGAAGTCTTGTGGAGTCCATGTTTTGATGTATCAGAGCTTCTTTGGCAACCTACATGATATTAGGCAGGTTGTTTTAATGTTGTGACTGATCAATGTATTTGCAGTGTGTGTTATTATAAATTGAACTTTGGAGCTAAGATGCATTGATAGGTGGACCAGGGGCTTCAACCCAAAGCTAAATGTTTGGTTCTTGCATGAATATTTATTGAAATACTTCCTAAAATCAGCTCTGCTCCACGTGCAAAGTCCAACCTTAAAACCCTATGTAAACCTATATTTATAAGATCAAGACATGTTGTGTTAACTAACCAGTGGCAGAACTACCAAGGTCGCAGGGGTCGCAGGGGTCAAAGCGACATCCAGACTGCCAGACGAGGTCGCCCCAGAAGTGCCCAATGAGGGATTTGAACCTGCATCTGCACTTGCATCTGAAAAATATCCAGAAGTCTACTCTTGCCTTGAATCCAGCACTGGAGGCTGGACGTTATCTGAGACTGCTCCTGTCACTCATGGTTCACCTGTGGCTGATCACTGAGTAGCCAGGTATAAGACACTGCCTCTCCCTGAAGGCAGTGTCAGTTCATTGACTCTGGTTCAAGAATTGCTGTTTCATGTTCTAGTGTTCTCCTGTTGATTCCTGACCATGGCTTGTTATTTTGTGTACCCTGACTTCTGGCATCCTCTGACCTCGGCTCGCTACTGGTTTATCCTGATTTCTGGCACCCACTGACCTTTGGCTTACCAACGACGATTCTCCTGTTTATGTCCGTATCTGCACTGCGATTTGGAGCATCATCCTGCACAGCTCCTGTACACCGACTCACAGGCCAGGTGAATTCCTACCTGACCACCTTGGCCTCTGTTTACTTGCAAGGGTGAGCACATATATCTGCGCTAGAGACTCCCATTCAGGTAAGCCCTGACAGAATGAACTGACCATTATGGAGTCTGCAGAGATATGTAAGCTGCTCACCTCCCTTGCTCAGCAAGTGTCCAGCCTGACCCAGACTGTTTCAGAGCTGCAGCAAGAAGTTCCATTTCTTAAAGACACGGTACGCCTAGCCCTGGAACCTGCTTATCCAGAGCCATTTGTTGTGATGCCTGGAAGATTTGATGGCTCTTATTCCTCTTTCTCGATGTTCAAGATGGATTGTGAGCTCCTGTTTGCCTTGAAACCTAGAACCTACGCCACCGACTTTGTCAAGGTCCGTACTGCTATTAATTTACTTTCTAGACGGATTAAGGAGTGGGCATACCAGAAGCTGCAGGAAAAAAGCACTGTCTTGGACAGCTGGGAGTTGTTCATGACTGCAATGGACTCTCAGTGTGTTGCCTCCAGGAAAGCAACTCCCAAGCCTGCTCCAGGTACCCACAAATCTCGGTTACCTAGAGAAAAAGACTTTATACACACATACAAAGACCCCATCCTGTTGCAGTGTGAACCCACCTTCAGGGACCTGCCTTGTTACTCTGATTGTACTCAAGCAAGCCGTGAAACTCCAGTGGACAGGGAGGAACCCATGGAGATCGGATTTACCCGAACTACGTTGTCGTCTAAGGGGAGAGATCGTAGGAGAGGGTGTGACCTATGTTTCTACTGTGGAGAAAGAGGGCACTTTATCTCCCTCTGCCCTACTTGCCCACCTCTGCCTAAAACTGTTCAAGTAGGTACTGTCTGTACCCGTCCTGTCATCCCAACAAGACAGCCTGGAAACTGCCAGCCTTGTCCCCATTCTGTGACACAAAAGGGTACCCAAACTACTACAGTCAACGTTACCAGTGTCCCTCAAGAACCTGCAACCAGTACCCCCTGAGGAATCTCCACCTCCTGCTCCAGAAACATCTGTACCTCTTCCTGTGAACACTTCTGTTCAAGCAAGCACCATCACCACTTCATGCCTTGCCAAAAAAGTTCTACCACCTGACTGCATGTATGCCTAAAATGGCACAGTTGTATGCAAACAGGATCTTGAAGTATTCGAAAAAGCATTGAAAGCCTCCCCTGTGAGAACTACTACTGGTAGGTGCTGTGTTTCCCTCTAATCTGAAAGAATGCCGTTCGTATGGCATGGATGCCTATGGAAGAATGTACCTCCTGCCAGATGATGTATTCAATCTCTCAGAGGAGGAAGGTAATTCTGATCTGGAAGACAATGATGAGCAACCAATTCACGCCCGGAGGGTGTTCTTGAAGGGGGGGGTACTGTCAAAGTCCTCACTGCAACATCCAGACTGCCAGACGAGGTCGCCCCAGAAGTGCCCGATGAGGGATTTGAACCTAGGTACTGTGCAGTGCTGAGGCTGCTGTTTTGCATCTGAGCCACCATACAGCTCAGGAAATATCCAGAAGTCTACTCTTGCCTTGAATCTAGCACTGGGGGCTGGACGTTATCTGAGACTGCTCCTGTCACTCATGGTTCACCTGTGACTGATCACTGATTAGCCAGGGATAAGACATTGCCTCTCCCTGGGGGCAGTGTCAGTTCATTGACTCTGGTTCAAGTATTGCTGTTTCGTGTTCTCCTGTTGATTCCTGACCTTGGCTTGTTATTTCGTATACCCTGGCATTTCTGGCATCCTCTGACCTTGGCTCGCTACTGGTTTATCCTGATTTCTGGCACCCACTGACCTTTGGCTTACCAACAACGCTTCTCCTCTTTATGTCCGTATCTGCATTGCGACTTGGAGCATCATCCTGCACCGACTCACAGGCCAGGTGAATTCTTACCTGACCACCTTGGCCTGTGTTTACTTGCAAGGGTGAGCACATATATCTGCGCTACAGACTTCCATTCAGGTAAGCCCTGACACATGAGCCGCTGAAGGTGGGGGCGCCAAGAGGTACTCTCTCATAGGGGGACCAGGAGGTGGCCATCTGGTCACCTTAGTGCGCCCCTGAATTGGCTCTTACTCAGTGAGACAGAGTAGGCACCTGCTTACCGTGATGGCAGGTGCCTACTCTGCCAATATATACCGGTAGGAGGACATTATGCAAGCGAGGGAAGCTGATCTGGCAATTGCTCTCTCCTCGGCAGCTGGAATATGATGCCATTCTGGCCCAGGCATACTAAACAGCGCGCGGGAGAAGAGAGGAACTGCAAGATTACAGCAGCCCCACACTAGACCCGAGGGAGAGGACCTGTGAGTGTGTCTGTCTGACAGTGTGTGTGTTTGTGCCTGTCAGTCAGTGACTGTGTGTGTCTGTCTGTCATTGTGGAGGCCTGCTTGTCTGTTTTTCAGTTTGTGTGTCTGTCTGTGAGTGTCTGTCAGTATGTGTAACTGTGTGTCTGTCAGTGCATGTGTGGTTTGTGTCTGTCAGTGAGTGTGTGTGTGGCGGAACCAACCTCGCCACAATGCACTGGAGAAGCCTGGTTGCCCGCCTGCTGCCTTTAGACTATGGCCCCATGTTGAAACGCTTGATTTTCCCCTGCGAAGACACGAAAGCCGGGTCATTCGGTCCCCAGATAGCTATGCCATGGAGCCCATTCGTATAATAAAAGACTATGAGAAAGACTTTGGCTCCATGGCAATTGAACAGTATGTGTGTGCTCTGAGCGCCATTCAGTAATTTTCGCTCAGATCTGAGCTATCTGGGGATATGTGCCTGTTTTGTGCAATGGCTGCACAGTTATATATTTTTATGTGTTTTATTGTCTTTTGCTGCCATGTGTTCAATGGAGTTTTGCCTCTGTCCTTGGAGATAATTGGATTACTTCCCAATTATCTCCAGGATAGAAGACTCTCTGGAACTGGTTTTGGGCAGAAAAGCCATGCTTCATTTGGTCACAAAGGACTTTGATCTATCTTTTGAACCAATGGACCAGTTTGGATGATTTTGACATATGTTTGTATTTGGAGTATGCTGATTCTGAAAATGTAAGTATGTGAATGTGATACATACTTTTCAAGTTATGAATAATGTGGAAAAACTGTATTTCTCTGGCTGTGATAATTACATTACCCATTGTGTAAGGTAATTGTATCACAGGCAGAGGGGAGGATTTTGTGTGGGAGTGTCTGAGTGTATTGTACATGTTTATTGGTTGTTTTCCAAAACCCCGTGGATGGTACTAATGTGTAAGAATGTGTACATAAGAACAATAAACCCACAGCTCTGGCAGATTCTGCTTAACCCTCAAACGAAGTGTCGTCTCGTTATTGAGGGAATTGGATTGTATGCTGACTGCCAGGAGTGTAAACCTTTCGTATGGTTTTTCCTGTTCAGCTGTTTCCAGTATTCGTGAGTTTCCTGTTCGGGAGTTGGAGAATTCGTGTAGTTTGCAGTTCGGGAGATTGGTGATTGCAGTAGCTGTCTGTGCCTGTATCTCTGGAAGGGGAAGATCTTCTAAACGGCGGTTTAACCCTTTTATGCCTGGAGGTGCCGTTACAGTGTGTCTGTCACAAATGTATTGGGAAGTCTGTGATTGGACAACCACAGAAAGTCTAAGCTGGGGAAGAAGGGGACGTCTTGCAAAGGCAGTATACAAAAGAACTACTGCTTTTGAAAGCTAATTTTAAATATATCCCCCGATTAAAAATTATATCAACAAAACCGTGATATTTTTTTTTTTTTATTATGTTTGATCAGTGGAGTGTCCCTTTAACTCAAACTAGACATCTTTGATGAAGGCTAGTTTGCGAACCCAGTTAGATTTTTATTAGTGATGTCGCGAACATAAAATTTTCGGTTCGCAAACGCGAACTTCTGCAAATGTTCGCGAACGGGAGAACCGGGTGAACCGCCATAGACTTCAATAGGCAGGCGAATTTTAAAACCCACAGGGACTCTTTCTGGCCACAATAGTGATGGAAAAGTTGTTTCAAGGGGACTAACACCTGGACTGTGGCCGGAGAGGGATCCATGGCAAAACTCCCATGGAAATTACATAGTTGATGCAGAGTCTGGTTTTAAGCCATAAACGGCATAAATCACCTAACATTCCTATATTGTTTGGAATAACGTGCTTTAAAACATCAGGTATGGGGGGGCGGAGCCTGACAAGCAAGCGAGCAAGACGTGCTCTGCTCGAGCTCCCGCCGATCTGAACACTTACAGCTTAAAATCTGGGGGTTAAACACAGAAAGACCCGCACACTGCCACAGGCAGACACCAAGCCCCCCCCCCCCCCATGGACCGGGGGATATCCCGGTCCCCACCACACGGAGCTAGCCCTGCTGCACACCGGCCGAAACCAACAGACCGGAGGTGAGGGCCTCCAAAATGGCGGACACAAGCGACTGCAAAACTCATAACACGCAGCAGCAGCCGGCAACACTCATTCACATCCCTAAAGCGAGCAAGATGGAGGTGAAGCAAAGTGGGGCAACAGCCTGTCCAAAATGGCCACCAAGCCTATGCCTGAAAAGCAGAGCACCAGCCTCAACAAACACAGGTCCCCACTGGAAACCTTTGACTGGCTCTGCACAGGCCTAAGGGAGGCTCTACTCAGCCGGGGAGTAACTCTCCAACAAGCTGACTTAATGGTGGCCTCATGGATACGTCCTGCAGCGAGGCGAGGCTACTATATGAAGATACCCCGAGCCTCCAAGATGGCCATCCGGCAGAACAGATACCGCCGGGCCTCGAGGAGGGATGTGGCACCAAACCTCCCGTGCACACAAACCCAACAGCACACAAGAAACACTGGGGCTACGAACCAAGCGACGCCCACACATACTCAACCTGACCGAAACCCCGGCGATAAGCGCAACACGACACACACCTCCCTATACAAGGCAACATCGCAAGCGACCAAGCAACTGTACCACATGGGAGACACTACCGGAGCAGAACCCCGAGGCGGAGACACCAGGCCCTGTGGCAGCAAAGACGAGTCCCACAGACACAAAGCACAGGACTTACCATCACTGGGTATAGGCTGAAAAGCTTAAAACGCTACCTCAAAGGGGGTAATCCTAGCCTGGACTGATCTGAATTCCCAAAACAGCAGAATACCCAGACGCAGAAATATAACACAGGCCACATGTGGACGATACCCCCATGATAATGCAGGACACAATGCACAATGCCCTTGAAGGTTGTTTGCCCAGCTAATTAACAGCAAAGCATGATTTCATGTTTAATGTTTACGATACAGTCTATACTTACATTTAGCTTGTGTAGCGAAGTAACCTCACATTGTAGGCACAATACTGCACTGTTACTTATTTTATTTAATAAATATTTTTTTGCTTGGAAAACACCTCCCACGGTTCATCATTGAGGGGAGACTGATTACAACAAGCATCAAAGAGGTCTGGGGATCACCCTATTAAGATCCCAGAGGAAATCCACACCAGAGCCAGGTTATACTATATGGCTCTTTCATTGTGAGTGTATTTGACACATATTTTATTAAGAGTTTGTGTACAGCAATATTTGCACTATTTTGTATCTCTCTATTTTCCACAGTTTTAAATTAGAAGAAAGAGAAGTATCAATTTTATTCTATTTCTCTCCCTTTCGCTATCACAATTTGCTCCACCTATTTTTCGTGTGTTGTATTTTATTTTATGTGAAGGTGTAGGGGATACCTCACTGGTGTTTTTGAGCAAATATCACTTCTTTAGACATACCTGTGTTATTATTCTACAATACTGCACCGTTATTTGCTTCTCACGACACAACAGCCTACACAAGAGCAGCGCAAGCAGTACACATATCAAACACATGCCTGTTACCTTTATAGTATAAATCATAATACCATATTACTATTACGACAGCATAACTAACATACCTAACCTAGCACTGATAAGCGTTGATTATTTCACCTTGTTCTAACGACTTCATTGTGCAGCCAATCTTGTTATTGTTATAATCTGTTGTGCCTAGCTCTAGCATGTAGCATTTCACCATGCTTATCACACGACAATCTAGCATAAAACACTAAGATTTTAGCGGGTTAACTCACCTATAGGCAATTAACTATCTCAGGATATCAGTGCTTCAAATCATATAAGCTTGTTTAACCCTTAACATGTTTCCTACTCTGACTATAAAAAAAATGTGCAATGTTTTTCAATGCCATACCAATGTTAACATATGTTTGCATATTTGCTTGCACCAGTTATCGTGGCAGTGCAAACATGGTTGTTCACGCTATGCACAAATAAAATAAAGAATAAAAAAAAAAAACATCAGGTAGTGTAAGGGTTACGCCCGCTTCACAGTGACAGACCAAACTCCCCGTTTAACGCACTGCAAACAGTCCATTTGCACAACCGCAAACTCCCCATTTGCACAGGTTGGATACCAAGCTAGCTATGTCCCGTTCCTTGTCCTCACTGATGTCATTGAAGGTCTCTTCCTCCACCCAGCCACGTACAACACCAAGGGTCCCCAAAAGGTGACAACAAGCCCCCTGGGACGCCTGCTGTGTTTGGTCTTCCACCTCCTCAAAGCCACCTTCCTCCTCTGACTCCTCTTCTTCAGACTCCTCTCTGCGTTGCCTCTGTGAAGAATCCCCCTCCATTCATTCGGTACTTTCCCTCCCTGCTACTTTATCCATGGATTTATTACTGTGACGAAGTGCCCTTCGCCACTTGTGCCTTGAGAGGACTGCTTGCCCGCCTCTTGCCTTGTGACTATGGACCCTGGGGGATTTTGCCCATTCAATTCAGTATGATAGGAGTTATGTATTTTTGTATCCTTTTGTGTTTTACCGGGAACATGTGCTCAATGGAGTCTGCCTCTATCCCTGGATATAACTGGATTATGTTCCCCATTGTCTCCAGGATAGAGGGCTCTGTAAAACCGATTTGGGCCAGATAGCCATGCTGCCAGCCAGGCCCCAAAAGATACTTTACTAACTTCTGAACCCCTGGTCTGATTCATGCCATTTTTTTTATATGTTGTTTCCCTGAATGGATTGATTGTGAATATATAATTTTTATGTGAATGTGATGTATATTTTAGAAGTTATAAATATGCTGTAAAAACTGTATTTTTCCTACCTGTGATATTTGCATCTTCTATTGTATAAGATAATTGAATCACATGCAGAGGGGAGGATTTTGTGTGGGCTGTAACCTCTGTTTTATTGGCTACTGTAGATAACGTGTGTGTCCCTCTCCTGCATGGGAGCAGGGCATAAAAGAAACTGTAGCTTGAATACCTGTTGCTGTTGTTGTTACTTCCAGTAAAGTCTTGTTCCAGCATTAAGCCTTGGCTCATGTTTGGGGGATTGGAAAACTACACTCTGGGGATTGCTATATTCACTATACTCCCCAGGGTATATTCACTAAGCTCTGCTAGGAGCTTGTTCCTGCTCTCTGGGGAAAGAGAGGTTAACCCACTGGAAGCTGGATCCTGGCCTTGGGTCCAGGGTGGGTGGAGACAGCGAGACCCCGGCGCAGCTGCATCGCTGGGAGTGGGGTCTGCAGTGCTGATGGTGTCGGTTGGAGTGCTTGGAGTCCTCAGCAAGCAGTAGGAGCATTGATTGGAGGAGGTACTCAGTCGGAGTGCCAGCGGTCCGTCACAGCCTCTCTCTGCGTTATTATAAGGTGTGTTAAGTAGTACTATTCTTATCAGTTTAATCCCTGTTACGTCCCCTATCAGGGGACGTGTATATGGCATCGATTTTAGGAACCGGGAGATGAAAAAAGATGCTTGGTCGGTCCTCCTTCAAATTTGGCGCACTGTGCGTGCAATCTAATGTGCCACCAGATAGGAGTGGTGTGTTAAGTAGTACTATTCTTATCAGTTTAATCCCTGTTACGTCCCTTATCAGGCACAGTATACGCTGTGAGCCTGACACACACGCTGGCAGACAACTAACTGCTATTCAATCTATTATAGTCAAAATTTTACCAGATATGAGTTGCACTGGTGTGACACTGTGCCCTGGCAGGCCCTGAAACGCACACGCGTGAAGGAAACTGACTGCTATTATATTACAGTCCAAAAAGGTTTTTTTTTTTTTTTTAAATGCAAGCTATTGTGACACCAGTGAGTGAGTGGTGGCACTGGGCAAGTGGGCACAGTATATGCTGTGAGCCTGAAACACAGGCTGGCAGGCAGGCAACTGCAATTACATTACACAGAAAAAAAAAAGCAGACTGATGTTCTAGCCCTAAAAAGGGCTTTTTGTGGGGTGTTGTCCTTACAGCAGAGATCAGATGAGTCCTTCAGGACTGTAGTGGACACTGAATACACTAGCCTAGCTATCAATTTCCCTATCAAATCAGCAGCAGCTACACTGTCCCTCCTCTCACTAAGAATGCAGCTTCACAATGAATGTAAAATGGATGCTGTCCAGGAGCTGGGAGGCTCTGGGAGGGAGGGTCTGCTGTTGATTGGCTGGAATGTGTCTGCTGACTGTGAAGTACAGGGTCAAAGTTTACTCAATGATGACGAATAGGGGACGGACCGAACAGCGTATATGATTGGCTGGAATGTGTCTGCTGACTGTGAGGTACAGGGTCAAAGTTTACTCAATGATGACGAATAGGGGGCGGACCGAACAGCGCATATGTTCTCCGTCCGCGGCAAATGCGAACAAGCGATCTTCGCCGGGAACAATTCGCCGGCGAACCGTCCGAGACATCACTAATTTTTTATATTTGAAAAAAAGTTTGTTTTCAACTATTTGCAAAGGAGTACTGTTAATATTTCCGTTTGTGGTAATTTTGTCTTTATTCAAACCAGTAGATGTTCTTTCCATTACCATGCTAGTGCTAATATAGCCTCCAAGGCAACACACAATTAGGGATATTTCTAATGGATGTTTAAAGGATAACAGCAATGACAAATAATGAATATTATGCAGAAGACTAAATTAATTTGCAACAATTAACTTTCATTCCACAAAGTCCCCTGGCAACATAGCTGTCAAAACCGTGAATCTCAATAAATCTCAATAAGCTGTTCTTTCCACAATAATAGCACAGTACGCTGTTGCACAATACTGTGTGTCAACATGTCTTCCTAAAGTGACAGACTGCATTGTGAAGTAATGGAAATTATTTTTTTTTTTTTTCAGTTACACATCAAACATTAAGATGCTCGGCTCGTGTCACAGACCAGGATGTTCCATTAATCAGTAGTGGTTTCCCAGCATAATTTTGTCTTTATAAATTACACAAAAATAACACAAGAAATATCCATTGCCTCTAATGTCCTGCATCATATGATTTATAGTTGTTGCAGTCAGTGGAGAGCAAAGGGTTCAATGTCTGTCAGTATTAAGTCTAATGGAAAATTGCAGTGTTTTAAACCTTTTACTGTTTTGTCTATAGATAGGCAAAATGAGAAGCTCACCTGCAGGGAGAGACCTAAGAAAACTAGAATGTATCCCAGTTGCAAATGGCCTCATTTCCAGTAAGTGTAATTATAAAAGTATTAAAGCCTATATAATATAACACTGTATATGTCTTGTTACAAAATGATAAATATTCCTCTGGATTATGCTTGAAAACAGTATAAATCTTAATCTTTAACATCAATCAGAATTCTTCTCGATATTTATTGAGTAAAATAAATAAATATTATAGGTCAAATTTGGCTTAAATATAGGCCAGTCTGTAATTTTAAAATTACAGACTGTGTAAATTGGGCAAAATGGTTTGGGAGAATTTGGGGGGAAAAAAAGCATATGGTGGTATAGATGGGGATCAAAAAAAAAAAAAAAGTACAAGAACAAAGTCCCAACTGCTCAGAATTCACATAGCCCCAGATTTTAACAAATAATCTAGCTTGAAATATTCAGACCACCACAGAGAATGTGTGAATAAATGTGGACAATTCAGATTAAGAAATCTGGGTGCAGTGTCGCTGTTCTCTTTAACCCTGCAATGTAAACTGCAATTGCAGGAAGACAGCCACTAGAGGCGCTTCCTGCAGTATCACAGAGTTTTAACTCAATGTAAAACCCATACGAAAAGGCCTAATGTGCTTGCAGTACTTAATTTGCATGTGTATTAGGTTTCCTCCATTGGCTGACTTAGGCAGAGGACGAGTGTGACAAGACAGGGGGACAGTGGCACTGGAATCGGGTAAATAAAATAATTTTTTTAATTCTTAATGGACGGGGGAGGGGCTGCAGAGGGACACTATAGTGTTAATAATACATCTTTGTATTCCTAATACTAAAGTGTTCCTTTAACAACAACAAAAAAAATAGTTCAGTTTTCCAGATGTAGAAGGAAAACCTCTTAACATAGAATCTAAACATACCAGTTTTCAGAAGCTACATGAAGAGCTAGCAAAGCATTGATGGATATAAAATGTTAAATGTAAGTGGTATACTAGACGCAATTTGGGAAATCACATGTACAACAAATCATCCTTACTTCTTTTGCAATTTGAGGGGATTTCTTTGCAGATCAAACATAGCAACATTTACTTATGGTTTAGCTTTTCACCTTACAACAGAAAGGTGAAAAGAAAATAGAATTCTAAAACTGGTATAAATGGACCCACCGTCTCCCCATCAGGAAGTCCTTTTGCTTGTCCACTGCAGTTTGGAGGAGCCTACATTTTATTTTATGCTCACCAGCCCAATATTTTTTTGTAGGATCATCCAGGGATCAGCCTCTAATCTCTGAAGATCTAGCAAACAGCACACATATAAAAGGCGTGCCACCTTTAATGACCCAGACTCTCTCTCTCTCTCTGAGGGGATGACAGCAGTCCACTGGATACATGGGTCCAAGCCAGGGCTAATCAGCTTTCCCTGAAGACCCAGTAAACTGCACTTATATAAGGTGAACTTGGGTATGCCTCTTTTATTTATACCACCTTATCTGGGTTCTGTTTTAAACCCTCCCCTACTGGTGATCATTAGCGGCATATGAAAGCCTCTAGTTTAAACAGCTTAGGCCATCATTTGTTCATTTTCCTATTTACCACTGAAATATAGGCTTGTAGCAATGAATCTGTCTCCATGGCTGTTTAGTATGTTTTCATACCTCATATAAGTACACTTTGATAAGTACATTAGTAATTTAGATTAAATACTAGTATATGTACCTGGGTGTTTGTTCATTCACTTCCTTCTAGCAAATTGGTCACATTTAGGAGGTTTATTGTGGTGAGCATTTAGGTAAGTTTATATGCCCAATAGGATTTTTTACAAAAGAGTGCTGCTAATGAATTTCCTGGCCTTATAAAGTCTTTCTTGATCTATACTGAAGACAGAGAAGAGGCCAACACCCACTGTAAGAAAAAGCTTCCTTGTGTGACTGATTGACGTATACACACTTGTATATAGCGTGTTTAAAAGCCCAAGTCCTAATTCCATGCAGACACTTCTTATCAAGCATGAGGCATTGATTTATGTTACTTGTGTATTTTAGCACATAAGTAGGCTTCTTTAAGAGAGTGGATGGAAATAGATTGTTTGGATCTTCCTGCTTATCTAAATCAGCATATGAGACCAAGATAGCCTCTGTATGAGCAGGACTGACTATCTATGTGTATGAGCTGTTGTTAAGCAAGACCTCAGTATGGGCCCAGTGTATATTGTATGTATGAGTTGGTGTGAAGAAATTATCTCAGTATATGTGTCCACTATATTCTCTATGTATGAGTTGGTGTGAAGCAAGGCATTAATATGAGCCCACTATATTCTCTATGTATGAGTTGGTGTGAAGCAATGCATTAATATGAGCCCACTATATTCTCTATGTATGAGTTGGTGTGAAGCAAGGCATTAATATGAGCCCAATATATTCTCTATTAGTGATGTCCCGAACGGTTCGCTGGTGAATAGTTCCTGGCGAACATCGCTTGTTCACCACGGATGGCGAACATATGCACTGTTCGGTCCGCCCCCTATTCGTCATCATTGAGTAAATTTTGACCCTGTACCTCACAGTCAGCAGACACATTCCAGCCAATCAGCAGCATACCCTCCCTCGCAGACCCTCCCACCTCCTGGACAGCATCCATTTTACATTCATTGTAAAGCTGCATTCTTAGTGAGAGGAGGGACAGTGTAGCTGCTGCTGATTTGATAGGGAAATTGATAGCTAGGGTAGTGTATTCAGTGTCCACTACAGTCCTGAAGGACTCATCTGATCTCTCTGACCTCACTACCCCCACACCCTCTGCCTCATTACCCTCAGCCTCACCACCCCCCTCTCACCCTCAGCACACCCCCCACACCCTCAGCCTCACTAGCCCCCACACCCTCACCCAGCCCCCACACCACCCTCAGCATCACCACCCCATCACAGCCCTCACACTCACCCCCACACCCCTCAGCCTCACCAATCACCTCAGTCTCACTCCACCCCCACTCACCCTTCTACTCTACCTTACCCCCACCACCCCTCAGCCTCACCCCCCACCACCCTCAGCCTCACCCCCACTCACCACCTTCAGCCTCACCACCCCCCCACCACCCTCAGTCTCACCAAAACCTTTTGGACTGTAATATAATAGCAGTCAGTTTCCTTCACGCGTGTGCGTTTCAGGGCCTGGCAGGGCATAGTGTCACACCAGTGCAACTCATATCTGGTGTAACAGTAGAGTACATTTAAAAAAAAAAAAAATACAATTTTGACTGTAACAGATTGAATAGCAGTTAGTTGTCTGCAAGCGTGTGTGTCAGGCCTACAGCGTCTACTCTGCCAACTTGTGCCACTCATATCTGTTGTCACAGTAGCTTGCACGCATAGTACCACTAATCGAAAAAAAAATGACAGGCAGAGGCAGGCCACCCCGCGAGGCCCCAGCCAGCGCGAGGCCTTGGGCGGCCGCCTAATTAGAGAGCCGACTCTGTTTGCGGTTGTTTGCGGTGCGTTAAACAGGGAGTTTGGTCTGTCACTGTGAAGCGGGCGGAACCCTTACACTACCTGATCGATACAACATCATACCTGATGTTTTAAAGCACGTTATTCCAAACAATTTAGGAATGTTAGGTGATTTATGCCCTTTATGGATTAAAACCAGACTCTGCATCAACTATGTAATTTTCCATGGGAGTTTTGCCATGGATCCCCCTCCGGCATGCCACAGTCCAGGTGTTAGTCCCCTTGAAACAACTTTTCCATCACTATTGTGGCCAGAAAGAGTCCCTGTGGGTTTTAAAATTCGACTGCCTATTGAAGTCTATGGCGGTTCGTGAACATTTGCGGATGTTCGTGTTCGCCATTCGCGAACCGAAAATTTTATGTTCGCGACATCACTATTCTCTATGTATGAGTTGGTGTGAAGCAAGGCATTATGAGCCCACTATATTCTCTATGTATGAGTTGGTGTGAAGACACAGCCTTAGTATGTGTCCACTACATGCATTAGTTAGCCACTGTATATGTGAATAATATAAAAACAGCCTCAATATATGAGTCCAATATAATCATTGTGTGTGAGCTATTGTGAAGGTAGCTTATATACACACGTCTAATACGTCTAATACAAGCTCTGAGTATGGGTTGCTTTTAGTCACAGTTTCAGTATATGTGAGTGATATAATCTATGTGTATGAAGTGCGGTAAAAACAAAACAGTGAGATTTTCAGTTTACTTTCTCCTCCCTGTTTGATAGCAGGTTATGGCTGTTTTCATTCAGCATTGTCTGAGATTTCAGGACTTGCTCCAGCCTGGTATCTAGAAGTTATGCCTTTGACATGATTTGGCTTTGAAAGTGCCATGCATTGAGTATTTCCTCTATACTAGAGAAGTACATTAACTTCAGTTTTTGCCAAAATATGCTTAAAATTTACAGTTTCTGTCTTTGTGTTTTAAGGAGGTTCTCCTCAATTTTATTATTCTCCAAAGCAAGATGGGTGTCTTATTTCTTACAGGAGTTTGTCTTATATTAGTCTAGACATGTGAATATCAGTCATGAAGACTTGTTCCTTTTATAGGCCTGATTATCGTGACCTTAATTCATACCAGACACTATAGTTCTCCAGGATATTCTGTATATTTGAATACCATGGGGATTCTGACCAGCAGCCTCTGGGCTACAATAACAATAACTTGTCTGAGTAGATATTATGAAATATCCTATTGATAACTTGTTTGGGTTTGACAAATGTTATTAGGTTTATGCAGCTCAATAATGTTTTTATAGCTATTAGCTATATTTGACCACTCTCCTTCCTACTATACCTACGGCTTGGGTATTACCAATAAGTAAATGCTGCCATAATAAGGAAAATAAATTCATTCTTATTGTAATTTTCTTTTCCTGATCATTATACATGGCAACATTACGTTCCCACCCATATACTATGTGAGTTGTGTTACAAAGACTGCCTGATGGAAAGGGGCATTTATACCAATTTTCAGTTCTATTTCCTGTCCTTTCTGCTGTGAGGGGAGGAGCTAACCTATGAGTAAATGCTCCCATGTGCCATCAAGAATAGAAAATCAGGGTAAGTATGAAACAATTTTCCTTATTTTCAGTGTAAATATTATTAAATGTTTACTGTTAACAGTCTAGTCAAAACTATTTAGAATGACCTTCCAAAAAACAGTTTGAAAAGGCATACCACTGTACATCAAAGAAACACTCCAAGCACATACCCATTACAGTGTACTGTGTGCCACAGCACCTTGGTGCACCATGGCGGGCACACAGATGCGCCGCAAGATATTTTTCCGGTGCTTTAATCATAGCACCTGGAACTGTGCTCTGCTCTGCCTGCACTTTGCTGACAGCCGGCAGGGGAGGGAGGATATCATTTTTATTTTTAATTAAGAAAATAAAGTATATATTAATTTGCCCTCCTAGCCCCACAGACCCAACACTGCCCCCACACACACAGACTACCCCCCATACACACACACTGCCTCCCAATAAACACACATTGCTCTCCCCATACACACTGCCCCCCCACACCCACACACTGTACCCATCACACTGCACCCCCACACACAACCTGCCCCACCACACAAACTGTACCCCTCATGCACAAACGGCCCTACATACACACACACACACACACTACATCCTTCACAAACATAATGCACCCCTCATACACATACACACACGCATTCACACTGCAAGCCTCACACACACACACTACATCCTTCACAAACACAATGCACCACTCACACACACACACACACATATTACATCCCTCACACACACACCAGCCCCTATCCTGGCAGACCCTAGGTAAGTTGTCAAACTGTTCTTAAACAGTTTGACTACTTACCCTGGGAGGGTGCTAATGGCACTGCTGGCACCATAACCACTACAATGTAATATTAGTGGTTAATTTTCCATGGATTGTTTTTTTAATAATCTACCAGTGCCACTTCGAACCTGAACGGCAAGCATTTCTGCTGAACAGGGGCTCAGTATATGCTGCAGTGCTGTACATATATACTACTTAGAAAATAGTTTTGCTTTGGGAGGCATTAGTCCTGCAATGTAATGACTGCAGTTTCTCTAAAACTGCAATGACTTACATTGCAAGTCCAAGTGGGACAGAGACACTGCACCCAGACCCCTTCAATAAACAGAAGTTGTCTTGATGCCAATATTGTTCCTTTAAGGATTAAAGTAAACAAAAAAAAAAACACTCAGAGAAGCAGGGGCATGTCAGTCCTAGATAAGTAATAACTGTCAAAGTGGTAGCAATATGCATGTCATATGATCTGCAAAATACATAGATACAGGCTTGCTTAAACAATATAGTATTTAGACATAAGCAGCGCTATGCAAAACTATTTAAGATGAACATTCTCAATGCCAGCTAGGTAGTTTTATAGCATGACAGGATGCTTCATATTTGCTTAAGTCTCTCTTTATTAGAACTTCATCTACCTGCTTAGTGCTGTACAGGGGCGGACTGACCGGTCGGGCACTTCGTACATGGTCCGAGGACACGGCCAGGAGGGGGGCCTGCCGCCAGGGACGCCATCAGGGGGTCCGGCAGCAGGGCTAGATTGGCCCACTAGGGCCGTGGCATCTGGGGGCTAAGCAAGTAGGTTCCACCGGGTGGCCGGTCTGGTGGCACACTCTGAGGGGGCTAGCCGCGTTCCACGCTGGAGCCGCCGGGCCGGGTGCTGTCACTAACTAAGAGAGCATGAGAGAGAGAGATGCTCATCCCTTCTGTCCTCAGCGTTAGTGACAGGACAGGAGTACCGCTGGACTAGCGACGCTGCCACCCGGCCCGGCGGCTCCAGCGTGGAACGTGGCCGCCCCCTCTGACTTCTGTCGCTAAATGGGAGGGGGACAAATAAAACAGAGGGGGAATAGATAGACGCAGGGGAAGAGGGAAGAAAGAGACAGTGGGAGAATAGAGAGACAGAGGGGGAAGAATGAGACACGGGGACAAAGAGGAGGAATAGAGAGAGACACAGGGAAAGGGGGGAGAAAGAAACAGTGGAAGAGAGACACAGGGAGAAAGGAGACAGACACACAAGGGGAGGGGGAGAAAGAAGCCCTCCTGGCACCATAACCACTACACAGAGGAGTAGTGGTTATTGTGCATGGATTATTTCTTTAAATAATCTACAAGTGCCCTAGTGGCCGGCCGTCCAGCCAGCCCACAGGCCATCCAAGCCAGTGTAGCCAGCCCACAGGCCTACAGCAAGCCACAGGCTTACAGCCGGCAAGCCCACATCCTGCCGGCCGCAGCCAGCAAGCCCAGACCGCCAGCCTGCAACAGTAATTAAAGGGACACTATAGTCACCTGAACTTTAGCTTAATGAAGCAGTTTTGGTGTATAGAACATGCCCCTGCAGCCTCACTGCTCAATCCTCTGCCATTTAGGAGTTAACTCCCTTTGTTTATGAACCTTAGTCACACTTCCCTGCATGTGACTTGCAAAGCCTTCCATAAACACTTCCTGTAAAGAGAGCCCTATTTAGGCTTTCTTTATTGCAAGTTCTGTTTAATTAAGATTTTCTTATCCACTACTATGTTAATAGCTTGCTAGACCCTGCAAGAGCCTCCTGTATGTGATTAAAGTTCAATTTAGAGATTGAGATACAATTATTTAAGGTAAATTACATCTGTTTGAAAGTGAAGCCAGTTTTTTTTTTTTTTTTTTCAGGCAGGCTCTGTCAGTCATAGCCAGGGGAGGTGTGGCTATGGCTGTATAAACAGAAACAAAGTGATTTAACTCCTAAATGACAGTGAATTGAGCAGTGAAATTGCAGGAGAATGATCTATACACTAAAACTGCTTTAGGTGACTATAGTGTTCCTTTAAGGTAAGAGGAGTCAACTTGGCTTTGGTATCAGCAAGCTATGTTGTGTTGCTATATTGTGCATAGGAACCCGAGTGTTGGAGAGACCTCTGCTAGAAAGACCCCCCTCCATGGCCCATTAGCCCTCAATTACAGTCTCTACTCGGGCCTCGAAGGGATTTTCGCCCTTTTGTTCCTTGTGTCTTCAGCACGAGGTCTACGATTGAATGGATATTCATTAGTTACTTTGAATTAGACGCGGCCCTCAAGAAACTTCTAGGGACCGCGGGGGCCCAGTTCTGGTGAGGTGACCTCTATTTTCTTCCTGGCGAGATAGGTATCTTGTGCATCAGTCATTTGGGCGATAATACATGGGTGGGAGGAATTGCAGACATTCAGGAATACCAGAACTATCTGAAGAGATCTTTCTCGTTTTCCAAGCATTGGGACCCGGACGCGACTCTTCATCGATATAGGACATCTTGCTGTACGGTCTACCTGGACAGGTTTGCCGCACCCCCTGAGAGGTATCTCCCAGACCAAAAGGTCAGTCACTCCCTGCATTTTCCCTTGTTCGAGTGCCTGGATTTCATTTTCAACCAGGGAAATATCGACCTCCTCTACATCTCAAGGAGTAGAGTCCTGGAGGGCGGATTGGACGCAAGGGGGTGCCTCCTACGCTCTTCTCTGCCCGAGTTCTCGTAAAAATGGAATAATTTTCTCTGGGAGGACCCGGCGTCAAGACTTTAGTCCACGGAGGAGGACCCATCAGGCCCCGACCAGTTCGGCTGGATGATGGACCCGTTTGCTCAGCGATGGATACTTCCCTCCAGGAGTGTTCAACACGGAGACGCAGACGAGTCTCCTCCATTTGGTCTCAGGATCTTTCTACAGGTGCCTTGGTCTGCTGATACTTTGGCATTATCTCCGCTTCGGCAGAGTCGAACCTGGACCCTTGCTCATTTGATCTTGGGGATTGTAAGACTTTGGTCTGCATGGCTACCCTGACATAGTTGGGTCTGGTACGGATCTCCTAATTTTGTTACCACTTTATTACCAGGGACTGCCATATTATTTAGGTTAGGTAGCGCGTACGACTGTCGGCGGGCCTCGCTCTGCTTAGAATTCCCTTTACGATTCCTGAGGGTGGGTATTCCTCTCCCCAGGGGGTACACGCATTTTTGTCATGCTCTTTTGGTGGGTTCTGTCGGGTTTTGCCCATTCACTGATTCTGGATTTATTTCCGTTATTTTACCTTGATTTTCTTTCAGATGGGTTCGGTGGTTCGGACCTTAGTTGTCTATCAGCCTTAATTGGACCCGAGGGTCATATTCTTACTTTGGTAGCGCTCCCACCTTCAGGCGGTGTTCAACGTCACCATTTGTTTAAATGGTTCTTCCCTTTTTCTTGCCCTTCATGTACCGCTTGGATGTGGTTGGCATTGGCGGGGCATATAGATTTTTTTGGTTCACTTCAGTCAGTAACACTGCGACTTCAGGTACCGACATGGCGAGCGTTTTTCTCCAAGACATCGTATGCTTTCCTGCCTGTTACGAGAAGCTATCTTCGAGGAGTTTAGGTTGGTACAGCGGATCGTGTTTCTCTGGTCTTTTTATGTCCGAGGGTTAAAACAGCAAATATGAAGCCTCCGGTCATGCTATAAAATTGTAAATTATACTAGCTTTAGTGTAACTATAATCTTAATTTTGTTAATGACAGGAGGCAAATATTTCCCTCCCAGTTTCTCCCTCCCCTTGTTTGTTGATTTGTTGTTTGTTCACCTGGTCTCCTCGGCTAAGTTGGTTATCTGGGGAAGTTGGGGTTTATCTGGGATATGGTACCGTCAGTATTTACGATGGGATTCATGTTTTCTCAGTACATTTCATTCGCTAATCAGTGTTTCCGACTCTGTTTCTCATTTCAGTTTAATGGTTTGGCTACAGTTCTTGGATCCGACTACTCTACAGGATAAAGGTGAAGGCTTCACCCACTGGTTCCACAGTTTCAATTTCGGATGGCATTCATCGTTATGTTAGTTTCTCCTGTTATTGTATTTGTGGTGTATTGTTCATATACTTGATTTGTCGCAGCGTGAAAGAGGAAATAGTTAATTGGGAGAAGCCTTTTATAGATTCCTGATTTTTTTTTTTTTGTCTCTGTTGTTTTTATCTCTATGTTAATGTGCTGCTGTGGAGTTCTAGTAAAGAGACTTAACCCTTTAACGCCGTTACGGCGTTCTATGCTGTCCCAGCTTTAAAGCCGTTGCAGCGGCACAGAACGCCGTAATGGTTTAAGCCCCCAGGAGGTGAGATATACTCACCTCCGCCGCGATCCTCTTCTGGAGGGCTGCCTGACAGCCCAGGCAGCCCTCACCCGGCAAATGAGGCACCCGGGGGCCATGTGATCGCTCTCAAAGAGCGATTACATGGCCCTCTATAGCTGGCTGTTGATCTGCCAGCAAGGGGACTGTCTAAAATATCAGACAGTCCCCCTGCTGGTAGGTAGTGTAAAAAAATTAGACATGTTTAAAATTAAATAAAAAAGTGTGTATGTATGTGTATGTATTGTTTGTGACTAAGTGGCTACTAAAAAAGACTAAACATACCCCACTTTCAATACCTTGGCTTGTCTACTTTTTCAAATGGTATGCCATTATGGGGGTAATTCTCATTCCTGGGCTACCACATCATCTCAAAGGTAACATTACTAATCTGGCAAATTTGAAAATGGAATGTTCTATATTTGACCCTGTAACTTTCCAAAACACCATAAAACCTGTTAATGGGGGTACTGTTGTACTCGTGAGATATCGCTGGTTAAAAATGTGCATTTTTTTGCAGTAAAACCTAACAGTATTATGACATTTACAACCAAAATGTGAGGCGGAACTACAAATTTTTTTTACATTTTTTTATTCATAATAAATTATGTTTCATATATAAATATTTGAAATGAAAGCCTTGTTTCTCCTGAACAAAAAGATATATAATAAGTGTGGGTGCATTTAATATGAAAGGTGAATTACAGTTGAACAAACAAATTCCAGTTTTTTTTAAGTTTTGTTTTGATCAGAACATGTACTATTGACTCCGTCCTGAAGGGGTTAAGCAAATATTTGCCTCCTGTCATTAATTAAATTAAGATTATATTTACACAAAAGCTGGTATAATCTACAATTATCTAACGAGACATCCCTTCTTAGCATAGAAGAGATACGTAGAGCAGATTAAAATTGTAGATTATGCTAATGTAGTGTACCTATACTCTTAATTTTAATAATGACAGGAGGCTTCCTATTTTGCATGACTTTCTTTACTCATGCCTCCAGCAGCACAAGTCAATCATTAAACTTTTAACCAATCATAACACACTACATATCCATATATAAAGCCCTGATCGTCACATGACTTCCTCTTTCTTTGGATTGAGACTAGTCCATATAATGTCAGGAGATAAAACCTAAGTTCGTAGTGATATAACAGTTCAAACTTGCTCCATGGGAGTCCCAACTTCAAACGGATAACGCATATCAAAAGTGAAACTTGATCCGTAAGATCCAATATCCGGTTTGTCTCATCCGGCGCCAATAGCGGTAATCACACTGAAAGAAATAGAAATGAGTGTAAGAGGCTGGAAATAGACTTATGGCTACATTATATCAGTGATACTATATCTATCCATATCCTATAAAAATAGTAATAACCTATCTATATACTAGCATTTAAACTATAATCAACAAGTCTTCGTCTATTACCTCAAACATCCCATACATATCCTCTAAATAAACTATACAGGTTATATTTGAGCAAGAGAAATGGTGACATATAATAACCCATAGGAAGGGAGGGAAAATACTCGCCTCCTCTCATTATTAAAATTAAGATTCTAGGTACACTACGTTAGCATAATCTACAATTTTATTACATGACAGGAGGCTTCCTATTTTGCATTTTTAAAGCTAAGGTAATAACGAGAAAGATGCGTGTGTGTTCTGACGAAAATAAAATAACCGGAAAGTATCCTCCCGTGTCCAGTCTGCGGAACGTAGGATATCCGCTAAAGAAGCCCCCGCCGAGAACGCTCGCGAAACGGCCGCGCCCCTAACCGAGTGAGCACCAAAACACGTCTCCACTCCTGCTACGGATAGGATCCAAAGAACCCATCGAGCCAGAGTAGTAGTGGTAACCGGTTTGTAAGGTTTGGTGTAAGACACCAACAGTTGCCCTCTGCTAAAAGCTTGAAGGCTTGCAGTAACCTCTACATATCGAGTAAGTGCGGAAACTACACATAAACGAGGAACCGTAGGGAAGAAAGGATAAGATATAGATGTTGAATTCGTTTTGGTTCTATGAGACACCGTGAAGGTAACCCCTTCTGGTGAGATTGAGAACTGTCCACATCAAACGCGCGCACGTCCAAAACTCTTCGAAAGGATACCAAACATAGAAGCAACGTGAGCTTGGCCGACAACTGTCGTAGTGACATCTGAATTGTCTGGCCAATTCCGAAGGAAGTCAAGGACCACCTCTGCATCCCACATGTGATTATACTTAGGTTCCCGTGGTCTGGACAATTTGATGCCTCGCAGTAGGCAACATACCAAAGGGTCCTGACCAACCGGAGAGCCTTGTACTGGTACGTGTGCCGCTGAAATCGCGGAACGTGTCACATTGATGGAACTATAGCATTTTCCTTCCGTGAAGAGGTGCGACAAAAAATTTACCACCATGGTGATAGGTGCTGTAAAGGGATCACAATTCCTTCCCACACACCAGCGGTTCCATGAATTCCATGCGGATAGGTAACTCCGTCGGGTACCCGGTGCCCATGAGTCCCATAAAAGGTCTTTAGCTGGTTGCTATAGTCCCTCGACAGACCAGGCTCCCCTGAAAGAATCCAGACTATCAGCTCCAGATTCTCCTGTACCACTAGTGGATGTGGTTCCCCTTTTGGATCTGTCAGTAGGAAGGGGAACGATGGAAGAAGTAATGGATGGTCTTGTGTTAGAGCCAATAATTCCGGAAACCATGCCTGACTCTTCCACAACGGTGTGATGAGAATCATCGAGGTCTTGGTCATTCTGATGCGATGGAGTACTCTTGCTATCATCAAAAATGGTGGGAATGTGTACGCTCCCCTCAGGGGCCACTGTTGTAGAAAGGCGTCTACCGCCTCGCATTGAGGGTCTGGAAGCCAGCTGAAATATCTTGGTAACTGTGTGTTCGTCCGAGACGCAAACAGATCCACGACCAACGGGCCCCTGAGGTCCCTCAACACTGAAAATACTGATGTGTCCAGTCTCCAGTCGCTGCAGTCTCACCAGTGACGAGAAAACCAATCCGCCGTGAGGTTGCTGGTTCCTGGTAAATATTCCGCTTTGATCGTAATGTTGCGGGGAATACAGAATTGATGTCCTTTGTCGCGTACGTCAAGATTTTTGATCGGGCTCCCCCCAGGCGATTTATGTATTGGACCAGGGAAATGTTGTCCATGCGTAGAAGGATGCAACAGTTCGCCATGTCCTTGGCTAGACTGCGTATCGCAAACGATCCCGCAATCCGTTCCAGGGAGTTGATGTGGAGACCCTGTTCCTCTTGAGACCATGGACCTCCCATGGATGCGTGGGTGCAATGAGTTCCCCAGCCCCAAAGGCTCGCGTCCGACTCCAATACAAAGTCCGGGTTCGCCCCGAAAATGGCTCTTCCGTTCCAGGCTTCCATGTGCAGTAGCCACCACTGAAGTTCCGTCCAAGCTTCTTCGGAGACAGGAATCTAGTGATCGTATGTGTGTCCGGTTCGTAGGTATTGGGCTTTCAATCTCTGCATGGACTGGACTGGTAGTGGAGCGGGCCTGGGAAAATCACTTGTATTGATGAGAAGAGTAGTCCTACTATCCTCACTAGTGATGTACCGAACGGTTCGCCAGCGAACGGTTCCTGGCGAACATAGCATGTTCGCGTTCGCCACAGCGGGCGAACATATGCGCGGTTCGACCCGCCCCCTATTCGTCATCATTGAGTAAACTTTGACCCTGTACCTCACAGTCAGCAGACACATTCCAACCAATTAGCAGCACAGCCTCCCTAGCAGACCCTCCCACCTACTGGACAGCATCCATTTTAGATTAATTCTCAAACTGCATGCTTAGTGAGAGGAGGGAAAGTGTAGCTGCT
>OW240913.1:157691959-157709616 GCA_933207985.1 Pelobates cultripes | reverse complement strand
AAACATAATGCACCCCTCATACACATACACACACGCATTCACACTGCAAGCCTCACACACACACACACACACACACACACACACTACATCCTTCAAAAACACAATGCACCACTCACACACACACACACACACACACATATTACATCCCTCACACACACACCAGCCCCTATCCTGGCAGACCCTAGGTAAGTTGTCAAACTGTTCTTAAACAGTTTGACTACTTACCCTGGGAGGGTGCTAATGGCACTGCTGGCACCATAACCACTACAATGTAATATTAGTGGTTAATTTTCCATGGATTGTTTTTTTAATAATCTACCAGTGCCACTTCGAACCTGAACGGCAAGCATTTCTGCTGAACAGGGGCTCAGTATATGCTGCAGTGCTGTACATATATACCACTTAGAAAATAGTTTTGATTTGGGAGGCATTAGTCCTGCAATGTAATGACTGCAGTTTCTCTAAAACTGCAATGACTTACATTGCAAGTCCAAGTGGGACAGAGACACTGCACCCAGACCCCTTCAATAAACAGAAGTTGTCTTGATGCCAATATTGTTCCTTTAAGGATTAAAGTAAACAAAACAAAAAACACTCAGAGAAGCAGGGGCATGTCAGTCCTAGATAAGTAATAACTGTCAAAGTGGTAGCAATATGCATGTCATATGATCTGCAAAATACATAGATACAGGCTTGCTTAAACAATATAGTATTTAGACATAAGCAGCGCTATGCAAAACTATTTAAGATGAACATTCTCAATGCCAGCTAGGTAGTTTTATAGCATGACAGGATGCTTCATATTTGCTTAAGTCTCTCTTTATTAGAACTTCATCTACCTGCTTAGTGCTGTACAGGGGCGGACTGACCGGTCGGGCACTTCGTACATGGTCCGAGGACACGGCCAGGAGGGGGGCCTGCCGCCAGGGACGCCATCAGGGGGTCCGGCAGCAGGGCTAGATTGGCCCACCTGGGCCGTGGCATCTGGGGGCTAAGCAAGTTGGTTCCACCGGGTGGCCGGTCTGGTGGCACACTCTGAGGGGGCTAGCCGCGTTCCACGGTGGAGCCGCCGGGCCGGGTGCTGTCACTAACTAAGAGAGCATGAGAGAGAGAGATGCTCATCCCTTCTGTCCTCAGCGTTAGTGACAGGACAGGAGTACCGCTGGACTAGCGACGCTGCCACCCGGCCCGGCGGCTCCAGCATGGAACGTGGCCGCCCCCTCTGACTTCTGTCGCTAAATGGGAGGGGGACAAATAAAACAGAGGGGGAATAGATAGACGCAGGGGAAGAGGGAAGAAAGAGACAGTGGGAGAGAGACACAGGGAGAAAGGAGACAGACACACAAGGGGAGGGGGAGAAAGAAGCCCTCCTGGCACCATAACCACTACACAGAGGAGTAGTGGTTATTGTGCATGGATTATTTCTTTAAATAATCTACAAGTGCCCTAGTGGCCGGCCGTCCAGCCAGCCCACAGGCCATCCAGGCCAGTGTAGCCAGCCCACAGGCCTACAGCAAGCCACAGGCTTACAGCCGGCAAGCCCACATCCTGCCGGCCGCAGCCAGCAAGCCCAGACCGCCAGCCTGCAACAGTAATTAAAGGGACACTATAGTCACCTGAACTTTAGCTTAATGAAGCAGTTTTGGTGTATAGAACATGCCCCTGCAGCCTCACTGCTCAATCCTCTGCCATTTAGGAGTTAACTCCCTTTGTTTATGAACCTTAGTCACACTTCCCTGCATGTGACTTGCAAAGCCTTCCATAAACACTTCCTGTAAAGAGAGCCCTATTTAGGCTTTCTTTATTGCAAGTTCTGTTTAATTAAGATTTTCTTATCCACTACTATGTTAATAGCTTGCTAGACCCTGCAAGAGCCTCCTGTATGTGATTAAAGTTCAATTTAGAGATTGAGATACAATTATTTAAGGTAAATTACATCTGTTTGAAAGTGAAGCCAGTTTTTTTTTTTTTTTTTTCAGGCAGGCTCTGTCAGTCATAGCCAGGGGAGGTGTGGCTATGGCTGTATAAACAGAAACAAAGTGATTTAACTCCTAAATGACAGTGAATTGAGCAGTGAAATTGCAGGAGAATGATCTATACACTAAAACTGCTTTAGGTGACTATAGTGTTCCTTTAAGGTAAGAGGAGTCAACTTGGCTTTGGTATCAGCAAGCTATGTTGTGTTGCTATATTGTGCATAGGAACCCGAGTGTTGGAGAGACCTCTGCTAGAAAGACCCCCCTCCATGGCCCATTAGCCCTCAATTACAGTCTCTACTCGGGCCTCGAAGGGATTTTCGCCCTTTTGTTCCTTGTGTCTTCAGCACGAGGTCTACGATTGGATGGATATTCATTAGTTACTTTGAATTAGACGCGGCCCTCAAGAAACTTCTAGGGACCGCGGGGGCCCAGTTCTGGTGAGGTGACCTCTATTTTCTTCCTGGCGAGATAGGTATCTTGTGCATCAGTCATTTGGGCGATAATACAACCTGGGTGGGAGGAATTGCAGACATTCAGGAATACCAGAACTATCTGAAGAGATCTTTCTCGTTTTCCAAGCATTGGGACCCGGACGCGACTCTTCATCGATATAGGACATCTTGCTGTACGGTCTACCTGGACAGGTATCTCCCAGACCAAAAGGTCAGTCACTCCCTGCATTTTCCCTTGTTCGAGTGCCTGGATTTCATTTTCAACCAGGGAAATATCGACCTCCTCTACATCTCAAGGAGTAGAGTCCTGGAGGGCGGATTGGACGCAAGGGGGTGCCTCCTACACTCTTCTCTGCCCGAGTTCTCGTACAAATGGAATAATTTTCTCTGGGAGGACCCGGCGTCAAGACTTTAGTCCACGGAGGAGGACCCATCAGGCCCCGACCAGTTCGGCTGGATGATGGACCCGTTTGCTCAGCGATGGATACTTCCCTCCAGGAGTGTTCAACACGGAGACGCAGACGAGTCTCCTCCATTTGGTCTCAGGATCTTTCTACAGGTGCCTTGGTCTGCTGATACTTTGGCATTATCTCCGCTTCGGCAGAGTCGAACCTGGACCCTTGCTCATTTGATCTTGGGGATTGTAAGACTTTGGTCTGCATGGCTACCCTGACATAGTTGGGTCTGGTACGGATCTCCTAATTTTGTTACCACTTTATTACCAGGGACTGCCATATTATTTAGATTAGGTAGCGCGTACGACTGTCGGCGGGCCTCGCTCTGCTTAGAATTCCCTTTACGATTCCTGAGGGTGGGTATTCCTCTCCCCAGGGGGTACACGCATTTTTGTCATGCTCTTTTGGTGGGTTCTGTCGGGTTTTGCCCATTCACTGATTCTGGATTTATTTCCGTTATTATACCTTGATTTTCTTTCAGATGGGTTCGGTGGTTCGGACCTTAGTTGTCTATCAGCCTTAATTGGACCCGAGGGTCATATTCTTACTTTGGTAGCGCTCCCACCTTCAGGCGGTGTTCAACGTCACCATTTGTTTAAATGGTTCTTCCCTTTTTCTTGCCCTTCATGTACCGCTTGGATGTGGTTGGCATTGGCGGGGCATATAGATTTTTTTGGTTCACTTCAGTCAGTAACACTGCGACTTCAGGTACCGACATGGCGAGCGTTTTTCTCCAAGACATCGTATGCTTTCCTGCCTGTTACGAGAAGCTATCTTCGAGGAGTTTAGGTTGGTACAGCGGATCGTGTTTCTCTGGTCTTTTTATGTCCGAGGGTTAAAACAGCAAATATGAAGCCTCCGGTCATGCTATAAAATTGTAAATTATACTAGCTTTAGTGTAACTATAATCTTAATTTTGTTAATGACAGGAGGCAAATATTTCCCTCACAGTTTCTCCCTCCCCTTGTTTGTTGATTTTTTTGTTTGTTCACCTGGTCTCCTCGGCTAAGTTTTATTAAAGCAGAATGAAAGCCCAGAGTCAAAAAATAGAATAACAAGGCAGTGAAGGGGTTAACCCTAAATGTAAATGTGTTTAGAAAGAGAGGAACACTGCCTAAAGAGTATATACTATGAAGATTAAAATATAACTTTTAATAGTGAATATAGGATAGAGTGATTATTTCACATAAGTAATCCTGATCGGTCCAGATGTATACACACCAGGACACGAAGGGATAATGTGAGAAATAATAGAATTAAAAAACCAAAGAAACAGTATCTGAATCTCAGAAATGTGAGTAACGATGTTATCTCAATCAATGAAAGCTGTCTACTAATATAATGCTTTAACAACCTATCAGAACGAAAAGCAAGGAGGAGAACTGTCAACTCTGAAAATACTGCAACAACGTATCAAAAGTAGTTGTTACAGTTGACAGTGCTTTCCAAATAATATGCAAAAAGGTATTGCTGCTGTGATTGGCAGAAAGTGTTTCCGAATTAACCAGAGTGTTCCTGGTTAGATGGGGGATACAAATCTGTCTGCTGCAATGGGACTATTATAATATGTCTCAAATGTCCCATTGCTTTCCAAATGGCCGGAACATTTTCTGGAACTGCGATTATCGAAAAACACTAATAGGTTGTAATAAAAAAAAATAAAAAAATAAAATAAAATAAACAGCAGTATATAGCACAAAAGAAGCCGTTTAATGTGGCTGTTAATCTATGGTCAGATAAACTGAACCGTCTAAATAGAATAGTAACTTGCAGGAAACAATCTGATATCCAGATATATGCAGTTGCGGTTACTAAGTGTAGCCTCTGCTCTAAAATCCCCACAGAAAGGAAATGATGGAAAGGTAGATAGATATCTGTGCCTTCGAGGGCACCTACCAGATGTAGAAGCTAACTGCACGTAATAGAAGAGAGGAGAAGGGGAACAAAAGTTAACTTAGGTAAGTAACTATTCATTCAAAAATACCTCTCTATATCGTATGTATTAGCTTGTAGAACTAGCTAGTTAGCATAGAATAGCAAAAATCACAATAACGTCTTATGATGTATCAATATGCTATGAGCACCGGCTAAATGGTTACAACTATGAACGGTATCAGCGGATAGATAGTTAAATTATAGCCATAGATCATATCGACGGCTAAGTTATAAAGACACCTCCTACTATACCCCCTGTCAAGAAAATTATTGTTAGCCAAAATATAAGCGTTAAATATTAGAATGTTACTGCAATTGCAGAGTATTGGGGTATTGGAAGGGATCGGAGAAAAACCCTGACGCGCGTTTCGCCGGTAAGGCGGCTTTTCCCCTTGAAAAGCCGCCTTACCGGCGAAACGCGCGTCGGGATTCTTAGTAACCGCAACTGCATATATCTGGATATCAGATTGTTTCCTGCAAGTTACTATTCTATTTAGACGGTTCAGTTTATCTGACCATAGATTAACAGCCACATTAAACGGCTTCGTTTGTGCTATATACTGCTGTTTATTTTATTTTATTTTTTTAATTTTTTTGATTACTACCTATTAGTGTTTTTCTTTTTTTTTTTTGTTTAATTCGAGTTTTATTGTTATTTCACAACGTATAACGGGGATACAGAAGGCAAGAAGGGAGGGTAAGGTATGCGGTTGTGATTCGTACATTTTATACAGCAATGTCGATATAGACAAATATAGACAAATATACATCAATCCCCATTGTTCTTTGCATATTGGTACCGCTGGTATTGTCTCATCATTCTGTATTACACGAAACCTTGGTGCAGGGTTGGTGACTAGTGTCCCCAGAAAGGTTGGGGGTAGGGAATGGTGGGGAGAGCGGGGAAGTACTATATACATGGGAAGTGGGTGGGGGGGGGGGAGGTACAAGGTATCTTTTATTGTTATTACTGTTCCGTCTATTGTGGATTATTCTGTACTAGTGCCCAGTGTTTTAGCCATGGTTCCCATATGTTTAGGTATGTAGTGTATTTGCCTATTGTGGACCAATGTAGCATTTCCATTTCTCTCATGTGCTCTACCCTTTCTATCCATTGTTTGGCTGTGGGTGGTACATTTTGTTTCCAATGGACCGGTATAAGGTTGTTTGCTTCTCCCAGAAGGAGCCATAGTAGGCGCTGACTCTTCATACATTGAAAGGAGTGTGGCCATCCTAGTAGAATTTGGGAGGGGGTTAGGGAGTGTGGTAGTTTTAAGATCTCATCGATCTTGGAGGTCACTTCTGCCCAGTATGGTCTCATGAGTGGGCAAAACCACCACAGGTGTTCCATACTGCCCACCTCTCCCCCGCACCTCCAGCATTGTTCGCTAACTGTTTGCCAATATAGATGAAGTACCTCCGGGGTTCTATACCACCTAGTGATACGTTTATAGAATGACTCTTGTCTTGATAGGCTACTGGAGGTGTGCATGGGTTTTGTGAAAACATATGCCCAGTCCTGGTGTGACATATGTATGTGAAGTTCCTTCATCCATTTACGTTGGTATGCTAGGGTCTCTTGAGCCCTATCATTAGTTTGGATGAGTTTATAAATTTGTGATAAGGTGCGTTTTATTGGTTGTGCGGTCGTGCATAATTGCTCAAAGGGGGTTGAACCTCTTGGGGTCCAATATGGTATTACCGCTTGAGTGATAGTGTGTCTTAGTTGTGCGCATCTCATTGCTTCCATGAGTGAATGGTGGCCTCTCGGAATTTGGGGTTGCTTGATTTTAGGGGGTGTATCTCCTGTCAGCAAGTCTCCTATTTGTGGGTTTTGTATTCCCCATAGTTTTAGTATAGTATCTGCCCCTCTGCCTCCTAATATATCCGGGTTATGGTTTAACGGGTATAATGGAGATATGCCCGGTGACAGTTTCCAGGTATTTTTGTGCAATCTCCACTTCTTTAAGATGTGGGGAATAAGGGGGTGTGTCATGGTGGTCAGCCGCTGAAGTTGGCATGTCTGCCAAGGGAGGGATGGTAAAGGAGCCTGTGCATGTATTTGTTCTATGTCATACCACGATTTTTTGTGTTTTATATCTATCCATTCCCTGAGTCTAGTGAAAAGGACTGCTATGTAGTAGTTGTACATATGGGGTAGCCCGACACCTCCTTTCTTTTTATCCCGCGTGAGTATGTCATATGCCAGTCGGGATTTTTTATTTCCCCAAACAAACGTAAGGAAGATGTTTTTCAGTATGTGGAAGAACTGGCGTCCGAGTTCGATGGGGAGTGTTTGAAATGTATATAAAATTTTTGGTAGTATCATCATCTTAATGATGTTGACTCTTCCAAAAAGGGAAAAGTGGGGTTTGTCCCAGTGTTTGAGTTGTGATTTAATGTTATCCAATAGGGGAATGTAGTTCATTCTATAGAGGCTTGTCGTTGTGGGTGCGAGTTTGATGCCTAGATATGTTAGGCCTGTGTTTGCCCATCGATAAGGGTAGTTGTGGCTTATGTGTTTGTGTTGGGTCGGTTTTAGGTTGATGCCCATTAGTTCGCATTTATCAGCGTTTATTTTGAAATTTGAGTATGTACTGAAGTGTTCTATTTCGCTCTGAAGATGCGGGAGGGAGCACTCAGGGTGTGTGAGTGTTAGGAGTACGTCATCTGCGAAAGCAGATACTTTTACTTCCTGGTCTCCTGCCCTGATGCCTTTAATGTTGGCATTTGCCCTGATGGCGTTCAGAAATGGTTCCATCACCAGAACGAATAGTAGCGGCGACAGAGGGCACCCTTGTCTTGTGCCATTACCTATGGCAAAGGGGGGAGAGTCTTGCCCATTGACTCCAATCGTGGCTGATGGTCCTTTATATAGTGTTCTCACCCATCGTATGTAATTGGGGCCGATTCCTAGGGTTTCAAGGGTGGTGAATAGGAAGGTCCAGTCTACTCGGTCGAACGCCTTTTCAGCGTCCACCGAGAGGAGTATTGTCGGTACCCTGGTGGTAGAGGCACCATATATGAGGTTGAGTAGTCTTGTGGTATTGTCTCTCGCCTCCCTTCCAGGGATGAAACCCGCTTGGTCTGTATGGACCAAGTCTGGCAGTAGTGTCTTGAGTCGATTGGCAAGGATTTTTGCAAGTAATTTTACATCGAGGTTAATTAGGGAGATGGGTCTATAACTACCACACAGGCTCTGGTCCTTGCCGGGTTTTGGCAGGATTGTTATTGATGCTTTCAGCATCGGGGGTGGTAATTCGGTAGTGGTTAGTAGATTGTTAAGCACTTCTAGATAGTGGGGAGATAGGATGTGTTGAAAAGATTGGTAATATCTGGCCGTTAGGCCATCTGGTCCCGGGCTTTTACCCTTAGGAAGTGTTTTAATTGCTCGCTGCAATTCTTCCAGCTGGATGTGGGAGTCTAATATGGTTGACTGGTGTGAGTCTATTGTTTTTTGGATATGGGAGGAGATATATGTTTTAATATCATGGGAAGGACCTCTATGGTGCTCTAGATTATATAGATTACTATAGTATTCCCGGAAAATTTTGGCTATGTCCTCGGTTTTATCTTTGCGTGTACCGTCTTGCGCCTTTATGTGGGATATGTATGTTTTTTGGTGCTTTTCTTTTAGGGCTCTGGCCAGGAACTTCCCACTCCTATTACCGTGTGCGTAATATGTTCCCCTGGTTAGGAGTACTGCTCTGTGTGCCTGCATCGTAAGGATATTGCGTAGATCCATTCTCAATGCCGTTAGCTTGTTATACGCCTCCACTGAGGAGTCGGTTTTATGTTCCATTTCTGCTCTAGCTATTGCTTCTGTGAGTGATTTGATCTTTGCTTGGCGTTCTTTTTTTATACGTGCACCCCACTTAATCAGTATGCCTCGGGTGATACCTTTGTGTGCCTCCCATACCCAGGTGTCTGCGGTGTCTTTGTTTTTGTTTTCAAGAAAGTATTTAGGGAGGGAATTATTGAGGTCATCAGTCACTCTTGGGTCGTCCAAGAGCGATTCGTTTAACCGCCACTTGTTGGTGGGTGTGCATGTTCCTGCAAGGGATAGTGTGAGGAACACCGGGGCATGGTCTGACCATGTGATGTGGCCAATTGATGCTTCCTTTAACAAGTGTAAATGCCTATGTTCTAAGAGGAACATATCCAATCTGGAATAACTATGGGCCACCTGTGAATAGTAGCTATAGTCCCTCTCCTGTGGGTGGGATATTCTCCAGCAGTCCACCAGCTGGTGGGCATGGAGGGATCTTTGAAATAAAGCCCTTTGGTGTTTCTGTGTGTCTTTACTGGTTGTGGAGCTGTCCATAGAGTGGTCTAGGACCATGTTCCAGTCTCCCCCTAAAACTATTATCCCATTAGCAAATTTGTGTAGTTTCCTAAGACATGAGTTGGCAAATGATACTTGTTTGGTATTTGGGGCATATATAGTTGCTAGTGTCACCAGTGTGTTATTCAGTGAGCCCTTGATAAATAGGTATCTTCCCAAGTGGTCTGTTTTGATTTCACTCGGGGTGAAGACTATGCGTGGTGATAGTAGGATGGCTACTCCTCTCGCTTTGCCCCCGTGATAGTTGCTGAAGAATGCTTGTCCTATTGTTTTTGCCCTTAGTTTAGGGGTTTGATCCCCCTTTAAATGCGTTTCCTGTAAAAAAACGACATCAGCCCGTTGTCTGTCTATTTCTTGGGTTAGTACTGTACGTTTCTCTGGAGTATTAAGTCCCCTGACATTTAGGGACATTATTTTGAGATCAGCCATTGGGGGTCAGGTGGTGGTGATGGCGTGTCTCCTCTGGGTAGTAATGCTTACACTTGTACCTTCGGGGGTCAGAGGGGTGTATGGGGGGATGTAAACTTGGAATGCTATGTACAATGAGCATGTGGGTAACATGCATCTACCAGATGGTGTCTAGCGCGCTAGGCTCTGTGTGAGTCCTACGTGCTCTCTGCGACTCCTCTAGGGGGTTACGGGGTCTTGGTTGTCCAGAACTTGGCCTGTAATCTGATTGGTAAATTTAACATTCTAAAAGCGTTTCCTATAGTGTGGCCTGTGTTTTCTTATGCTAACTCGTTATAAAGTTGAAATGTGGGTTTTTATCCCCTAATTTCGCGCAGCCAGGGCCCGAACCCCAGGAGGGTGTAGGCGGTGGCCGCACGAAAGGCAGTTTAAATCTACAATATGATAATCAATATTCAAGTCACGACAAACGGCATACAACTTTCAAACATATAAGAAAGAGCGTCCAGGTGCTTCAGAGGTCTGCTTAACATAATAAAGGATATATTGGATCCCTCAGGTGGGTCTGCTTGTGGTGCCTCTGGGTGATGTGGTCTGTTCATTGCCCGATGGGATACGCCTTCTGCGCTTCTTCGGGGTTCTTTGCCATTTATTTTTCTGAGAGGCGTGTGATGTCTGTCCCAGTGTTAGCCCAGTCCAGTCCTCCACTGCGGCCTTTGGTAGTTTTAGGGCTTGCTGGAAGGCTTGGACCTCCGCAGGTGTCGAGATAGAGTACGTTGTCCCTTGCTGAGTGACCACAAGAGCAAAGGGATATGCCCATCTGTATCTAATGTTCATGTCCGAAAGGGCTGTTGTTATGGGTCTGAGTGCTCTCCTCGCTATGAGGGTCGATTGTGCCAAGTCTTGGAAAATCAGCACTTTATGGTCGTCATGTTTGATTTCTCTGAGGTGCTTATCTTTTTGCAGGATTGCTTCTTTAAGTGGGAAGTGGTGGATTTTACAGATAATATCCCTTGGTTTGTCCTGGGGCAGTGCCCGAGGTCTAAGCGCCCTATGTGCGCGGTCAAATTTAATGACTGTGTCAAGAGGCCTGCCCAGTATCTTGTTAAAGAGGCCAGTGAGTAGGAGTATGATATCTTCTGTCTCCCCCTGCTGTGTTTCAGGGAAACCCCTTATCCTGAGGTTGTTTCTCCTGCCTCTATTGTCCAAATCCTCTATTTTTCTTTGTAAGAATAGGATGGCTTCATTGTGGGTTTGCTGAAGGGATTGTATGTTTGTGAGATGCAGGGCACTTGCCTCCCCTTCTTCTTCTAGTGTCTGTACCCTGTGGCCTATTTGGCTTACCTCTTCGTGGAGCGATTGTAGTTTGTCCCCAAAGCTCCTCTCCATCTTGGAAAACATCAGTTCCAGATCTAGTTTAGATGGTAGTTGTGAGAGTAGGGTTTTTAGGTCGTTACCCTCTAATGAGCTTTCTGAGGGTGCAGGGCTAGAAGGTGCGCTGTACGCGGGAGATTTCTCTACCGCCGCCATCTTGGATTTGCTCTCCGGCTCCGGTTTTTCTCCGAAATACCGTCGGAGGGAAGTTTTGGACGTGGTAAGTGGTACCGCTGGGGTAGTGTTTGCTTGTGCTCGAGGTTTTTTCGATGCCATGTCGTCTTAGCTGCCGGGGATGCTGCTTATAAGGCCTGTTCTGGACGGAGCTCAGCTCTCATGCGGCCATTCACTCCGGTGACCAAGCCACGCCCCTATTAGTGTTTTTCGATAATCGCAGTTCCAGAAAATGTTCCGGCCATTTGGAAAGCAATGGGACATTTGAGACATATTATAATAGTCCCATTGCAGCAGACAGATTTGTATCCCCCATCTAACCAGGAACACTCTGGTTAATTCGGAAACACTTTCTGCTAATCACAGCAGCAATACCTTTTTGCATATTATTTGGAAAGCACTGTCAACTGTAACAACTACTTTTGATACGTTGTTGCAGTATTTTCAGAGTTGACAGTTCTCCTCCTTGCTTTTCGTTCTGATAGGTTGTTAAAGCATTATATTAGTAGACAGCTTTCATTGATTGAGATAACATCGCTACTCACATTTCTGAGATTCAGATACTGTTTCTTTGGTTTTTTAATTCTATTATTTCTCACATTATCCCTTCGTGTCCTGGTGTGTATACATCTGGACCGATCAGGATTACATATGTGAAATAATCACTCTATCCTATATTCACTATTAAAAGTTATATTTTAATCTTCATAGTATATACTCTTTAGGCAGTGTTCCTCTCTTTCTAAACACCTCGGCTAAGTTGGTTATCTGGGGAAGTTGGGGTTTATCTGGGATATGGTACCGTCAGTATTTACGATGGGATTCATGTTTTCTCAGTACATTTCATTCGCTAATCAGTGTTTCCGACTCTGTTTCTCATTTCAGTTTAATGGTTTGGCTACAGTTCTTGGATCCGACTACTCTACAGGATAAAGGTGAAGGCTTCACCCACTGGTTCCACAGTTTCAATTTCGGATGGCATTCATCGTTATGTTAGTTTCTCCTGTTATTGTATTTGTGGTGTATTGTTCATATACTTGATTTGTCGCAGTGTGAAAGAGGAAATAGTTAATTGGGAGAAGCCTTTTATAGATTCCTGATTTTTTTTTTTTTTGTCTCTGTTGTTTTTATCTCTATGTTAATGTGCTGCTGTGGAGTTCTAGTAAAGAGACTTAACCCTTTAACGCCGTTACGGCGTTCTATGCTGTCCCAGCTTTAAAGCCGTTGCAGCGGCACAGAACGCCGTAATGGTTTAAGCCCCCAGGAGGTGAGATATACTCACCTCCGCCGCGATCCTCTTCTGGGAAAATTAAATAAAAAAGTGTGTGTGTATATATATATATATATATATATATATTAAAATACACTTAGAATGACATTCTATATACATATATTACATTAGTATACACGTAGAATTTAAATACCTATAAATGCATATATATTAAAATTCTATGTGTATATTTAAATAATCTTTTAACATAATTATGTGATTTGATTAATTAAAATTTGATTGACATGCCTGACAACACAGGGAGAAAGTGCAGAGAATTTAATTTGCAAGCACTATATTTGACTTTGTAACTCTCCAAGACACCATAAAACCTGTACATAGGGGGTACTGTTTTACTTGGGAGACTTCTCTGAACTCAAATATTAGTGTTTCAAACTAGTAAATTGTATTACAAAGATGATATTTTAAGTAAAAGTGACTTTTTTTGCATTTTTTTACAAACGAACGGCACTTTTATGGACTATATTATTGTTGTAATATGTTTTACTGTTTTAAAACACTAATATTTGTGTTTAGTGAAGTCTCCCAAGAATAACAGTACCCCCCATGTACAGGTTTTATGGTGTTTTGGAAAGTTAGAGAGTCACATATGAGGCTTGCATTTAATTTTTTTTTTTACATTGAAATTTGCCAGATTGGTTATGTTGCCTTTGAGAGCATATGGTAGCCCAGGAATGAGAATTATCCCCATGATGGCATACCATTTGCAAAAGTAGACAACCCGAGGTATTGCAAGTGGGGTATGTCCAGTCTTTCTTAGTAGCCACTTAGTCACAAACACTGGCCAAATATTAGTTTATCTTTTTCCACACAAAAATAAATATGAACGCTAACTTTGGCCAGTGTTTGTGACTAAGTACTAAAAAAGACTAAAATACCCCACTTTCAATACCTTGGGTTGTCTGCTTTTTCAAATGGTATGCCATTATGGGGGTAATTCTCATTCCTGGGCTACCACATCATCTCAAAGGTAACATTACTAATCTGGCAAATTTGAAAATGAATATTCTATATTTGACCCTGTAACTTTCCAAAACACCATAAAACCTGTTAATGGGGTACTGTTGTACTCGTGAGATATCGCTGGTTAAAAATGTGCATTTTTTTGCAGTAAAACCTAACAGTATTATGACATTTACAACCAAAATGTGAGGCGGAACTACAAATTTTTTTTACATTTTTTTATTCATAATAAATTATGTTTCATATATAAATATTTGAAATGAAAGCCTTGTTTCTCCTGAACAAAAAGATATATAATAAGTGTGGGTGCATTTAATATGAAAGGTGAATTACAGTTGAACAAACAAATTCCAGTTTTTTTTAAGTTTTGTTTTGATCAGAACATGTACTATTGACTCCGTCCTGAAGGGGTTAAGCAAATATTTGCCTCCTGTCATTAATTAAATTAAGATTATATTTACACAAAAGCTGGTATAATCTACAATTATCTAACGAGACATCCCTTCTTAGCATAGAAGAGATATGTAGAGCAGATTAAAATTGTAGATTATGCTAATGTAGTGTACCTATACTCTTAATTTTAATAATGACAGGAGGCTTCCTATTTTGCATGACTTTCTTTACTCATGCCTCCAGCAACACAAGTCAATCATTAAACTTTTAACCAATCATAACAGACTACATATCCATATATAAAGCCCTGATCGTCACATGACTTCCTCTTTCTTTGGATTGAGACTAGTCCATATAATGTCAGGAGATAAAACCTAAGTTCGTAGTGATATAACAGTTCAAACTTGCTCCATGGGAGTCCCAACTTCAAACGGATAACGCATATCAAAAGTGAAACTTGATCCGTAAGATCCAATATCCGGTTTGTCTCATCCGGCGCCAATAGCGGTAATCACACTGAAAGAAATAGAAATGAGTGTAAGAGGCTGGAAATAGACTTATGGCTACATTATATCAGTGATACTATATCTATCCATATCCTATAAAAATAGTAATAACCTATCTATATACTAGCATTTAAACTATAATCAAAAAGTCTTCGTCTATTACCTCAAACATCCCATACATATCCTCTAAATAAACTATACAGGTTATATTTGAGCAAGAGAAATGGTGACATATAATAACCCATAGGAAGGGAGGGAAAATACTCGCCTCCTGTCATTAAAATTAAGATTCTAGGTACACTACGTTAGCATAATCTACAATTTTATTACATGACAGGAGGCTTCCTATTTTGCATTTTTAAAGCTAAGGTAATAACGAGAAAGATGCGTGTGTGTTCTGACGAAAATAAAATAACCGGAAAGTATCCTCCCGTGTCCAGTCTGCGGAACGTAGGATATCCGCTAAAGAAGCCCCCGCCGAGAACGCTCGCGAAACGGCCGCGCCCCTAACCGAGTGAGCACCAAAACACGTCTCCACTCCTGCTACGGATAGGATCCAAAGAACCCATCGAGCCAGAGTAGTAGTGGTAACCGGTTTGTAAGGTTTGGTGTAAGACACCAACAGTTGCCCTCTGCTAAAAGCTTGAAGGCTTGCAGTAACCTCTACATATCGAGTAAGTGCGGAAACTACACATAAACGAGGAACCGTAGGGAAGAAAGGATAAGATATAGATGTTGAATTCGTTTTGGTTCTATGAGACACCGTGAAGGTAACCCCTTCTGGTGAGATTGAGAACTGTCCACATCAAACGCGCGCACGTCCAAAACTCTTCGAAAGGATACCAAACATAGAAGCAACGTGAGCTTGGCCGACAACTGTCGTAGTGACATCTGAATTGTCTGGCCAATTCCGAAGGAAGTCAAGGACCACCTCTGCATCCCACATGTGATTATACTTAGGTTCCCGTGGTCTGGACAATTTGATGCCTCGCAGTAGGCAACATACCAAAGGGTCCTGACCAACCGGAGAGCCTTGTACTGGTACGTGTGCCGCTGAAATCGCGGAACGTGTCACATTGATGGAACTATAGGATTTTCCTTCCGTGAAGAGGTGCGACAAAAAATTTACCACCATGGTGATAGGTGCTGTAAAGGGATCACAATTCCTTCCCACACACCAGCGGTTCCATGAATTCCATGCGGATAGGTAACTCCGTCGGGTACCCGGTGCCCATGAGTCCCATAAAAGGTCTTTAGCTGGTTGCTATAGTCCCTCGACAGACCAGGCTCCCCTGAAAGAATCCAGACTATCAGCTCCAGATTCTCCTGTACCACTAGTGGATGTGGTTCCCCTTTTGGATCTGTCAGTAGGAAGGGGAACGATGGAAGAAGTAATGGATGGTCTTGTGTTAGAGCCAATAATTCCGGAAACCATGCCGGACTCTTCCACAACGGTGTGATGAGAATCATCGAGGTCTTGGTCATTCTGATGCGATGGAGTACTCTTGCTATCATCAAAAATGGTGGGAATTTGTACGCTCCCCTCAGGGGCCACTGTTGTAGAAAGGCGTCTACCGCCTCGCATTGAGGGTCTGGAAGCCAGCTGAAATATCTTGGTAACTGTGTGTTCGTCCGAGACGCAAACAGATCCACGACCAACGGGCCCCTGAGGTCCCTCAACACTGAAAATACTGATGTGTCCAGTCTCCAGTCGCTGCCGTCTCACCAGTGACGAGAAAACCAATCCGCCGTGAGGTTGCTGGTTCCTGGTAAATATTCCGCTTTGATCGTAATGTTGCGGGGAATACAGAATTGATGTCCTTTGTCGCGTACGTCAAGATTTTTGATCGGGCTCCCCCCAGGCGATTTATGTATTGGACCAGGGAAATGTTGTCCATGCGTAGAAGGATGCAACAGTTCGCCATGTCCTTGGCTAGACTGCGTATCGCAAACGATCCCGCAATCCGTTCCAGGGAGTTGATGTGGAGACCCTGTTGCTCTTGAGACCATGGACCTCCCATGGATGCGTGGGTGCAATGAGTTCCCCAGCCCCAAAGGCTCGCGTCCGACTCCAATACAAAGTCCGGGTTCGCCCCGAAAATGGCTCTTCCGTTCCAGGCTTCCATGTGCAGTAGCCACCACTGAAGTTCCGTCCAAGCTTCTTCGGAGACAGGAATCTAGTGATCGTATGTGTGTCCGGTTCGTAGGTATTGGGCTTTCAATCTCTGCATGGACTGGTAGTGGAGTGGGCCTGGGAAAATCACTTGTATTGATGAGAAGAGTAGTCCTACTATCCTCACTAATAATTGGAGAGGTATGGTGTCTCTCCTGAGTATCCGTCGAATCTCCTTCCGAATGGCTGCTATCTTGGATGCGCAAGTGTTGGAGTCTATCTCGAACGCGAGGAACTGAACTACTCGGGATGGAGTCAACAATGATTTCTCTCTGTTCATTACAAACCCCAATGATTCCAGAAAGTGAATGGTAAATCTCGTCTGAGATTGAATTCTGGATTTGGAGTTGCCAAAGATCAACAAATCGTCCAGATACACGAGACAGAGTATTCCCCTTTCTCTCAGATGGGCCATGACTGGTTTGAGGAGTTTCGTAAAACACCATGGAGCCGAACTGAGGCCGAATGGTAGACATGTGAATTGGCAGGGGCGACCCCTCCAGGTGAAACAAAGGAAAGATCGGCTTTCTCGTGCCATCGGCACCGACAGGTATGCGTCTTTTAAGTCTAGACGTGTGAACCAGTCGTGTTCATTCAGTAAGTCCCTCAGAAGGTGAATACCTTCCATTTTGAAATGGCGATAAGCCACAAATCCATTGAGTTCTCATAAATTGATGACTGGACGGTAGTCTCCCGTCTTTTTCTTGACAACAAACATGTTGCTGAAGTAACCCTGGTCGCCTGTGGCGAATTCCACCGCTCCCTTTGCGAAAAGGGTTTGTATCTCCATGTCTATGAGGCGTCTCTGGCTCTGACGCCCGGATAGGTGGTGGTCGCCTGGTCTGAACTGGCGTATGGGTAAACTATCACGTACCCTCGCACAGTCTGTAGGATCCATGTGTCTGTGGAGATGCGTTCCCACTCCTGTGGAAAAAGGGACAGTCTGCCAGCAGTTATATTTGAATGACATAACAGAAGACAGTTCATGCTCACATGAGTTGAAACATCCCCGTCCTCTGTTCTGAGTGCCCCTTGTACGCAGGGCCAGCGCTTCCTATAAGGCGAACTAGGCAGCCGCCTAGGGCGCCATATAGGAGGGGGCGCCCTGCGCCCCCATCGCCGGCCCTTTAAATTCTGCAGCCGCCTGAGCGCTCTATGGAGAGCGCTCAGGCGGCTGCCGCAGTGCCTCACCTCCCCTGCCCTGTAGCG
>OW240913.1:157567942-157691859 GCA_933207985.1 Pelobates cultripes | reverse complement strand
GATTTTTCTGATATAAAAATTCATAATTTCTCTGTGAGATGATGTTTCTCTCTTTAGCTCCATTCAAAATTACTTGGAGCTCTGTATTGAATTGGCCAATTCAATACAGAGCTCCAAGTAATTTTGAATGGAGCTAAAGAGAGAATTGGCCAATTCAATACAGAGCTCCAAGTAATTTTGAATGGAGCTAAAGAGAGAAACATCATCTCACAGAGAAATTATGAATTTTTATATCAGAAAAATCCAACCATCCCTATTTTTTATTTTCTTCCAAAAACACATAAGCGTCTCCCTAACCCCCCTGGGCGACCCATAATCAGCAGCATCAATTCACTAACGGCTAATTTGTCGGCTTATGTCGATTCTCGGTTACAAAAATATGCCCAAGGGGCCCCTTCATATGTGAAGGATACGAAGTCTTTCCTCCAAGAAATGGAGAACATCGAATGGGACCCAGAGTACAGTTGGGCCACACTTGATGTGACCTCTCTGTATACAGTGATTAGCCATAGACTGGGTTTGGAGGCAGTTGATTATTTCATGGAGCAGGATGTGGAGTTACCAGGGGATATGAGGGACTTCATTTTTTCTTCTGTTCAATTTATTTTACATCACAATTATTTTTTCTTTAATGGTGACTATTTTTTACAAGTCACGGGGACCGCCATGGGGACCAAGTTCGCCCCCAGTTATGCCAATACATACATGAGAAGATGGGAAGAGTAATTTGTGTGGTCTGGACATGGCTGGAGGGCGAACTTGGTCCTGTGGCGGCGTTATATCGATGATGTTATTATTATTTGGAAGGGATCTTCTGTTTCGTTTCAGGATTATGTTAATTTTTTGAATGACAATGAGTACAACCTTGTCTTTACTCCTATCTGGAATAAGGATGAGATTAATTTCCTTGATCTTTGTCTATCTCATGATTCGAGTCATATAAAAAGTAAATGTTTCTTTAAACCTACTGATGGTAATGGGTTTGTTCATCGTAGGAGTGGTCACTATGAACCCTGGCTTAGGGGGATAGCCAAAAGCCAGTTTACCCGCCTTAGACGAAATTGTTCTGATAAACAGGATTTTTTCGCCCAATCATTACATGTTAAAAGGAAGCTTACAGATAGAGGATATAATGGAAAGAGATTGGAGAGAGAAATCCGTCGTATTGGCGATATAGAAAGGAAAACTTTTTTGGAGAATAAATCATATACTTCGGGAACTGCGGATAGTTTCCGTTCTGCATTTACCACCCATTATAATATTGATTATAATAAAATTAAGAGAAGTCTTCAAAGTTCTTGGCCAATTCTGCTACAAGACCCCATTTTGGGGACACATTTACCAGACAATCCCTTGGTAATCTACAAAAGGAATAAAAATTTGAAGGATATGTTGGCACCTAGTTATGCCATTAAACCACCATCAGGTCCCACTTCTGCTAGCTCAGGTTCATTTCGAGGCTGTGTCGCTTGTAAAGCTTGTACCACGGTGTCCATAAAAAATACACATTCATTTTTTAGCTCCACCACGGGGGAGAGCTTCACACTTAGAGATAGTATAAATTGCCACACGGACTTTGTGGTATATCTGCTACAATGTCCGTGTGGCATGCAATACGTGGGACGGACTAAGAGGATTTTGAAGGTTCGCCTATTAGAACATCTTAATAATATCAGAAAGAGACTGATGACACACTCAGTCCCAACCCATTGTATATCATGTCCCCTTTTTTCATTTAAGGATTTTAGATGTTGGGGAATCGAACGAGTCCACCCCTTCTGGCGTGGGGGTAATAGAGTTCAAAGACTAGCCCAGAGGGAGACGTTCTGGATACATAAATTACAAACCCTCTCACCTAAGGGTCTCAATATCGATATTGATTTAATTTGTTTTCTAGATTAATATGGCCTAAAATCTTCAGAACAAAGAGTTAGGATATGTGTGTTTGCCTTTAATTTGGGTTGTTTCTACAGTTGAAAGCTAATCCCTACTTAGAGAGAGGATTTATATATATATCAAATACCAGGTAGTTATTTTATATCTCTTATATTTTATTCTATCTCTTTTTTTACAATTTGTGATCTATTGTCCTATATGACCAAAAATCACAAAAGATTATAATAAAAACACAATAATCGATTATTCTAATATAAATAATGGATTTGCTCTAAGGTTTTTTAGAGCTGGTATAAATTGAATGTGGTAGATTCACTAAATAAAGTTTATATGGGAAGTAGTTATTTTGTAGCCACAATCTACTAACCCCTTTTTTGTGTAACCATAGCAATGGATTATTTTAATGTGTATAATAGGTTTATCCCAAAGATTTTTATGGGGAGTACAAATATATAACACGACAAATTAAAGTTTAAACTGATACAGTGATGAATTGATTACGGTGTTCACTTTGATTAACAATGTATAAAGTTATAAAAAAAAAAAACAAAAAAAAAAAACCTTTTAAATAATAGACATAGGAAATATGATCACTTTGTAATACGAAGCCTTAGGCTTATAATATACTGAGGTATTATGATTACTTGGTATAATATGAGGATTAACATTATGTTGTGTGATGGGATTAATGAGGAGGGTGATACTCAACAGATATATATATATAAATAACGGCTAAATATGTTAACCCCTTAAGGACGGAGCCAAATGTACACGTTGTGAACAAAACAAAATGTAAACAAAACCTGGCATTTGCGCTACATGTCTGTCCAACCGTAATACACCTATTTCATAGTAAATGCACCCACCCTTATTATATATCATTTTATTCAGGGGAAACGGGGCTTTCATTTAATATCAAATATTTAGCTATGAAACATAATTTAATATGAAAAAAATGGGAGAAAATACGATTTTATTGGATTTTTTTAGTTCTACATGACATTTAAACGGTCAGTGTCATAATACTGTTTGCTTTTACTGCAATAAAATACACATATTTGTATTCAGCAAAGTCTCACGTGTAAAACAGTACCCCTATGTACAGGTTTTATGGCGTTTTGGGAAGTTACAGGGTCAAATATAGCACGTTACATTTGAAATTGAAATTCGCCAGATTGGTTACGTTGCCTTTGGGACTTTATAGTAGCCAGGAATGAAATTTACACCCATAATGACATACCATTTGCAATAGTAGACAACCCAAGGTATTGCAAATGGGGTATGTCCAGTCTTTTTAGTAGCCATTTGGTCACAAACACTGGCCAAAGTTAGCGTTAGTATTTGTTTGTGTGTGAAAAATGCAAAAAACGCCAATTTTGGCCAGTGTTTGTGACTAAGTGGCTACTAAAAAAGACTGGACATACCCTGTTTGCAATACCTTGGGTTGTCTACGATTGCAAATGGTATGCCATCATAGGGGTAATTTTCATTCTTGGGCTACCATAGGGTCTCAAAGGCAACGTAACCAATCTAGCAAATTTTAATGTGAAAAAAATGAAACGCAAGCCTTATATTTGACGCTGTAACTTTTGAAAACACCATAAAACCTGTACATGAGGGGTACTGTTGTACTCGGGAGACTTCACTGAACACAAATATTTATGTTTCAAAACAGTAAAAAGTATCATAGCAATAATATTGTCCGTTTAATGCTGTTTGTGCGTGAAAAATGCAAAAAACGTCACTTTTACTGGCGATATCATCGTTGTAATACATTTTACTGTTTTGAAACACTAATATTTGTGTTCAGCGAAGTCTACCGAGTAGAACAGTACCCCCCATGTACAGGTTTTATGGTGTCTCGGAAAGTTATAGGGTTAAATATAGTGCTAACAAATTAAATTCCCTTTACTTTCGGCATGGGTTGTCATGCAGGTCCTGCTAATTGTAATTAATTAAGATACCTAATTATGTAAAAATATTACATAAATATATATGTAGAATCAATATATGTATATATATACGTATGTGTGTATATATGTATATATCTATATAATTTTTTTTAAATATTTTTATTTATATATAGGTATATATATAGTGATATATACGTATATATTTATGTGTATAAATATATATATTATTTCGTTCTATGTGTTTTTTGATATATATATATATATATTAATTTCACAATACAGTTAGAACGAAATAACACACATCTATATATTTTTAATTATTTATTTTTAATTATTTTTATAATTTTATTTTTTAACGTATTTACATTTTAATTTTTTTTATAATATATATAAATATATATATAACAATAATTATATATATATTTAATCAGTATCAATCTACGTGTAATTTGATATTAATATATATATATAATTATATATATATTAATAGTAAAATACACCTAGACGGTGTACATGTGTGTATGTATATGTGTATATATATACTTTGATCATATATATATAATATATATATGATCTAAGTATATATTATTTATTTTTTTACACTATTTATTTATTTCATTTTTATTTTCAGCCAGCAGGGGGACCACCTGTCATTACAGGCAGCCCCACTGCTGGCAATACAGAAGCCAGCTATCCCCGGCCATGTGATTGTGGGGTCCTCGCTAGGATCCCACTCTCACACGGCCGGGGGGCTTCCTGGAGGACGGTCGTGCCGCGGGGGGCTCCCTGGGAGTCCCCCCCACCGCGATCGCCGGCGTGGGACCGCCGGCGACCGGGTAAGTACAGAAAGACCGGAGGGCGTACTATTACGCCCGGCGGCGTTTAGAGCCGCCTATTAGAGGACGTAATAGTACGCCCTCCGGTCTTAAGGGGTTAAAAATGGTTAACAGTTTTTTTTTTTCAAGCAGAATGGGGCTTTTTATTTGTCCTGTGTTCCATTTGACCTTTTGAATGACTTGATCGCGCCCGGTTGCCATGGAGACGTTACTGGTGGAACGCATGTGGAACGCGGACGTGCCCGCGACGTCACTTCCGGTTTCGGCAAATTATGACCACTTCCGGTATTTGCCGAAAAAGGCGCAAATTACAAATTATGGAAAATGAATGGATGACAAACAGCTGCCACAGGAAGATCAGTCCTCCAATTAGAACCAAGGAGGATTTACACGCCTACTGGATCCACCAATAGACTTTAGGGATTAGCCCTATTTAAGGACACAGGGAGGGGAGATGTGTATAGGATATGTTTATGTATTGTACATTGATACATTGTTATTATTGTTTTTAATTGTGGTCCCTGAGGAAGTTCTTATAGAACGAAACGCGTAGGACAACCTTCTGTTATTTGTATCCTATGCTGAATTGGTGACTACACTTTTTATCTAAATAAATTTTTTATTACTGAACCCTGACCTGTGGATGTCTTTTGGTGATACAAGGATCCAGAGGTGATAAGGAACACCAGCTAGCCCCCCATTCCATTGGGGAAGGCACCTTAAGAGCGCTTTTACTGCTTACATCCTGTGAGTGCACAAGATTACTGCGCATGAAATATTGTGTTTTATAACAATATCACACTATGTTTTGTTTTATGCTTTCTCTGTAGATTTACACAGCCATATCCCGAATCTTCTCTGTTTTGGTTTATGCTATAAATGAAACCAGTATAAAAACGGTAGCAAGGGTAGAGTGCAACTCCCGATTTTAGTGTACAATTCCACTATGAAACATCAGTTTGTGTTTTTCAGTTATAATGGAGTCAGTTCACAATCAAGCATACTATTCCATATCATCTCCATGGATATTGCAAACTAATGAATATAGTTGTCCTCAAAAGTTTGCATAGCCTTGGAGAATTGGTAATATATGTACTATTTTTAAAGAAAACATGAGTGAACAGGCAAAACACATTTCTTTTATTTCGTATGGGATTCATATTCAACTGTAGGTTATAACAGAATGGCACAATCATAAAACAAAACATGGCAACAAAGAAAAAAATGAAATGACCCCTGTTCAAAAGTCTGCATACCTTTAGTTCTTAATACTGTGTATTGCCTCATTTAGCAACAATAATAGCATGCACTCTTTTGTAAACGTTGTCTATGAGGCCCCTATTTCCTGCAGGTGGTATAGCTACCTATTCGTCTAGACAAGATGCTTCCAGGTCATGAAAAGACCTTGCTCATCTTGCATGAACCGCATGTTTGAGATCTCCCCAGAGTAGCTCGATGATATTAAGGTGGAGACTGTGATGGCCACTCCAGAACCTTCACCTTTTCCTGCTGTAACCAATAGATGGTTAACTTGGCCTTGTGCTTAGGGTCATTGTCATGTTGTAAAGTCCAAGAGTGTCTCATGCACAGTCTTCGTGCAGTAGAATGCAAATTGTCTGCCAGTATTTTCTGATAACATGCTGCATTCATCTTGCCATCAATTTTTACAAGATTCCCTGTGCCTTTAGAGAATTATACCTCCCCAAACATCAGTGAGCCACCACCATGCTTGGGGATAGAATTCTTTTGACTATAGACCTTGTTGACCCCTTTCCAAATATAGCGCTTATGGTTGTGACTATAAAGCTCTATTTTGGTATCGTCACTCCAAATTACAGTGTGCCAGAAGCTATGAGGCATGCAAGGTGTTGTCAGGCATATTGTAACCAGGCTTTTTTGTGGCATTGGCGCAGTATAGGCTCTTTATGGCAACTTGACCATGCAGCTCATTTTTCATTACCTTGCTTCCCATGGCTTAGTATCTTGCCTGCTTAGTGCATTCACATGAGAATTAACAAAGTCATTGACTATTTATACACAGACACTAATTGCAATTTAAAAACCCACATGTGTGCGAAATAAACCTGCAGGGCCGGATTAACATAGGGGCTAATGGAGCTGCAGCTCCAGGCCCAGGCCTATGGAATAGGCCCATTAAAAAAAAATAATAATAATTATTATTATTTTTTTTTTTACACACACTACTCTTAGGTTTGCCACCTGACTGGTATTTTAATGGCACAGACGGTATTTGAGGCTGCCTGGCCGTGCCGGTATTACAGTAATACCGGCAATACAAATGCAGGTAATTTTCTCAGAATAAATGTAAATTACTCTGCAATACCAGCACCGGCCAGTAGGGGTCATTGTGTGTGGAGAGAGTCAGGGATAGGAAGTTACAGAATATCCCTGCCTCTCTCTACTACTCACTGATCCGTGGGGGAGCAGCTACACAGCACAGAGAGTCCAGACAGCAGCTCTACAGCTCAGGTAAGTGAGGGATGGGGGGAAACGCAGCAGGGACACATGGGGACACATGGGGACACTGAGACACTAGGGGACACATGGGGACACTGAGACACTACGGGACACAGACACTAGGGGACACATGGGGACACAGACACTAGGGCACACATGGGGACACTGAGACACTAGGGGACATATGGGGACACTGAGACACTAGGGGACACAGACACTAGGGGACACATACACTAGGGGACACTGAGACACTAGGGGACACTGAGACACTTGGGGACATATGGGGACACTGAGACACTAGGGGACACAGACCCTCGGGGACACATGGGGACACAGACACTAGGGGACACTGAGACAATAGGACACATGGGGACACTGAGACACTAGGGGACACTGGGACACATGGGGATGCTGAGACACATGGAGACGCTGTGAGACATAGGGACATTGGGAGACACTGAGACATTGGCACACGAAGACACTATGTCCCCCAGCCAGTGTCCCTAGTGTCTCAGTGTCCCCAAGTCTCCCAGTGTCTGTGTCCCATGTCTCTCAGTGTGCCTAGTGTCCCCATGTGTCCCAGTGTCCCCATGTCTATGTCCACAACTGTCTCCCAGCCAGGGTCCCTTAGTCTCCCAGTGTCCCCTAGTCTCCCAGTGTCTGTGTCCATAGTGTCTTAGTGTCCCCAAATGTTTCAGCGTCTCCATGTCTCTCAGTGTCTGTGTTCCTAGTTTCTCAGTGTGCCTGGTGTCCCCATGTCTCCCAGTGTCAACATGTCTATGTCCACAACTGTACCCATGTCTCCCAGTGTCCCCAAGTGTCTGTCTCCCAGCCAGTGTCCCCTAGTCTCCCAGTGTCTGTGTTCCATGTCTTTGTCCCTAGTGTCTTAGTGTCCCCAAATGTTTCAGTGTCCCCATGTCTCCCAGTGTCTGTGTCCCTAGTGTCTCAGTGTCCCCATTTCTCACAGTTTCCCTAAATGTCTCAGTTTCCCCATGTCTCCCAGTGTCCCCATTTCTCTGTGTCCCCAGGTCTCTCAGTGTCCCCATGTCTCTCAGTGTCCCCAGTATCCTAGTGACATGGGGACACACTGGGACATTGGGACACTGGTAGAAATGGGGACACAGACACTGGGAGACTAGGGGACTGGGCGACATGGGGACACTGACACTGTGATACATAGGGACACTGAGACACTAGGTGACTTGCGAGACTGAGACACTGGGAGACAATGAGACACTGGGAGCAATCCATCTATACAGCAGAATCAAACTGTGAGTAGTTTGTTGGTGATTTTACAGAATTTTCTCTGATATCACTCCTTGTGATTTACATCATGTGATGTCACGCATAACTAATTAATTATACAAATGATTAAGGCTGGTATTTCTTCCCAAGAAAGATGGAAACCTTAACTACTCTTCACATACTCTTGCTTAAAGGAGCACTATAGGGTCAGGAGCACAATAAAACCACCACCCTGGCCCCTTCTTGCCTCCCTTAATATAGTAAAATATTACTTGTATTCAATTCTGCAGCTGCTGGCTCAGAAGTGGTGGTCTGAGAAATTACAATACTTCCCCATAGGATTGGCTGAGACTGTCAACTAGGCAGATCAGGGGCAGAGCCAGCACAAGTGCAACATAGCCCTGGCCAATCAGCATCTCCTCATAAAGATAAATTGAATCAATGCATCTCTATGAGGAAAGTTCAGTGTCTGCATGCAGAGGGTGGAGACACTGAATGGCAGTGCTGCACACTAGGCAGTACTTCCCCAGGAAGCACCTCTAGCAGTCATCTAAGGAGCGGCCAGTGGAGGTATTTTCTCTGAAAATACAGTGTACTGCAAAAAGCCTGAATGGAATGATTCTACTTACCAGAACAAATACAATAAGCTGTAGTTGTTCTGGTGACTATAGTGTCCCTTTAAGTTTAGAAGCTTAAGAGGGATGTATGGGAACAAAACTTGTGTGCACTGGCTGACATTAAAGTTAGTTTAGGTAATGCAGACGTTGGTCTCTCTAACACTGCGGCATGTCCCCTTTCTTCTACACTCACTACAAACACCTTTTCTCTGTCTCAGACTATATACCAGGAACTTCTGCCTGCTAGTAAGAAGGTAAGGAGACAAGTGGACCAGCGAGTGCTATGGGACAGTCCTTAGAAAGAATGGAGTGAGCGCATCATTAGACGCATTTATGTCAAGCTCAAGGTGCTGCCTGCATAGTATGCCCTTAGTTGGACAGCCTGCAGGATTGGCAGGCAGCCTGATATGCATTCACACCAGGCTGACCTTCCAATTCTTTGGACAAACATGCCCCCTTTTTGGGCATGTTCACCCCTTTTGGCAGGTCTTGTCACGTGATTCGCGCCAGTGGCACACCCTTTTACCCCGCCCATTGACTTCCTGCTTCACTGGACACTGCTGTTAGGGGTTATGGATTTACTTGAAAGATGAAAGCATAAATTAGAGAGAAATTAGCATAGAGTATGTGTTTTCTTATAGCTGCATCCTATGAGATTCCTTCCAGCACCATCTCCATCAGATACATGACGCTTGGGAGGTATGATTGTTTTAGTGTTTTTGGTCGATAAGATTCCGTAATTAGGCTCATCATAATTGTCAGCACCAGGCCCACTGTGCTCTTAATCCGGCCCTGTAAACCTGTATTTGCCATTTTAACCTGTGTGTGTCGCATTATGTGTGTCTGAAACAATGCCACCCAGGGCCATTTGGGTGATTTCTGTTATCATTATGATTTAAAAAGGAGCCAAACCACTATGTGATAATGAATGGCTTCATATGATCACTATCCTTCAATAAAATACTTTTTTTTTTTTTTGCATGATCAGTCATATTTTCAAAATCAATGCCAAAATGTCATAATTTCTGCCAGGGTATGTAAACTTTTGAGCACAACTGTAAATGTTCGCCTCAAGAATGAATATTTCTCAATTCCAGGGAATTTACTGATATTTCCTTATGCTAGTAAACCAGACTTTCTAAAACTCTAAGGAACACTCAAAGCTGTTTGTAGCTCCTAGCAACTTTGTTTGTTAAAATCCAAGGATAATGTATTGACCAATAGGTCAATAGTACAGATTTATTTTATATTAATGCTTTAATGTGATTTTAAGCAACTAAATCATTTTATATTTCATTCATCAGCAAAGTGTGAAACATTAAAACTTCTTTGTCCTATCCCAATTCTAATGCAACCTTTGTGATGTCATAGGAAGTACTTACTTATGACATCACTGGATGTGGAGCACCTATGGAATATGGAACCTTTCACAAGCTATACCTTTGCACTGTTCGGTTGGAGTTCTAATCTCATCGAGCACACTGACTTCCTTTGCTAATGCTTTTGGTGAAGAATCGGTTGATATTTATGAATCAACATCCAGGGTGATGCCCTATCATGGTGCCCATTTCAAATCTCTACTGGCATTTTTATTTGTGATCTGCACCAAATGATTGTGCATCTTTCAGCATGAATGGCCAACAGACTCCAAAGACATTATGTGAAGCTTATGCCAAGCCCCCAACATGAAGCAAAATAAAGACAGAAAAGGGCATCTCATGTGAGTAGCATTTATTATAACGTATCATGCCCACTTATTGTCAGAAGACCATTAGAAAAGCAGAAAGAAATAACTTGGAACAATTAGGATGGGCAATGGGAACTATCAAACATCTAGTTTTAGCCAACTGATGAATATGAATTTACCAGTTCACTCTGTTAAGTCTCCAAAAGGAAAACAAAAAATACAACATTTTGCCTTAAACGAACATCTAACCATTGTTGTATATTGTCAGCACAGAGTAATCATCTTTGTGGTGTGTGGATATTAGGGGTAAAGTACACAAATGTGAATCAGCAAAAAAGAACACTGATATATATAGTTTATTTAATAATCAATTTTTTTGCAGTAATGAGCCCCAATTATACTGCCTGTAACTTTTCAAGAATGTTGAATTATTTCTTTGAGTATTAGTTGTAATTATTTATTTTGAATGTAGATATTGGTGCCACTTGTGATCAATAAATATCTTTAATGTATTATTGAAGAAAAAGAAAAAAAAGAGATTAGCTTGATATAGCAAAAACACTCCTTTTAAGGGGGTAACCCTAATAATTGGAATAAACAAAGAAAGGAAATGGAGTGTACTAAACATCGGATACTAATAAGTGAAAGTATTATAAGTATATTAAAACTTAGCTTTTATTAGAATATTGTGCTAAAATATATTCAAACAATACCTACATATAAAAAAATAAATGATAAATAAAGAGGAGAAGGGACGTCAACATGGACCTAATGTCTATGGAGCAGTTGTATTCTGTGAAGGAATATATAAAATCAAATATAATCAGTATAATGCTTATAGAATAATAACTACAATTAAAAGCTGTATATAATTCCTCAAAACTGCTGCCTCTTAACAAAGCCATATCACAGCGGCACTTGAAAGTCGGTGTTCCTGCAAGGGCATCAGTTCGAGTGCACAGGACCGGTCTGCAAAAGTCCATCAGCGGAGCGGTAACCATATACATTCCAGTTAGTGCACTGTATTGCACCAATGTTTATGTAGTGGCACTTAGAAATAAGTTCCACCACAATATTTTGTAAGAGTTCTTCTTAGGGGGAGTTTTGTATGGGGAATAAAATACTGTTGCTGAATTACACTATTTCAGTATCTCTTTCAATTTAAGGTTGGATACTAAATTGCATCAGATGAGATTGACTTCAATCACAGAACATACAGACTATCATGCAACTATTATAATTCCCTAAACCATTTGGACATATCCTTCTATATATTGACATTGGAACTCATGTTTTAAGTTAACTATAATATTATTACATTGTATGTTTTTCCCTACATTTGGATAATAAGGGAATATTTGCTAAGCACTGATACTAATTTTATTAATTTTTTTGTCTATATCATTTTGAAAACTTGCGAAGGTTTTTATAGTATCTGGCAGCTCTTATTTATTTGTTGTATTGTGCTTTAGTGTACTTTTTGACCCTCTTATTTACACCTTAGTAAGTCTGCATTATCACTGAAGCAGTGTCCTGGTCCATTATTAAAGAGTCATGGAGACAGCATTTCAACAGTTGTTCCATATTGTTGCAGTAGGGGTTTGTAGGATCTGGATATTTTATTTATGTATTTATTGTTCTTTTATTTTCTTAATTTGTTGTTACTTTTTATGCAAAAAAAAAAAAAAAGTTGTAATAACATTGCTGTTGTTTAGTAAGATGGTGTGCATACTTCCAAAAAGGGAAACATGTTGCTTCATGCCCATACTTTGGAATATAGTTTACTTTTAGTTTGACCAATGCAGGTGTGTTTGGACAAAGCACAAAACAAGTGCTGATAGTTGAAACAATATTTGAAATAAAAGTGAAGGCAGAGAATCAAGAACTACTTTAGTTTAACTGAGCTGACATAATATTAATGTTTGTCACAAGAGCCAAAACAGTCAATAAGTATTAGTTATAGAATGCCAGAGAAAAAGCAAAAAAGGTTATTGGAGTCTTAAGCAAAACATTCAGCAGTATATCTGTCCAAGTCATAAAATACGAGCATTGCTATCCAACTCCAGCACTTGAGGGCAATTAACAGGCCATATTTTCAGGGCAATAAACTTAATATAATCTTAAGTGATTCAAGCTACAGAGCAATGTTAATTAGTAAAATAAGTTCAAATACTCAGGCCAGTCAATGACCCTGAGTTGGACAGCTTGGAGTTGGCAGAAGAAGAGTAAAATAGTTGGATGACATTGTAACACAGTAACATAGTAATACAGGTTGAAAAAAGGCTCAAGTCCATCAAGTTCAACCTTTGCATGTCCTTCTTTTTACTTTCGACTCAAAAGAAGCCAAAAAAAGCAAACTATTTTCAAATATGCACCAAAAGAGGAAAAAGCATTTTTGGCTGATAAATGGCTGTTTGATTATTCTGTGCATCAACATTATATTAATAATGTCCACATTAACTACTAAAGCTCTACATGTCCCACTTGATATCCACTGAAAATGACAGAAAACTATTTCTTGTACTATGGCATGTGAACTCTCCTTTCTTTAAGACTCAGTGGACAAAGTCGATGATTTGTTGGTAGTTCTCAATTTCCTGTTGACCTGCTGTTTTTTTTTTTCTAATATAAACATTTGAAACGTTTCTAGTGTTTCCATAACTAAAATCTAACATTTCATCGCTACACATGCTTTAATTCTTAGATTTCCTGTTGAAAAATGTATAAAAAGTCAAAATATGCCTTCAATATGCAAACTGATAACCCTTTAACCTACAGGCTTAGAAGCTGCTCACTGAAACTGAATATTTTTGCATATGACTTTAATGAAAAATCCTAACCCAGTACAATTTAGAAATAAGGTTGCATGTATACTTTATACAATGTTGCATTTAGGGGTTTCTGCAAACACCATAACCATTTGGGAATTTGAAGTGTCCATGGTGCTTGAAGTCTGTAGATGCAGACTTCCACTCTGAGAAGAACAAAACTTTCCTACACTTTCAGTTTTTAGAGTCAGTGGAAAAAAACACAGTACCCCATGAGCTTATACTAGCTGCATCTGTGAAGGTAGCAGGCACCACAAGACTCGGTTATGCAATTCAAAACCTCAACATTGAAAGTTATATGTAAAAAGAAAGAGGCCAAATGTAATTTTAAGTTTTTAAAATGCTTTTATGAATTTTGGAACAACTTTGAAGGGTGGTGAGTGACCTATCAGATCTCAACAAGCAGATGATGAATCATCAAACATCACTGTGAGAAGCAGGGTAATCCAACTTTGAGATATTTAACCTGAGGAAGGCTATTTGTTCCATCAGATGCAGTGACATTTATCAGCATTTGGGATACAGAATGTTGCCTGTAAGAGGAACACTCATTCTCTTTGGTCAGTGGTTGGTGGACATGGTAATAGCTGCTGGGCAACCAGACATAGAGCAGGCCATACACTCTTCTTTTCAACCCAGTAGCTCAGTGGACCCTCACAAGGAGGCAAAGCACATTGAGATTCTGTCATGCATTCTGACATACTTTCTCCCTCCAAACTACTAACAGCTTCAGGCCAAACCACAGCTACCCCACTCTGCTGTGTTAATGCTGCTGCCAGTGTCACTGGAAGTAATAATGACATGTTAAGTTAAATGTGAAAATTATTCTCAACCATCATGACTCTCATTAACTAGGAAATCACTGACCAATTTAATAATTCTGTCCCTTTATTATGACAGGCTGTTGTAATGGAGTGCCACTTTCCCCTTAATCCTGAGATCACACTGGGAAGCTAGCATCAATTTTGGAACAAAAGGATGACCTGTCTCAAACTGTTATTATTGGCATTAAAGGGACACTATAGTCACCTGAACAACTTTAGCTTAATGAAGTAGTTTTGCTATATAGAACACGCCCCTTCAGCCTCACTGCTTAATCCTCTGCCATTTAGGAGTTAAATCCCTTTGTTTATGAACCCTAGTCACACCTCCCTGCATGTGACTTGCACAGCCTTCCATAAACACTTCCTGTAAAGAGAGCCCTGTAACGGCACCCTCAGCATAAAAGGGTTAAACCGCCGTTTAGTAGATCTTCCCTTCTAGAGACACAGGCACAGCTACTGCAGAACACCAATCCGCCGAACAGGAAACCATATGAATGCCGTAAACAGCCGAATAGGAAAAACCATACGAATAGGTTTACACTCCTAGCAGTCAAACTGGAACAGCATACAATAAATCCCCCCAAGAAAGAGACAAAGCTCCGTGTTGAGGGTCAAGCAGTGAGCAGTCAGAGCTGTGGGTTTATTGTGCTTATGTACACATTCTTACACATTAGTACCACCCACAGGGTTTTGGAACACAACCAATAAACACATACAATACACTCAGACACTCCCATACAAAATCCTCCCCTCTGCCTGTGATACAATTACCTTACACAATGGGTAATGTAATTATAACAAGCAGAGAAATAAAAAATTTCCACATTATTCATAACTTGAAAAGTATGCATCACATTCACATAAACATTTTCAGAATCAGCATACTCCAAATACAAACATATGTCAAAATCATCCAAATTGGTCCAGTGGTTCAAAAGATAGATCGTAGTCCTTTGTGACCAAAGGAAGCATGGCTTTTCTGCCCAAAACCAGTTCCACAGAGTCTTCTATCCTGGAGATAATTGTGAAGTAATCCAATTATCTCCAAGGACAGAGGCAAAACTCCATTGAACACATGGCAGCAAAAGACAATAAAACACATAAAAACATAACTGTGCAGCCATTGCACAAAACAGGTACATTCAACATATCCCCAGATATCTCAGATCTGAGCGCACATTATTACTGAATGGCGCTCAGAGCACACACATACAGTTCAATTGACATGGAGCCAAAGTCTTTCCCATAGTCTTTCATTATACAAATGGGCTCCATGGCATAGCTATCTGGGGTATCACCACTCAAACAGGGCACGCACCGAATGACCCGGCTTTCGTGTCTTCGCAGGGGAAAATCAAGTGTTTAAACATGGGGCCATAGTCTAAAGACAGCAGGCGGGCAACCAGGCTCCTCCAATGCACAGTGGCGAGATTGGTCTCGTCACATCTCTCCCCTTTTCCAAACAGACTAACAGGGTATCTGACCTCCTGCCGGTCAGTGCCCTTGTTAGTCCAGCAGCCCACCCACAAAACACAATCTGTAATACAGCCCACCCACAATAACTGGTTACTACACCTGGGTAGAGGAGAACTTTGTCTATGTCCAGTTGCCTCACCATGGCTGTGTGGGTGACTGGTAAGCTGCCTTGGTGGGTTTCTGAGTGGGCAGAGACCAGCGGTGTTCTGCCCTGGTGCCAGCGCTACCACGGGAGTAGCCTGGTTGGAGCCTGGTTGTTGGAGGGGAAGACCGACTGTCTCCCCTTTGGATACACAGCTCTGCTGCTGGAGGGGGAGACTGACTGTCTCCCCTTTAGATACACAGCTCTGCTGCTGGAGGGGGAGACCGACTGTCTCCCCTTTGGCTAAACAGCCCTGTTGCTGGAGGACAGGACCGACCGTCTCTGCCCCCGGTAGCTCAGCCTGCCGCTGGGGAATGGAGACTGAGCTCCCAATTCCCTGTACATTGCTCTGCCGCTGGGGAATGGAGACTGGGCTCCCAATTCCCTGTACATTGCTCTGCCGCTGGGGAATGGAGACTGGGCTCCCAATTCCCTGCAATTCACTCTGCCACTGGGGAATGGAGACTGGGCTCCCAATTCCCTGCAGATCACACTGCCGCTGGGGATGGTGACTAGGCTCCCAATTCCCTGCATATCACACTGCCGCTGGGGATCTGAGCCGACCGCCCAGCATCCCTGTAACTCACCCTGCCGCTGGGAAGGGAGGACGCTGCTCTCCTCTCCCTGCAAGGTACACTGCCGCTGGGGAGGGGAGATGATGCTCTCCACTCCCTGCACTTCACACTGCCGCTGGGGAAAGGAGACACGGCTCTCTATTCCCTGCAAATCAATCTGCCGCTGGGGATCTGAGCCGACTGCCCAGCATCCCTGTAACTCACCCTACCGCTGGGAAGGGAGGACGCTGCTCTCCTCTCCCTGCAAGGTACACTGCCGCTGGGGAGGGGAGACGATGCTCTCCACTGCCTGCACTTCACACTGCCGCTGGGGAAAGGAGACACGGCTCTCTATTCCCTGCAAATCAATCTGCCGCTGGGGATCTGAGCCGACTGCCCAGCATCCCTGTAACTCACCCTGCCGCTGGGAAGGGAGGACGCTGCTCTCCTCTCCCTGCAAGGTACACTGCCGCTGGGGAGGGGAGACGATGCTCTCCACTGCCTGCACTTCACACTGCCGCTGGGGAAAGGAGACACGGCTCTTTATTCCCTGCAAATCAATCTGCCGCTGGGGATCTGGGCTGACCGCCCAGCATCCCTGTAGGGCCGGTGGAGAGTCCCATCTCCACCTGCCGCCTGGGGTTCCTCCCAGTAAATCTCAACAATATCTTCCCAGCTGAAGGGGTCTGGAACTGGATCTGTCACTCTGCTGTCCTGCGGAGCCTTCCCAATGGAGTGGAAGAGATCTCGGTAGTCTTGCTCCAGTTCCCACTCCAGGGTTGCTAGGTGAGCCAGGTCTTGCTCAACCTCATGGGGGTCATCCCAGTCATGCCTAGCCTCCCTCTCGTAGAAAATGTCCTGAAGTCTGTTCTGCGCAGGGCTCCCGAAGTCAGGCTCTGCAAAGGACTCCCATAACAAGCCAGGACCATCAAACTCCTCTCCCTCTGGCTTGTCATGCTCAGCTGTCCAGGGTATATACTATGCCATATACCACCAGACCGCCTGGTAGGCATCCTCCAGCCATAGCTCCTGCCATACCCGGTGCTCTAGTTCCTTCACCCATTCCTCCAGGGGCTGCTCTCCCAGGAAGGGCATCCGCAGGGCCACTTGCTTCTGCAACCGCTGCTCTTCACTGGTGAGACTCTCACTCCGCTGGTATTGTACATTATCCAGGGCCTGGTACCAGATGCCTTTCCTTAATGCATCCCGGCCATCCAGGTCCTCCTCCTCGTATAACACTGCTGGTTCCATTCTGTTGCTTTTAGGACCGCTGTATTGGGACATGCGTTGCCCCAACTTGTAAATCCAAAGAAATAGTGTCTCCTGTAGGGGAGAATTTCAGGGGAATGATCTATACACTAAAACTGCTTTATTTAGCTAAAGTAATTTAGGTGACTATAGTGTTCCTTTAAGTATTTGTCACATCTCTCAGTGGATTTAGCTTCTCTATAATTCCCCAATCCTCATGCTCCAGTGGATAGCCAGTGCTAATGGAGTGGTGGGAAGAAAGTCTGTGGATAGCCCTCTACTGTTCCAGAATTCTTTCCAGTATGTATAAAGTGGAGTTTTATCTCATACCACATACTGGCATCCTGTCGTAGACAGCGTGTGGGAAGCCCTCTTTTTTTCTTGCTCCCGAGTTGGCTTGACCCCTCTTTCTGGTAGAACTGTCCAGCAATTATCCTGCAATGCTCAAGTATTGTTTTTGCACCTTTGTGCTGGCTTTGTGAATTGCTCCCTTCATTACAAGATGTAGGATGTGCGTATTACAGATCAGTGCCTGCCTGATCCCTAATCAATTAGGGTGCTTATCATTGTAGTTGGTTGTGCAGAATCAGATAGCGTATTAGTGTACCTGTAGCCAACTCTAGTACTTTGTCTTTCTGCTTCTTTCCTCACTAATACATACTTGTGGTGTATTTGCAGATATTGGGTCATACCAACACTAGTGAGATGACTCTTCAGTGAGATGAGACTCCTACTCACGTCCTTGCCACACAATATAGACTTTGTAATCTGCTTGTCACAATTTGATTTGTTCTCAGTCAGGTGCAGTAGCTCACTGTGCCACTACTGGTCTGTGGTGCTATCGCAGGCTGATGCACCACTCATATAGATCTCATAGATGTTCCCAGCTGGCCTTACTTTACAATTATCTTCTCCCTATTTAGTTGAGCCGAAACCCTTCTTGTTTGCCAGTTCATTAATGTTGTTGGTCTGGCAAAAATAAAGTATTTTCTTTCTTCAAACATTTTACACTGAAGCCTGTTAAACATTAGTGTTAAGTAGCAGTGGCTAGCAGTAGGACACATCATTAACTATAGCCACAGTCTCACATTAGGCTGAATGAAGCAGGCTATCTGCCTCTCATTCAAATTATGTTTTCATGCCAATGTGGCAGCAGCTAGACAAAACATTGTTTTTCTTTTTACTGAACTACACATTCCCCCCCAAAAATTGACTTTCTACAAATACTATACTAGCCTTACAAACACTAGCCATAAAAAAACAACACCTTTTCAAAACCTATAAATTGATAACTAAGTCTCATATTAGATTAACAACACAATGACAATCTCGGATCTCCCACTGAAAGTTGTTTTAAGGACCATTGATATACAGTAGCTAGGTACATAATGCTGGCTGGCTAGATCGATACATACAGCAGTACCTTTCACCTAGGATCAACAACACAATGGCAATCTCCTATCTCCCATGAAAAGTTATTTCAAGTGCCACTGACAGTAGCTAGCTACATAGATGCAGCAGTAAGCTAAACCTAGTCTCACATGAGAATCAATGACATAGGTTGTCTCCAACTTTCCCATAGACACATCAAGGGTAAAAAACACACTGTTGCACATAGAAGGCTTATCAATAAATTGCAATCTTTAAGTTTGGATTCCAATATTGTTGACTGGGTAAGGCAGTGGCTAAGTGACACGCAACAGAGGGTTGTAGTCAATGGAGTATATTCGAAGCATGGGCTTGTCACCAGTGGGGTACCTCGGGGTCTTGATGGTAAGGTATGTCTTTTTGCTGATGATACTAAGATATGTAACAGGGTTGATGTTGCAGGAGGGATAAGCCAAATGGCAAATGAATTAGGTAAACTAGAAAAATGGTCAGAGTTGTGGCAACTGACATTTAATGTGGATGAGTGCAAGATAATGCATCTTGGACGTAAAACCCCAAGGGCAGAGTACATAATATTTGATAGAGCCCTAACCTCAAGGAAAGGGATTTAGGGGCGATTATTTCTGATGACTTAAAGGTAGGCAGACAATGTAATAGAGCAGCAGGAAATGCTAGCAGAATGCTTGGTTGTATAGGGAGAGGTATTAGCAGTAGAACGAGGGAAGTGCTTATGCCATTGTACAGAACACTGGTGAGACCTCACTTGGAGTATTGTACGCAGTATTGGAGACTGTATCTCCAAAAGGATATTGATACTTTAGAGAGAGTTTAGAGAAGGGCTACTAAATTTTTCATGGATTGCAGGATAAAATTTACCAGGGAAGGTTAAAGGATCTTAACATGTATAGCTTGGAGGAAAGACGAGATGATAGAAACATTTAAATACATAAAAGGAATCAACACAGTAAAGGAGGAAACCATATTTAAAAGAAGAAAAACTACCACAACAAGAGGACATAGTCTTAAATTAGAGGGACAAAGGTTTAAAAATAATATCAGGAAGTATTACTTTACTGAGAGGGTAGTGGATGCATGGAATAGCCTTCCAGCTGAAGTGGTAGAGGTTAACACAGTAAAGGAGTTTAAGCATGCATGGGATAGGCATAAGGCTATCCTAACTATAAGATAAGGCTAGGGACTAATGAAAGAATTGAGAAAATTGGGCAGACTAGATGGGCTGAATGGTTCTTATCTGCCGTCACATTCTATGTTTCTATGTATCATTGCTGGTCTCCCTCTCTAATTAGCTGCAGTCAAACTGTAAAAATACTGGTTGGAATGATAGATTGTTTTACTGATTCTCCTTTTTTCCCTCCTTTAATCAGTTGTTACTTGATCTGTGAATAAAATCAAAATTTACAGGCTGTCCCCTAATCATCAATCATCCTTTACTTTTTACCTGTTGATTGGACAAGATATACAGCTCACATAATTGGGCAGACCTCTTTTCCATCATGGTAAACTAAATTGTTTAATTGCCTTCACCAAAAAGAAAAAAAAACTGCATATTCTTTATTTGATCCTCCTTTTATCTGGTACCCGGAATAGCACTCTGAATAACAAATCAAAATGATCATATCCGGACATTACCCAAGTTGTTTGTTCCAAGATTCTGGCACAAGGAGGTTTGGAAATCAAAATTTCAGATGGTCACTTGAACAGAAATCAGATGAGTTATAGTAAAGAAAAAATAAATCTCCAGGTCTAAACTAGAATAGAGATATATGAACATAAACTCACAAGATATAACTCTTTAACAACGGAGGCTCATACAATTGGTGTTATTTGGATTTATACATTAATTGACTCATTACCCTTGGTCATGTTAAATGAAAATGACCACTGTCTCTTAGAATGATGCCAGATACAATTATATTGTTTTATTTTTAAGTGTCCATGACTGGACATGTTTTTATCTTATAGCATATCGTAATTGTGTATTTTCCCAGTACACATCATATAATATAATCTTTGGAGGATTAGTGTTCCACCTGCCATACATATTTGCTTCATTAAATGATGTATTGGTGACTACCAGATAAAGTAAAATAATCCAAAATTCCACTTAGTGAAACCTTTAGTGACAGTCACATAAGATCACAATAAGAATCATTTTGAATACCTATAAATCAGATGAACAGACTTTTTGCGACCAAAATACGCACTGTATAAAGTCCATTAACCCACAGAAATGAGTGCTAAATTTTTGGGATTCTGATATACATTTGAGGAATTAGTAGCACTTCCTCTTTTGGTATCTCTTCTGAGGACACTATTCATTTAACGACAAGGGTGCATTTCCCTTTGGATTGAACAATATAACAAAATATATTTTAGCAAAATTTAGCACATCTCAGGTCACAAGCAATGGAGTCGAGCCAGGTTTCTATTAAGTGTACATAGAAGATCATTTTTTTTAGACACTTTGAGAACTAGGATCCCAAGGATAACTGGAAAACTATTTTTTTTATATTCATAAATATATATAGAGCAACTTAGCAAACAAGTAATAATGTTAAGAAAGTCAATTTTTATTAACTAGCATCAACTATTTATAAGTAGACATTATATCGTTTGATATCTGTCTTAGATATTTGTAGCATAGTGTTAAGTCTAGGTTTATTTACAAACTACTGTACAAGGAAGAAATTTAACAGACAATTTTTAGAATATGTAGAAAATCACTTTTATACTTGTGTGTTTTCTTATAATTAAAAATAGTGAGTTAAACTGTTCAGTGCTCTTTCCTGCTGCTCCCATTTATTTTACTGACCATGATTACATAAAAGTTATCAAATGAAAAAGAAACCGGTATGCAATGAATGTTATTATTATACTTGATATATCCTTTGCTAATTTATGATTTTGGTATTTTATTTGACCTTTTTGTTACTCAGTATTATTTATTATTTTTTTTATCATTCTGCAGAATGGTTTGTGTCTGCCAAATTTATATGAGCTGTCATGACCTCAGAAGTACTACATGGTAGTTGATGTCAGCGGTAATAGAGACAGCAACGTGTTGCATTATATATTGTATCTAGATATAGTGAATTATCTATATAACTGTATATGAGCTGATGACTGTTTTGAGAGTAAAAGATAACCTTGTTACTTTCAGTCTACCTAATATGTGACCATTTTTCTTTTTTGGCATTTACGTATTAAGCATGGATTAAAATACCATTTTCTTCAGTACATTTATTTATATAGCTTTTTTGCAAAAGGGATAAATTACACAGTAGTACTGTTAGGAGTGTTGTGAAAGAAGTAAACAGCAAAAAAAATGAAAGGTACGGTGATAGACATTTAAAGTGACACTGTCACCCTCACAGGTCTTCGCATATTTTACTTAATTGGCAAGACCCCTTAGGTTACTTGCTCCTTATGTTGCAAGTTCAAGACTTATATACTTGCCTGAAGCAACTTAAAAATAGAAGCCCACAGGTGTCGCAACGTATGATAAAAGCAAAAATAGTATTTATTGTGGATCAAAAGGACAAAAAATGCTTCGGTCATGAAAGGATGGAGAACACAACCCCCACTAGCTATCACAGTTGTACTAATGACATTATTAATTGGAAAACAGCAGATAATTGCCGACAATGTCCTGGATTAACCAAGGAAGCCAAGGACAACAAATAAAACAATCAACTGGCCAATGAAAATGAGAAATAATTTATAAAAAACTAACATATAAATACAAAGCATAGTATGTAGGCCAAAAAGTGAAAACAAAAATAATTGAATACAGTACAAAACCTTAAAGAAAGTGGGCATTGGAGCTACTTATCCTGCCAAAAATGGGTAACCATGGCAACCAAGAATTCAAAAGTAATAGGAAGAAATACATGGAAATGAAATACATAAACATTAATAGAACACATCCATAGGTATAGTACATGACAAACAATTGCAGTATAGTAGAGAGGAAATGTGGGTATAGAGTGACAAAATATGTATTTTTTTATCTAGGAACTAGTACTGACAAGAGCCCTAGAGAAAACTTTGAGTGGGTAATAGGAGACTGGCACTTGGCAGGCATTTTGACATTGATCCTAGTGTGAGACTATTTTACCTATATACAGTTGCTAGTTTGTTAGTTTTTCTTTTTTTGTTAATTGTTTGAGTAAAGAAAATTATTCTTTTTGGAACTGTGGTGTCAGGACAAAAAAACTCTTGCCTAGCCTGGATCATTGATTCTAGCAAAAAAAAAAAAACATTGGCAATTGGCAAACATTCTGTCATTGATCCTAGTGTGAGACTATTTTCCAAATATATAATTGTTAAAAGTTATTTTATAAATTTTTATTTGTTGGCTATTTGAAGGAAAGAAAATCCTATTCAAATGTTTTCTGTGTTCAGTCCAATGTGTGCTGTGTTAATGTGCGAGCATTGTGCACCTTTTTTTTTTCACCAATTTTTATTGGGTTGTCGGTACAGTATGTATGTAATACGTATTTTGGTTGACTTGAAATAAAACTAAAACTTGGCCTCTGGCATTAGATCCATTTATGGCAGCTGGTACTTCCCAAACCAGAGTCTCTTCTCTCTGGCTGTACCTAGGTGACGGTTAGGAAAGGGTACAGGGAAGCAGTACCTTCTGGGTGTCCTTAAATTAGTATGGTGGTGAGTAAATATGGAAAATATGAGGACAGAAAATAGAATACCGTGTACTATATTATAGGTGGTGAGGTGAAATAAGAGAAATGCTGGATCTTGTGCTCAGCTCCAGATATATGCGCCTGGGCTGTATGATCCCTGCCTGTAGATATGTTGCTCAGCTTGGTTGGTCAGGGTTAAAGGCCAGTTGAGGTGTTGGGCATTCAGGTGTTGGGCATTCATGGGTATTTCCCTCCAAATTGCAGTGTCACAAATATTCACTAAATACATGAAATGAGAAGAAAACCAGAAAATAGTGCTCTGTGTTTTTTTAGTGTAAAAGCAAAATAAAAGGAGTTATACTCACGTAAGTAGAGCAAAATCTTGTGTAGCATAGTTGGTTTACTCCCCATCAAGCATGGCTCCTCTGGAAAAACTCTTCAGGGATAAAATCAGAAAGGTCCAGGTAAGGTAAACATTTTTTTTATTTAAAACAAAGATAATAAAACCAATGACATAAAAACACTAAAGTGTTTCACCAAAAGGGGCTTTTTCAAAGTGTTACAGTACATTAGGACTTGTCCTGTTTAAATAGCCTACACATTTAAGAATATGAGGGTCAGGTGGTGTCACAAGCCTTGTGACTTACAGGCAATCAGCTACAAGCAATTTTAAAATACATGGTACTATAAAACAGTGTAGGAGATTATGACATTGTATGTGTGCAGTTAAAAAAATATGTAAACTTTAAAATAAAATAAAATACATTAAAAAAAGTAAATATAATGTGTCTATAAAGGGACACCAAGATGGCCGCTGCAGCAGGACCATAGGGTACAAAAACATGGCCTCCGCCAGTCAAAAGACAATGGCCAGCATGGCTGGAAAATGGGCTTACATTGTCCTAATATTTTCCATATTGACTCACCACCATACGACTTTGAATACATCAATTGGAGTTGAAACAGAAAACAAGTTAGACTTTTTAGAGTGACAACTTAAACTTAAACATAATAAAAACTATATCTTTAACCACCTTGCTCGTACTATTAAGACCCTTGAAATATTTCAATGGGTCCCAGACGAACATAAATGTATTGAAGCCCTTATATCTAAGTTTTTCGTTAATATACTATAGAATTTATTATTTTCCATATTCCAAATGTTAGCCTAGAGAAGATAATAATTGAATTGCCATGGACTTCTATTCATTTATTAATCTCTGGTTTCGTCTGTATGCTCTGCAGCACTGGGAAGCACCAATGAACGAGACACACACACGTTGTAGGTTACCTCTCACAAATTAATATATAGAATGAGCATTACACATGCTCCTTATTGAGACATTTAATAGGTTACTAACACATACGTTCTTGTAGTTTAAAGGAAATTGGGTGGGGGTGCAGCTAAGCACAAAACTGAAAAGAAAGTCCGATACTTTCACTATGCAGGCATATATGATATTAAACAAGCATCTTGCATTTTGTATAGATCTGGATATTCCAGACCACCTAACTTTAAACTTCTTTTTAATATAGCTCCCGCAACCCTAGGTTTCTTAGATGCCCATACATAATTACAAAAAAGGAATTCTAATTGTTTTAATATATTTGAAAAGATTCGTATAGGAATAAATCTGAATAGGCACAAAATCTTGGGAACTATATAAGCTTTTAAAACATTAATTCTATCGAACCAAGATATCTTGTGGTTATTGACTCATAGAACTTTTAATCGATAATCAACTCTCCAAAATTAAGGGGGCTACATTATTTAAATCAGCACATAATTTAATACCCAAATATTTAATAAATGTGCTTGATCCCCCACATATGTATCTGCTATATATAGAAGTATAATATGTGTTTTGCTAAATTTAATTTGTAGTTTGAGTAGATACTAAATATTTCTACTCCTTCCAATAAACCTTTGATGGAAGTTGCTAGAGATAATATAGTCAGCAGAATGTCATCAGAATGTCATCAGCATATAATGTTATTTCATGCTCAAGATGTCCAATTTTTATGCATTTAATCTCAGCTGCTAACAGCTCAATAGTTAAAGCCTATAAAAGGGGAGCCAAAGGACAACCCTGGCACAAACCATTCCATATATTTAAAAAAATCTGATTCAACTGGCTCTTGGGTTTGAATATAAAGCCATAATATGTTCATAGAATCAAACAGTTAGACCAAACTCCTGCAGGAACTCCAACTCCAACATAAATCGCCAATTAATTCTGTCAAATGCCTTCTTAGCATCTAAGGCCATAAGAAAAGAGGGAATTTTCCGAGAGTGTATTTCCTACAAAATGCCGAAGACTCTGCAGGTGTTATTTCCCCCAATCTACCCTATACGTATCAAATCCCGAATGATCATATTCAACCCTTTAGCTAATATTTTTAGTAGATTTTAATATCTAGCTTATTGAGGGAGATATGTCTATAATTAATTACAAACATGGGGTCTTTAGTTGGTTTCAGAATAGGATAAACAGTTTCTTCTAATATCTTGTGTGGAAAGGCAGAGGTTGCATACCCATTTTGTCAAATAAACGACTCAACAAAGGGAAAATTATTGAGTTCTGGTAAAAAAAAAAAAAAAAGAGCCAAAAACTTATAAGGACGTGGCACTTTTCTTCTATTCTCCTATAGTTTTAGAAATTTCCATTATTATAAATGGTTGACTTATTTATTTAAATTTTTCGTCTGAAAGTTCTGGGAGAGTTAAGCTGTGTAGGAAATCCTGCATTTCAAACATGGATTTTTCAGAATCAGACAAATTATATAAAGATTCATAATAAGTTATAAAAGCATTGCCAATTTGAAATGAGGAGATATGTAACTTTCCATTGTATTTTATTAGTTTTATTCTATTACATTTATTTTATATTTTAAGTACATTTGTTATTGTTTTCTCCACTCGTTTGTTACTATAAAACCATTGTTGTTTGAGTTGTGATAAAGCCTTATCAGCCCTGTCTTTTAATTTATTTATATTTTTTTGCTTGGATAGTCCTAATCTCTTCACTCTGGTTAGCAAAGGAATTTAATTTATTAATAGACTTCAGCCAAGCCAATTCAATATATAGTTCCGGGAGATCCTTTCCCCTCTTTTTTTTAAGCCATGCGCCTCTTTTAATGAGATATCCTATAAAAAAAACTTTTTAGTGTAAACCAAAGGGTCATGTAAGAATTATATGCACTTTGAAAAAGACCACTGAGGGGTTGAAACACGTTTGTGCGATTCTCTACTACACATATTTTTTGTGTGTGTGTGTGATTTTATCCTTGATGTAATAAAGTATGGATTTTTGCCTACAAAAGCATTTGGAACCTTGTTTTCACATATGTAAAGTGGCCTGTTCCACCACTTCTTGCAGCGCTAGATTAACATAGGCCTAATCCGACCTCCTGCAAGCGCACCCATCCCCTCGAGATAACTAGGTCACATCCGGCCAAACCCTAAAGGCGAACTGGAATCCCCCAAGACAACCCTAGAAACCCATCTTGTCCGATTTCCGATGGCAGCGCACCAGGGCACTCACATTGCTGAGCGCACTGCCAAAAGAAATGGGCGATAGCCTCAGCCCAGCCCCTGAGAACATCTGGGAAGAAACAGAATGCGTAACATGTCCAGATTTAAGAGCACCCAAACCATAACCGAACCCCGGTCATTCCACTGTAACGGAGTCTTACCTGATAGGGAGTCCAGCTCGCAGAGTTATACGCTCACCCTTGCAAAGTAGACACAGACCAGGGTGACCAGGTAAGACGCCACCTGGCCTGTGAGTCTGTGCACGGGGGCTTTCCAGGAAAGGTGCTCCAAGACTCAGTACAGCAGGGATAAGCAGAAGCGTGGTCAAGGGAAACCAAAATCAGGGAAGCCAGAGGTCAGAGTAGTCCAGGAGGAAAGCCAAGGTCAGAAGCCGGAATTAGACAAGAATCACTGGAACGCAGGTACGGAGTAACAGGAACCAAACAAGGGAACCAGAGTCAATGAACTGACACCCCTCCCAGGGTGAGGCAGGCTTTTATACCTTGTTAATCAGGCATCAGATTCAGCTGGAGAGTTACTGACAGATCTGAGCCTTTGGTGAAGTCCAGCCCCCTAGTGCTGCAGGCAATACAAGAATAAACAGGAGTTATCCAAAGTCCTGAAATGGCTCAGAGGGAAGATAGCAGGATACGGTGTAGAACAACCGCAGTTCAAATCCCCTATCGGGCGCTTCCGGAGCGACCACGTCTGGCAGACTGGATGTCACGGCGTGAACCGTGACAGTACCCCCCCGTCAAGAACGCCCTCCGGGCGTGAACAGGCTCTTCCTGGAAATGGTACTCCTCATCTTCGGTATCAGTATCACTAAGATAGTCTTTATAATTAAGGTATCCTTTTACGACCTGGGATTTTATGGTACCAGTTTCGGGTGCTATAGGGGAGGCATTTGCAGCTTTCAAAGCTTTTTCGAATACTTCTAGATCTTGTTTACACACAACTGTGCCATTTGAGGCATAGGTGCAGTCAGGAGGCAGAACTGTTTTGGCAAGGCAGGAAGTGGTGATGGTGCTTGCTTGAACAGAAGTGTTATCAGGAAGAGGTCCAAATTTTTCTAGAGCAAGAGGTGAAGTTTCCACAGAGGTACTGGTAACATTAACGGTATTGGTTTGGGTACCCTTTTGTGTCACAGGACGGGGACAGTTCTGGCAGTGTCCAGGCTGTCTTGCTGGGATGACAGGGTAAGTCCATATGGCACCAGACAGAAGGGGTCTTGGCCTAGGTGGACGAGTCGGGCAGAGCGATATGAAATGCCCTCTTTTCCCACAGTATAGACATAGACCATGGGCTCTCCTGCGGTCTTTTTCCTTCGGGGGCAATCTAGTTCTGGTAAAGCCAATCTCCATGGGTTCCTCCATGTCGACTGGAGTTTCACTGCTAGCGCGAGTGTAAACAGGGTTACAAGGCGGGTCCCTGAAAGTGGGTTCATGCTGCAACATGATGGGATTTTTGTATCCATAAAACAATTCCTCTTCTCTAGGCAACCGGGTTCTGCGAGGACCTGAAATGGGTTTGGAAGTTGCTTTTCTTGCTGCAAAACACTGAGAATCCATTGCGGACATAAACAACTCCCAGGAGTCCAAGACAGTACTTCTCTCCTGCAACTTCTGGTGTGCCCACGCCTTGATTCGCCCGGTACATAGGTTAATAGCGGAGCGTACTTTGATAAAGTCGGTGGCGTAGGTTCTCGATTTCAGGGCAAATAGTAGCTCACAATCCGTCTTGAACATCGGAAAAGTAGAACGGGAACCGTCGAACCTGTCAGGCATAAAGACATAAGGTTCTGGGCATACATGTTCCGGGACTGGAAGCGTTGCTCCTTTAAATGCCAATGAATGTCTCTGTAAATCTGTAACATTCTGGGACAGGTTGGAGACTTGCTCGGCCAGGGAGGTGAGTAACTTGTATAACTCTGCAGACTCCATGGTCAGTTCATCTGTAACGGAGTCTTACCTGATAGGGAGTCCAGCTCGCAGAGTTATACGCTCACCCTTGCAAAGTAGACACAGACCAGGGTGACCAGGTAAGACGCCACCTGGCCTGTGAGTCTGTGCACGGGGGCTTTCCAGGAAAAGTGCTCCAAGACTCAGTACAGCAGGGATAAGCAGAAGCGTGGTCAAGGGAAACCAAAATCAGGGAAGCCAGAGGTCAGAGTAGTCCAGGAGGAAAGCCAAGGTCAGAAGCCGGAATTAGACAAGAATCACTGGAACGCAGGTACGGAGTAACAGGAACCAAACAAGGGAACCAGAGTCAATGAACTGACACCCCTCCCAGGGTGAGGCAGGCTTTTATACCTTGTTAATCAGGTATCAGATTCAGCTGGAGAGTTACTGACAGATCTGAGCCTTTGGTGATGTCCAGCCCCCTAGTGCTGCAGGCAATACAAGAATAAACAGGAGTTATCCAAAGTCCTGATAATGGCTCAGAGGGAAGATAGCAAGATACGGTGTAGAACAACCGCGGTTCAAATCCCCTATCGGGCGCTTCCGGAGCGACCACGTCTGGCAGACTGGATGTCACGGCGTGAACCGTGACATCCACCCAGAGATGACAAAAACCCCCGGTACCCCCAGGAGGCATGACAGCTGACCCCGTACGAGGAGGAGCCACACCCCCATCATGTATCTGGTGCCAGACCACCGAACCTCCGCTCCCGAAGGCATAAGATCCAAGCACTCGCCCCCTGCCTCCTGGCTCAAATAACATATGAGCATCCCACCATCCCTATTCCCCTAGCCGGAATGAATGCCCCCTGAACTCCCCACCATCCTTATCCAGGAATTTGAGTGGAATACCCCAACGAAATGGATGCAGGAGAAAAAAACATCTCCGAGAACCAAACAAGGGGTGAGGAGGCCGAATAATCCAGGGGAAGGAATAGCACTCACCTAAGGAAAGCAGGACAAATGACGGAACCCGGCACCGCCCCTGATCAGAACGGCATAATCCAAACTATCCTGGGAACCCAGTACATCATGTTAGGAGCCCAACTATTACCCTGTGCATTCCATCTACCTCAGGAGAATGCGGAAGGGCCAGGTTATGTCAACCCTGCAATGTCCAAGAAATGAACAGATTCTATTGATGAATCAGCCAACCTCTAACAACTTATCCTTCCCAAAGTCAACAGCCGTCGAGCAGTGAAACCCGAAGGAAGTCCATTCCGATGCGCACTCAACCCACCAAAACACCCTCCCACCTGGAGACGACCGAACATGAACGGGAAGCCGAGCCCTGCAAATTGAAGAACTCACTAAGGAGGACTACCCCCCAACGCCATTAAGGGACGGAACAAAACATGTAGACGAGCAGTCTAATCCTTGAGCCCCCCAAGGAAAGGCTCCTACCCGGCCCGAGCACTCACACCTTACTTTAGTGGGCCCCACGCTGCCTCAGAGACCGACCCACAGACCATCTTCATCAGTCCGCTAGACCAAACGACCACATCTCCACTGCCCTATATTTGGCCCCGTGGAGCCCCCCACCCACGTCCCACATCGAACAATATAGAGCATCGGCCAATACATTGTGAAACCCCTGGGATAACCCCGCCTAACCAGACACTTCCCAGACTCAAAAGGCGCCGCAACCAGAGTACCACCGGGGTGGAGGACACCATCACATGATAGACAGCCTGCACCACCCCCAGGTTGTCGCAACGGAAGAACTACCCATCTATTCATGAGTTGGGAACCCCACGCCTACCATGCCACCAGAATGGGGAAGAGCTCCAAGACAGCAATAGGCAGCAAGAGCCCCGATGCTTGCCAGCTTACTGGGCAAGAGTCAGCACACCATGGAGAGCCCAAAATGGCCCAAAACCTGCCGCGGCGTTAAACAGGCGGAAGTCAGTGGAAGGGACCTACGGAGTCTGTCAGCACAAGCTACCAGTCAGGGGCAACCGACGTTCCCCCGCCCTGGAATCGATCCCACTATCCAGGAAACTACAGCCCGCATCCCGACCAACGGTTACGTCCTGGGCCACGGAACTCCGAAACGCTCAAACACTACCCCAAGAAAACGCCGCAGCAGCAGAGTGCGGACATGCAACACTGATGGCCCCACACAGGAGCGACAGTGGGAGCAACCCTTGTGGAGGCACATAGCCACTCAACACCGACCGTCAGAAAATACAGCCTGGAAAACAACAACCTGCCGGGCGCACCGACAGTGGCAGTGGCCGGACAGCCGATTCCACAGTTGCCGCCATCAGCAAGGCCCCCGGGCCCCACAGCCCTAACCCCTCGGACTGCTACATCATGCCACAACACCCCATACCTAACCCCTTGTAGGGAACGACAAAAGAGTAAATAAGGAATCAGGTGAAATTGCCCCCCTCTCCTCCATGTGTGCCATGTCCCATGGGGGGGAGGGGAAGGAGGGAGGGAGCGGATTCCGGGGGCACACCAAAAAACGGTCGGGAGGTAAGCTTATCAAGCTTCTTGGTAAGCCGCTCCCGCACCACCCGATGGAATTCTCATATGGACCAAAGGTCCTGCACGCAGATCACCCATGACCCCTATCCCGACAGACCGCCCGCATGAAACCGTGGGAGACGGGATGGGCCCCCCTGCAACCTGAGCCCTCGGGGCCCCCCCCTGCAACCTGAGCCCTCGGGGCCCCCACCTCCTCCCCCGCAAAAAAAACCGGAAAATGTGCCATGCTGAGGTGCCGGGTGAGACATAAAGGAAAAACATCCGGTTTCAGGCCAGAAAGGGTCGCACGCCAACCGTGGACGAAAGTGCGAGATGTACCTCCACCAACCTTCGATGCCCGACACAATTCCTGTGCGTCATGGGGTGTATCCGAGTACTGAATTTTTAACAATTTTTTTTTTCTTCATGTCCCTCCCGGAGTTCAAGGGACCCCCAGTGGAAGGAGGGAATCCATATCCACTAAAACCTTCCCCAATCTGCTCCCTAGTATTTCGCGACAAGCGCCAGCCAAGCGAGCTATATGCGCACATCAGCAGCGCCCTGAGCCACATGAAACGCCCGCCTCCTGGGAGGCATCGCCAGCGCTATTAGCTGCGCAGGATGCTGCAGGAAACTGTACTAAAGCATACAATAAATATTGAGAACGGGGGTGGAATAACCAGAGTGGACTCCAACTGTGGCACCACAGGCACAGAAGGTGAAGCAAATAGACATGAAATCCAGGGTTCACTGTGTTCATCCCACGTGTTCCAGGCGCCACCTACAGCCGCCAGGATCTGTGAGAAGAGCAGAGGTGAGCCCACGCTCCACACCAGGAGGCAGCCGAGGTAAGTGACCAGCAGGGGACACACACACAGAACAGGGACACACACACATAACATAGGGACACACACACACATAACATAGGGACACACACACACATAACATAGACACACACACACAACATAGGGACACACACACATATAACATAGGGACACACACACATAACATAGGGACACACACACATAAAATAGGGACAATACAGCCAGAGTAGGGAGACACATAGAGGAAGGGACACATAGAACAGGGACATACAAGGGGGGGGAGGGGAACGAACTCATCCAGAGAGAGCAGGGGAAGGGCAGAGAGGAACATAAAGGAACAAGGAGCCAACCAAGGAGGGAAAAGAAATGGGGGGGGGGAGAGAGGGACCCAGCAGGAGGGGGTGGGGGCAGAAAATGGAAAGAGTCGGAGGGGGCTCCCCAAGCAAGCAATGTCTACCTCATTTTCGGAGAAACCAAATGGGAAAAACAAATTATACAATTTTAGGTATTGTCTAACATTTTTTTAAAACAATTAAATTGGCACTGTCCTGGCTGAATCCCATTTGGTTTTAACCCCCCTCCAGACTCCACAACCCCCCTAGCGACCCCACCCAGCTACCACCCATGGGCGGCGGTTGGGGGCCCTAATTAAAATGGGGGGCCTATTGTCCCTGTAGCGGAGATGCAATCTTCCCCAGGTTATCTCCGCTTATAATCCAAGTGAGGCTCAGGAACAAGTAAATAATAAATCCATAGGCAAAGTTTCCAGCAGGTAAAATAACAGCAAGCTCCCCACAGCAATCCCAATAACTGGACGACACACAGTTTCAGGAGCAGAACTGACAAGCCTTTAATCACAGTCTCCTTATAAAGCATGCTCCCATGCAAGGGAGGGATTTACAGTAATTATTACAGTAGCCAATCCTGTCCTGGTAACCTCCCACATATCTCCTCCCCTCAGCCAGCATCATAATCCCCTTATCCAGTACACCAATTCCCCCCGTTTCTGGATGTACCCCTAAACGTAGGGGTACCTCTTTAAATCCTACATCCCCTGGTAGCCCTGATCTGGGTGAACAACATATCCAAAAACCACCCAGATCAGACCAGGGGTTCGGGAAAAGTATGGAGGGAATAAAATGACCGACCGCACGAACTGAGATAGCCGAATTCGGTTCCATGTGAATGGGCCCTGCGGTCGGTCCTGGCATAAGGGAATAAAATACACGAAAGCCTCTAGCTATAGAGGCTAGGGAGGGTTCGCCTGAATCCCCTCGTTCGGTATTCTCTATCTACCGAACGAGGGGCCGTTCGGTAGTTTGGAACCGAACGGACCAGGGCTGTGGAGGTCTCAGCGGTGTTCGCCTACTCGAGTGTCCGATTTTAGTTCCAGACACTCGACGGCAAAACACCGCTGTTCGGGAGTTTTAAAATGGCCACCGCCACGTGTTCGTTTGTCGAATGGCGGCCACCCCCGAGAACAAAGGACGGCTACTTACTGTTCAATTACCCGTTCGCAACAATGTTGCAACGGGTAATTGAGGACCCACTTCACACAGGGGAGGTCTGGTTGTTCGGTAGTTTCATTCGAATAAACTAAGGGAATGAAACTACCGAACAATCACAAGAATACAAGGCTTTAAAACACATAGAAAACTAGCAGATCACACGAATGCAATTATTTCAAAGACATTGGCAGGACAGCCCAGTGCCATCCGCTACACTGCTCCCCCTTGCCCACGAGCCGGCATACACAGTCTGATCCAACACGGATCGGCTTGGGGATGTCCGGGGACTCACGGATCATTTCTCCAGGTCAGTTTGTCTTGACAACCCGTCGGCATTCCCATTCTGTTTACCCGGGCGGTACTGAATGTTAAAGTCAAAAGGCTGCAGCGCCAAACTCCAGCGCAGCAGCCTGGCATTGTCCCCAGCCACCCGGTTTAGCCATACCAACGGGTTGTGATCCGTGAGTAACGAAAAAAGGCTGTCCATATAGATACGGCTGTAGTTTCTTTAAGGCCCACACCACAGCCAGGCATTCTTTCTCGATGGCGGCGTAGCTTACTTCTCTGGGTAACAGCTTGCGACTGATGTAAGCCACGGGGTGTTCTCCGCCATCGGCTCCGACTTGGCTCAGTACTGCTCCCAATCCAAACATAGAAGCGTCTGTGTGAACAAGAAAACGTTTAGTTGGATTGGGAGCTGCCAAGACAGGAGCCTTTATCAGTGCATTTTTCAGATGTTGGAATGCCTGCTCACACTCCGGGGTCCAGGTCACCTGGCGGGGCAAATTCTTCCGAGTAAGGTCAGTGAGAGGTTTGGCGAGGGCGCTATAGTTAGGGACAAACTTCCTGTAATACCCAGCAGTCCCTAGAAAGGCTAACACTGGGCCACGGCTTCTACCTTGGCTGGTTCGGGCTTCTGTTTGCCGCAACCCACTCTATGTCCGAGGTACTGCACCTCGGCCATCCCTATGCTGCACTTGGCCGGTTTCAATGTCAAACCAGCTTCCTTAATCCTGTCTAGAACCGCTCCTATATGGGCCAAGTGCTCCTGCCACGTATTGCTAAAAATGGCAATATCGTCCAGGTAGGCACAGGTGTAGTCTTGGAACCCATCCAGGAGTCGGTCTACCATCCGCTGGAAAGTAGCTGGGGCGTTTTTCATCCCAAATGGCATGACCTTAAACTGGTACAAGCCAAATGGGGTGACAAAGGCCGATTTCGGGATGGCCTCTGGGGCCAGGGGGATTTGCCAATACCCCTTACATAAGTCAATGGTAGTGAGGTATTGACCCCTGGCCATTCGGTCCAGTAGCTCATCTATCCGTGGCATAGGGTATGCATCGGACACCGTTTTCTCGTTTAATCTCCGGTAGTCTACGCAGAAGCGTACCGATCTCCTTGCGCATATTTTCCCTTACCGCTTCGGGGATGCGGTAGGGGGTCTGGCACATCGGTAGTTGCCCTGGGGTCTCTACCCGGTGAGTGGCCAGAGGGGTGTACCCAGGTACATTAGAGAACGTGTCTCGTTTCTCCTCCAACAGCTGCTGTACCTCGATGCGCTCCTGTGGGCTCAGCCGGTCTCCCAGTGTGACTTCCCCTAAATCCCCAGACAGCTGCCCATCTTCCAGCAGATCTGGGAGTGGTAAGCTGTCAAACTCATCCGAATTGGGCGCACATATGGCGGTTACCTCCTCGGAGCGCACTTGGTAGGGCTTCATCATGTTCACATGGAGCATGCGTCGCCCTCCCGTCCCTGTACAGGGGCCAATTATATAGGTGGTGTCACATCTCTGTTCCACCACCCTATAAGGTCCCTGCCAGGCGGCCTGTAGCTTGTCATGTCGGATAGGCTTTAAAATTAGCACTTTCTGCCCGACCTGAAAGCTACGGTCCCTGGCTCCCCGGTCATACCATGTGCGCTGGCGAGGTCTGTGCCGCCTGAAGGTTTTCCCTTACCGTCCTGGTTAAGGCTTCCAGGCGGTCTCGGAGAGCCAACACATATGGTATGATGGGGGTGCCATCTGCGCTCCGGTCTCCCTCCCAATGCTCTCTTATAAGATCTAAGGGGCCTCTGACCCTCCTCCCAAACAGCAGTTCAAACGGGGAGAACCCCGTGGATTCCTGCGGCACCTCCCGGTAAGCGAATAGGAGATGCGGCAGGAACCGCTCCCAGTCCTTGTGGGTCTCTGCGAAGGTTCGGAGCATTTGTTTCAATGTGCCATTGAACCGTTCGCAGAGCCCATTAGTCTGGGGGTGGTAAGGGGCACTGATAATAGGCTTAATGCCACAGATCCTCCAGAGGTGTTGGGTGAATTCTGCGGTAAATTGGGTACCCTGATCCGAGATAATCTCCCTGGGTAATCCCAACCGGGAGAATATCTGCATGAGGGCATCCGCGACCGTTTCAGCCTGAATGTTGGTCAGAGCCACCGCCTCTGGATATCTGGTAGCATAGTCTACTACCGTTAAAATGTACCTTTTGCCTGACGGGCTGGCTTTCTTGAGGGGACCTATCAAGTCTACCGCTATTCTGCTAAAAGGTTCCTCAATTATTGGCAAGGGGTGTAGCTTCGCCTTCCTCCGGTCTCCCCTTTTCCCTACCCTCTGGCAGGTGTCGCAGGTGGTGCAATACCGGCGCACTTCCTGGCTGATCCCTGGCCAGAAGAAATTTTGGGTCAGGCGGTACCTAGTGCGGCTGACCCCTAGATGTCCGGATAGCGGGATATCGTGCGCTATCCGGAGTAGCTCTGCTCGGTACCGCTGCGGCACCACTAGCTGCCTCGTCACTATTGGGTCTGACCCCTCAATCTGCTTGTCTGTCTCCCTGTACAAAAGCTGCTTGTCCCAGACAAATCTCTCCCCCCCTCCCCCCGGAGGGTCTGCTGTCACCTTGTCTCTGTATACCTGCAAGGTGGGGTCAGTCACTACCTCTGCTGCAAATTCGTTAGGCGGGGCCCAGGGGACACAGTCAAGGGAAGGGGAAGGGTCTCTTACCTGAACCTCCGGAAGTGTGTTGTAGTCCTGGGTGCGGGCCTGTTGACGGGTGACCACAGGATGAGCTTCTCCTGTGGTGGACGTCTGGGGCTCAAAAGCAGATGTGAGCCTCCCCAGATCGTTCCCCAATAAAACCTCCGCCGGTAACTGCGGCATCAACCCCACCTCCACATGTCCTGCCCCCGCCCCCCAATGTAAATGTACCCTTGCTGTAGGTAGCCGGTACACTGCTCCCCCGGCTACCCTGACGGCCACAGTTTTACTTAGTCTCGCTTCATCCGAGACCAGGTGACTTTTGACCAAGGTGATGGTAGCCCCCGAATCACGTAGGCCCTGTACTGTTTTACCCTCCAAGTATACGGTCTGCCTGTGATGCTGTCTGTTATCAGCATTGGCCTGGACTGGATCCGCCTCGTGTAGTACTTCCCACTGTTCCACAGTTGTTATGGGAACAGCTGACCCATATGGTGTGGCCACTATATTTTGGTAGTGATGGGCGGAGGCTGCTCTCGGAGGTGGTGGTGGGCCGGGGCGAATCCAGGTAGAACGATCCCTCAGCTGGGGACATTCCCTTTTATAATGTCCCCACTTCTGGCAGTGATGACAGGGGCCAGAAGCGGGCTGGCGAAATCGGGGCTGTACAGCAGGTGGTGGTGGTGGTGGTAGTTGCCTCGGTGGAGCTGGGTTGTAGCTGTTTCCCCCAAAGGTTTTAAAAATAGCTTTTGGGGCTGCTGGTTTCTGCTGCCTGCGTGCATCCAAGTACTCATCGGCCTTCCTAGCAGCTTCGGTAAGGGAGGTAGGGTTTCTGTCCCTCACCCATTCCTGGACCTCGCCTGTTACCCCCTCATAGAATTGCTCCAACAACACCATTTGCAATAAGTCCTCCATGGACCGAGCCTTATTGGACTGTACCCACCCCAGAGCGGCCCGATGCAACTTGCAAGCCCATTCCACATGAGAGTCCTTGTCATTTCTCTTTAGGTCTCTAAACCGTCGCCGATATGCCTCTGGCGTGATTGCATATCGGGCCAGGATCACTTCTTTTACTCTGCGGTAATTCCGAATTTCCTCATCAGGTACAGTTCTATAGGCTTCCGCCGCCTTCCCTGTGAGCTTCCCTGCTAAAATAGGCACCCACTCGTCTGGGCTAATATTATGCAATGCACACAGCCTTTCAAAGTCTTGGAGAAAAGCATCTATATCTTCCTCTGCTTCTATATACGTTTTAAAAGCTTGGTAAGGAATTTTTGTCTTACCCTGTGTGATGGTAGTTGTGGTAGCATTCCTCTCCAGCTGCTGTAGTGGCCTTTGACGCAGTATAAACTCCTGTACCTCTGACATTGTCCTGGCTATAATATCCGTTGTTGGATTCTCTCCATAAAAGGACAGCCTGAACTGCACCTCTCTCCGGAACTCTTCTTTTTCAGCTCCATCTGTTGCACTCTGTTGCTCAGGGATTACCCTGTCCTCCTGCTGGCCATCACTTCTGCAATGAGGATTGCTTTCTTTTTGTTGCTGGCTGCAATGCCTTTCGCTTCCAGGAGATCTTTTAGCGTGGATCTTTTAAGCTTGGCATAATCACTCTCCATCCGTATTCCATTAGTCCTTGTTCCCTTGTGAGTCTGGATCCCAGCGCTGCCAACCAATGTAGCGGAGATGCAATCTTCCCCAGGTTATCTCCGCTTATAATCCAAGTGAGGCTCAGGAACAAGTAAATAATAAATCCATAGGCAAAGTTTCCAGCAGGTAAAATAACAGCAAGCTCCCCACAGCAATCCCAATAACTGGACGACACACAGTTTCAGGAGCAGAACTGACAAGCCTTTAATCACAGTCTCCTTATAAAGCATGCTCCCATGCAAGGGAGGGATTTACAGTAATTATTACAGTAGCCAATCCTGTCCTGGTAACCTCCCACACCTCTCCTCCCCTCAGCCAGCATCATAATCCCCTTATCCAGTACCAATTCCCCCCGTTTCTGGATGTACCCCTAAACGTAGGGGTACCTCTTTAAATCCTACATCCCCTGGTAGCCCTGATCTGGGTGAACAACATATCCAAAAATCACCCAGATCAGACCAGGGGTTCGGGAAAAGTATGGAGGGAATAAAATGACCGACCGCACGAACTGAGATAGCCGAATTCGGTTCCATGTGAATGGGCCCTGTGGTCGGTCCTGGCATAAGGGAATAAAATACACGAAAGCCTCTAGCTATAGAGGCTAGGGAGGGTTCGCCTGAATCCCCTCGTTCGGTATTCTCTATCTACCGAACGAGGGGCCGTTCGGTAGTTTGGAACCGAACGGACCAGGGCTGTGTAGGTTCGCCTACTCGAGTGTCCGATTTTAGTTCCAGACACTCGACGGCAAAACACCGCTGTTCGGGAGTTTTAAAATGGCAACCGCCACGTGTTCGTTTGTCGAATGGCGGCCACCCCCGAGAACAAAGGACGGCTACTTACTGTTCAATTACCCGTTCGCAACAATGTTGCAACGGGTAATTGAGGACCCACTTCACACAGGGGAGGTCTGGTTGTTCGGTAGTTTCATTCGAATAAACTAAGGGAATGAAACTACCGAACAATCACAAGAATACAAGGCTTTAAAACACATAGAAAACTAGCAGATCACACAAATGCAATTATTTCAAAGACATTGGCAGGACAGCCCAGTGCCATCCGCTACAGTCCCCCTGGCCCCCACCCACATCAGTTTATGGACTGAAGGAGTTCTGTCTCATTCCATTGTCACTTTATGGACTGGATGACCCTAAATGAAAATGGGGGGGAACCTATAGTCTTCTCCCCCAGCCCCCACCCATGAGCGGCAGGTGGGGGCCCTAAATGAAAATAAGAGGAACCTATTGTCCTCCCATGAGCGGCGGATGGGGGCCCTAAATTACAATAAGGGGGGGCATATTGCCCACTTCTGTGGCCCCCACCCATGAGCAGCGGGTAGGGGCCCTAAATTACAAAAAGGTGGTGGACCTATTGTCCTTCCCCCCCTGGCCCCCCAACCATAGGCAACAGGTGGGGGCTAAATGTAACCACCCCAGCTGACTAGGGTTCCCCAAACTCCTAGTCACCTCCCCCCATCCACAGGCTCACAGTTTAATAGACATGCCCCTACTCACAATATAGCAAGTAGGGGCAGATTTTACTAATGCTAAGTAATTAGGTCTTTCAGCCTTTTGGTAGATAGCTCCCTAATACCGTGGGAATTAGGGAGTTATCTACTAAGCAGATGCAAGAGGCAGCCGCGGCACGAATCGGATCGGAATTTCATTCATTCAAATGAAATTCTGATCCAAACAAAATCCCGAATTGCCTCCTCACACGAATGGAGAAACTGTTCTTATTCTGTTCGGTAGTTTCGGTAGTTCAGCAGTGTCACCGGCATCCTGTCTAAGTGACAGGACATTCGGGAATACTGACAGGAAGCATCGCAAGATCACGGCGGAAAAGTAAGAATTGTAGGAAAATTTCTCTGACCACAGGAAACGGGGCACACTATGCTCCTCCGCTGATCAGAGATGGTCAGGTATAGGAAACCTCCATGAGACAAAATAGTCCCTACTTTGTCTTATGTTTTAAAGAAAACTAGAGCAGACAGAAAAAAATGTAGAACAGATCCTGACAGAGGAATCGATTGGGGAAACGTAAGTTTGGCATGACAGTGCCACTTTAACTTCTGAATAATGCATTAAACTCGTACTCAATAGCTAAATCGCTTGAAAAAAAAAGTTCTGTATTGCCTATCTGCCAAGGAAGGTCAAAAAATCATCTCCTTATAGCAACTGATTGTTGTTACTTTTTCCACAATCCTCATGTTATACATTTTTCTTTACTTTATGAAGAGTTTGAGCATAAATTGTCTTAAGTCCCATGAGTAGAGAATATTGTTCTCAAAGATATTTAGTGCAAACTTTCTCCTATTCAGGCCTGTCTCAGCTGAGATGTCCGCAAATGTAATTGATGAAAATTTTGCGTTCTTATCAGGATTTTTCTCTTGAGAACAAATCTTTAATCTGAAAATTGTTAAAGCATATTATAACATCCTTACGGACATTAGATTGCAGCAGAAAGGTCTTTTTCGGTTATCTTTGAGCTTTTTCAATAATTATAGGCCTATAGAATCTAAGATCGATGTATATTGCAAGAAGTTCCATAAAATATGAATGTTGATCAATACTTTCCTCAGGGATCCCTCGGATCCTTAGATTTGGTCTACGGGACCTATCTTCCAAATCAGTTAATCTGAGTTGCATTTTTTGCAATTTTGAGTGAGTAGAGGCCAACTGTGTTTGTAGATCATTACATCTTGTTTGCATCGGTTCCAATTATTGAGATTAAATGGTCATAGTGGCTTTTAACTGAGAGAATTCTTGTTTATATTCCTAGAAGTTTTTGTCTCAATCTATTTAGATTTTTTGATAAAGAGCATCTAATGCCTTGAGATTTGGCTGCAAAATATAATTCAATGATTCCAATGGAGTTGTTTTTATAAAGTTTGATCTGGAGAGGACTCTGCAGGGGAGTCAGATTAATTAATTCAACTTTTTGGAGACTAAAAGGCATTTTTTTTAAATGAGATTTATTTATATATGCTGATTTGTTTAGATCTTTGACTTTGTGCTTTTATCTTTTGGAGCCATTGTAGAAAATAATAGTAGAAACGAAAAGGATATAAAAAAAAAACCTTGTAGGCCTTGTCCCCTCTTTCTTTCCACTTATAAATCTTTTAATTTAATCTACTATTGATCTCAATTAATGCAGAATTATCTATTATCTAGCTTGAACTTTCACAGGATTTCAATTACACAATTGTCAGTAGCAGATTCTGCTCTTCTCCTTTATCACAGAACTCTTCAAATCCTAATATTCTCCTAGCCATAACCTCAATTTCATGCAGAGGGTGGAGTATAATTAAATAATAATGCTTTATAAATCACAAAAATAGACAAAACCTCAAAGATATTGAGCATAGGCGTCTGCCACCTAGTCTCAGATTTGAATGTAATTGTAGAAAAAATTACATATAGCTCAATATTCTTTTTTTATCAGTTCCTCTCTATATTGGAGACAACCAAATGCCTTTCTGACCTGACCGTGTAGTATGGCAGTTCAATACAGCAGTCATTGCCAACTGAGGGACCACAGAAGGTTCCAACCTATCCTCGTGGTAGACTACAGCCTCGTCCAAGTCAGTGTTTGGTGCGAAGTGGAGGCTTTATGCCATGCTAATGCAGCAATTCAGTTGATTTTAACTTACTTTTGCATTTTTCCTGTATCTTGGAACAACTATGGACAAGGATACAGTGGACATCTTATATCACTAAAAGGCTATACTACTTGAGCCAGTTACTTTTAACTATTATTTTATATTCAATTTTCCACATTATTGTATACTATTGGGTTGCCCTATGAGAGTTTTTTGTCTCTTTCATTTCTAGTGGATCCTTTTAACTTATTTTATGCTACAATATTGTATACCTCTTATCACTTGGAGCACACATACATGGTGTATATTACAGAGTGTGACACATTTTGGAGTGTATACATATTTCTATGTACCTCTGTTTTTGCACTGTTCACTACCTGTTGTTCATGGACTTTAATAAGCTAATAGAAATTTACAATTTCAGATCTTTCAAGGCACCTGTGTGTGGAGGAGAGTGGGGGCTTTCAGTGGAAGGGGCCTGCTATTAGAAATATTTGGGGGCCGACCCCAAAGTCTGCCCACAGAGTGTGACACTGCAGGGGCAGTACTGTAACTAATCTAGAGAGGGTCCTGGTGAAATAATTTTTTTGGAGCCTCCTTCTAGAATTAGGGTGGCCAAAATGAAGATCTCCATCTGTTGTACAAGTCCCAGAATGCTTTTGCCAGCTAGGATATACGATTTGCATATCCTTGCAGGGTTGTATTTAGCACTGAGCAGTGTTTGTGTTTGAATGTACCCATGTTTTTGTGTGGAGTATGTGTGTGTGTGAATGTTGATGTTTGAATGCCAGCATGCATTTGTGTGTAGTGTATGCACTGCCATATACACAGATATACACACAGGAACACTAACACACAGTTACAAACAGATGCACACATTGACACATAGTTACACACAGAGATATACACACACAGATACACATACGCACAGATATAATCACATACACTCAGGTACACACTGACACACAGATACATACATAGACACACTGGTCATATTTTTAGCCTCCCTCCTGTTTCTTACCTTTTGGATGCAAGAGGGTGGCCTCTGCAGTTTGGGGATTGTGAATCAGGGTCTGGCTCTCCACTCCAATCTGCCTTTTCCCTGTGCCTCCTCTCTGCCTTGCTGGTGTTAGCTGGGAGGTAGTGAACTAATTGCCTCCCAGCACTGATGCGATCTTAAAGGGGCACATTCATGCTATTGGAGAGTCACTACACATGACCAGGCCCCTTAAGTCGTATGCCATCCAATGGGCCCCCTCAGCATGCGGCCCCCGGTGAAGCCAGACCGGCTGCACCTTCCATTGTTCTGCTGCTGCGGATGGCACATATATATGGCACATTTGGAATGTGGAGCTCGGGTTCCTGGCTCCCCAGAACCACTAGGTCCGTGACAACCTTCATGGCTGTCATGTCCTGATGACGGCCTGCATTTTTTATAGTAATGCTTGATAATATCTCCTATGGCCACGTGGCTCTTACATTATCAATCCTCCACAATTTTTTAGCAATATAACTTTAAAAACATGTTCAGCTGTTCGAAATCTGTAGACTCAGAATATATAGATGTAACTTAGACAAGCCAGTTGCATGACAGGATAAGGAAGCCCTTATTCGAAAAGGTGTATATCAAAATGGCAGAATGGAATAAGCACAATGCCTCATAAAAAGCTAGCTTGACTGGAATCCCAGAGCTATAAACAACATCTAGGACTCGGAGGATCAGCACACTCCATCATGAAATACTTAGCTTGGCTGGAATGACATAAAGTTATCTACAATACATTGTAGGAACAGCACACTCCGATATAAATGCTAATCTTGGCAAGAACGACATACACTTATCAACATTTCATTGTGGAATCCACACAGTTTGACTTAAAATACTTGGTCTGTCAATTCCACCAATGCACTCCAGGCAGAGCGGCACGCTAGAGACCAGCACTGCCAGGAAGAAAAGGTAAGTAATCTAACCTCTTTAACTCTTGCAGCAGGAGCTCTCTCACCTCAACAGTTATTAGGGCACTATAGGTTTAGGAATACACATTAGTAGACAAGACAGTTGGTATTAAAAAAAAAAAAATACAAATGAGGCACAGATATATCGCATATTAATAGGAAATAGAATTGTAGGTCAGTAAAAATTGCACACATAGAATTTAGCGGATAACATTTTTGAATGTAGAAGCGAAGTGACACCCCAAAGACCTACCCAAGTGACTGATAAACAGACTCAGACTGTTGGGGAGCCTTCTGATGCAAGCCTCAAGCGACATTCTCTAGCCTGAAGCCCAGCATAGGGACTGAGGCCTACCCACCTGGCAAGCACCACGGAGGCGAGAAACGGCCAACCTCCCAGCCTGGAACTATGGGTGAGAAACAGCTTTTGTTTTGATTTTGATTTCTTATCCTCGCTAACTGCTAGGTAGTAAGGGGCACATATTGCTTCTCTGTTGATTCCCTACTGACAGGTATGACACCTTGTCATATGTGCTTACCACCATCTGTACAGCCACCTACATGCATGTCCTACTGTCTGTCACTTATTCACTAATCCCTAAGCAGGGCTCATCGTAACCTGTCACAGACAGTATAGATCGCACAGTATCAGACCCAATATACCGTATTTTTCGCTCCATAAGACGCACTTTTTTCCCCCTCAAAAGTGAGGGGAAATGTCTGTGCGTCTTATGGAGCGAATGTGAAGAATTACTTACCTGTTTTGGAGCGTGGGCCGGCTTCACAGCGCGCTCCGCGGTCCAGGAACTTCTATTTCAGGTTCCGGTTTCCGGCGGGACTGAAAGGAAGTGTGCACACTCAGTGTGCACACTTCCTTTCAGTCCCACCGGAAACCGGAACCTGAAATAGAAATTCCTGGACCGCGGAGCGCACTGTGAAGCCGGCCCACGCTCCAAGACAGGTAAGTAATTATGGGACAAGGGGAGGGGGAGACACTATGGGACAAGGGGAGGGGAGGAGACACTATGGGATAAGGGGAGGGGAACACTATGGGAGAAAGGGAGGGGAGGAGACACTATGGGACAAGGGGAGGGGGACACTATGGGAGAAAGGGAGGGGAGGAGACACTATGGGACAAGGGGAGGGGGACACTATGGGAGAAAGGGAGGGGAGACACTATGGGAGAAGGGGAGGGGAGACACTATGGGACAAGGGGAGGAGACACTATGGGACAAGGGGAGGGGAGGAGACACTATGGGACAAGGGCAGGGAGGGACACTATGGGACAAGGGGAGGGGAGAGACACTATGGGACAAGGGGAGGGGAGAGACACTATGGGACAAGGGGAGGGGGAGACACTATGGGACAAGGGGAGGGGGGACACTATGGGACAAGGGGAGGGGGACACTATGGGACAAGGGGAGGGGGAGACACTATGGGACAAGGGCAGGGGGGGACACTATGGGAGGGAAAGTGCACTATGGGACAATGGGAGGGGGGACACTATGGGATCAGAACACTAATGGACAAGGGGAGGAGGGGTTAAAGAACACTATGGGACAGGGTAGGAGGGGTTAACAATCACTATGGGACAGGGTAGGAGGGGTTAACAATCACTATGGGACAGGGTAGGAGGGGTTAACAATCACTATGGGACAGAGGAAAGGGGGGTTAAAGATCATTATGGGACAGGGGAGAAAAAAAATATTCTGAACAAACTGTCCCATGGTAAGAAACACTATGGAACAGTTTGTTCAGAATATTTTTTTTTCTGGGTTTCCTCCTCTAAAAACTAGGTGCGTCTTATGGTGAGGTGCGTCTTATGGAGCGAAAAATACGGTAAGTACCCTGAGAGACATGCGAGACTAGCCTGAAAAAGTCTGTAAGTTACTTATTGTTTTTTATTAAGTTCACTAATTCAACTAAGATACCTAAACAAAATGAACATGTTTATTATTACTAAAAATATGCAGTTCAATCTTATGCCATGACATTGTAATGTTTTAACATGTCTGCAAAGGCCTGATTCTGCTGTTGGGGCATTACAGGTCAGCTTGTACTTAAATGCACCAAAAATAAAGAATTTAAAAAAATAAATTCTTGAATGTATTTGGAAGTGAGGATTGAAGATAGTACCAATTATATTAAAATATTTACATTGAAATCTAGGACAGAAGCATATTTAATTAATCATAAAACAGATCAAGAACTGACGTGAACTTTCGCTTGTACTTTCCCTTTTCCCTCACTGTACAAATTCTTTGTGTTGCAGTTACACTTAGCAGCATATCACTTCTAGTCATGCTGTATCTTGTCCCACATAACTCTGTGTCTTAGTGTGCTACATGCTGAATTCTGGTAATGGTATAGTTAGTGAGCAGTCTTGGGCAGACCCCATTACTATTCACCTAGTAATCCTTACTAGCGTTATTGGATAATGAGGTGTTGTTTACAGCTATTCTCTACTGGAATGCCTCACAATCTACAGCACAAGTATCTGTGAGTTTTATTCAGACACAGTATAGCAATTAGCAGCTACAAGAGCCATGTTATACAACATATTTTAACATGTTATATCTATATTTTTATATACTACAATCATTGTTTCATATTTTTTTAAATATTTTTAAAACCTTTTTTTACAACATTTCACCCAGTTGAATGAATATTTATTTGTATATCCAAGTGATTAGTAATGATAAATCGTGGAAAAGGACAATTAACAAGAAAGTATCACAGTAGTAGTCTCACAGTTTACAGAGTACACTCTGCAACACATACACAAATTCATAGGAACATCTGCAATGTATTACGATAGCTTACCCAATCCCTACACTTCAAATGCCCATGGACATAAACTTACACATTTAGCCAAGTGATGTTGTGGCGAAACTGACCTCGCCACTGGGCATTGGTGAAGACTTATTGCCAGCCTCCTGCCATGTGACTATGGCCCCTGGGATGTATTGCCTTTAAAGACATTATTTGGGCTTATTGGATTTTTAAACACTTTTTCTCTCCCTTTGAATACATGAGAAGGTGTGTCCCTCCCCCGTTTCCTGTCTATTATTCTCCAGCAGGGCGTTGTCCCAGGGACACTGTCAGACCAGTTGGAACTTGTTGCTATGGTTTAACCCCATGGCGATTTGACTGTGTTTGTGGTATCTGAGCGTTGTTCGGATATAGTGAGCGCTCAGATCCAAGCTATCTGGGGATAGGTTGAATGTGAGGGTTCTGTTAAGTGTAGTAAGAATTATGTATTTTTATGTGTTTTTACTGTTGTTGTGAACAGAGCTATTTTCTGTATGCTGGAGGTAATTGGCTTACCACACCCAAGCCATGCTTGCAGGCGGTCACAAAGGGATTTCCAACTAACTTTGACCCACTGGACCAATTTGTATGATTTTGACATATGTTTGTATTTGGAGTATGCTGATTCTGAAAATGTAAGTTATGCGAATGTGATGTATACTTTTAGAGTTATGAATATTGTGTAAAACTGTGTATTTTTCTGCCTGTGATAATTACATTAGACCATTGTGTTCAATAATTATATCACAGACAGAGGGGAGGATTTTGTGTGGGAGTGTCTGAGTGAATTGTATGTATTGATTGGTTGTTCTGCAAAACCCTGTGGGCAGTACTATGTGTGTAAAATGTGCATAAAAGCAGAGTGTTTGATTAAAAGCTTCAGTTCTACTTCACCCTAAATTTGGAGTGCCGTCTCTTATTGGTGGAATCTGCTACAAGGGATTGCTATGCTCTGCATACTCTCTTGCTATATTCACTGTTAAGCTCTTGTAAGAGCTTGTTCCTGTCGTGCTCTCTGAAGGAGTCCACGGTGGTTATGGTGTCGGCTGGAGTGCTTGGAGCCCTCAGGAAGCGCTAGGAGCATCCTTCAATGGAGGTACCCAGTCGGGGTGCCCGTCGATCCGTTACAGATGTCATTAATAACACACCAAATATTCCCCCACTGATATTCCTACATGTCCACTCACTGCAGAGATTGATCAGTGCAGACTGCACATGCTGCCCTGAGATTACCACTGTGTGTGGGAACAAGCAGTAAGGTGTATGGTGTGATATAGCACCACAATATACCATCATATGCACAGGTCACATAATTCCAAGAATTATGCTGTTTCTATGGAAGAGAAATGTATCTGCTGATAGCCTTGGAAGCGTCTGATTGCTCCCTGCTCGCGCCCACCTATTTCATCATTTTGAAATAGGGGCACGGCATCACAAGGCTCCCGGCGCTGGAACGAGGTGAGTAAAAAGGGCTGCCTGGAGTGTCCCTTAAGCTAAAGTGTATTTGAATAATCTGTTGTTAGAGCATTGTGAATATATATAATGAAAAAATAATGTGATAAATACAATTAAAAAAGTGTCAAAATTAAATAATTAAAGTGATAGTGCTTTGATGTATATACTTACAATGCAAAATATATATCTGCTCAATGAAAATAATAATTAAAGTGACATTACTATACTATCCAAAACCTTCTCAAACATATATTTGTATGTGATTGGTCTCTCACATTGATTAATATAGGACCCAGGCAACAAGGGCTTTCCTTTCAAGAAGCATTTGACTCCCTGTTCGCTAAATTTTCTGGAATACCATAGAGAACAAACCAAAACACTGCAAGTTTGCAGCACATGAGAATCCTATGTAGGTTTCAGAGGGCATACCTTGGCCTGGAATCATGGTGTTTTTTCAATTATTTATGTCCACAACCTTGTGGGTGGGTGGGGGGAGAGTGCTAACGTTTGCATCTTATCATGTGAGGTGTTTTTCGGGTACTCAGACATGGCCATTGCTGGTTTGGTCAGTGGACACTGGGTCCAACTTTGTTTGCAGCCTGGAGCTGGAGAGATGAGATAGAGATAAGTTATACGGGACTCTGCCGGCACCATGGAATTGGCTGAATAAGTGCAGTAACTTACCCATATCAAGCTGCCTCATGCCACAGTTACAGGGGCTGGAGATTTTTTAGAATAAATGATCATATTGACATTTTTCCTTAATAATGGAAATTAGGGTACAGGACTGTAGCAAAGCTTCCTGTAACTCGGCTGGGTACCTCACTGGCGGATCCGGCGTGTGGAGCATGGAGGCTCTCCCCTGACGGCCAATGCAGGGCTAGCGTGCTGGCAGCCGGCAAGTGAGGGAGGGAGAGATCTCAGGGAGATCAGCCTGGAGCTCCTCCGGGTTCTACACTTGCAAGCACGGATCGTATCTCGCGAGAGTGAACATAAATGTAGTTATTTTTATTAAAAATTTTTTATAAAAAAAGCTCCCCTACCCACCTTACCACACATTCACACACTGCCCCCCCTGCACACATTGCCCCCCCCCATACACACACTGGCCCCACACACACCATACACATTCACACACTGCCCTCCATACACACACTGCCTCTACACAGACACATACACACACTGCCCCCCCCACACTCTGTATTAGCTTTACACACAGCATTAACTACACAAATATCCTGCATTCACTGTACACACTACATCCACCACACATTCAAACACTCTGCATTCACTATACACAGACTCTGCGTTTAATTCACACACTACATCCACTACAGACATTGCATCCACTAAACACATTGCATCTAGTACACACAAACACTACATCCACTACACAAACACACACACTACATCGCTGTACACACACTACATCCACTACACAAACACACTCTGCGTTCACTATACACACTGCATCCGATACACAAATACACACTCTGCATTCACTGCACAAACAGTATCTAATACACACAAATACTACATCCATTTCACACATTTTAATTCACTTTCACTATACACACCACATTCAGTCCTGCATCATTGTCAGGGGACTAGGTAGGAGTCCTGTGGGTGGACTCATGGGCAGGCCCGAGGGGGGAGAAGGGCCCAGATCTTGTGCTTTGTCAGGGGCCCCAAAATCTCTGATGGCAGCCCTGCCTCAAACACACATACACTGCCCCCATACACACACTGCCCCCACACACACGTACACTGCCCCCACACTCACCATACACATTCACACATACACTGCTACCCCATACACACACTGCCCCCCATACACACATTGCCCCCCCCACACACACTGCCCCCACACACACCATACACATTCACACACTGCCCCACCATACACACACATACACACACACATACATCTTTTTTGCTACCTTTTGATTGGACAAGAGAACCAGTCCATATGATTGAGCAGACCTCTTGGAATCATGGAAAACTAAGCTACTAAGCCCACAGATTCTTCTCCCATACACTTTTTCTTATCTGTCTGAGTCTTGTGGTGCTGTTGTCTCAGCAGATGCAGTTGAGAGAAGCTCGTGATAGGGCTGAGCACTGTTTTTTTACCCACACTTAAAGTTGGTCACATGACACTACAGACTGGATGTTTTGGAAAGTTTTGTTCTTCTCAAGGTGAAATAGGCAAGTGGGTCATCAATTATCCATGCCCGCTCACTTTTTCCTTAGATGACATCCTTCAGTGTGAAAAAAAAGCAGTACCCTATCAGCTTCTCCCAACTGTTGGGTAACAGGCACCTCAACACTTATTCAGGCAGTGGAAAATCACAATGAAAGGCATTGCACTAGTTTTGCCAGTCACACACTAGAGTCAATGACGCAGGCTAGGCAAAATGATTTGTTTTACTGACATTCAAACACTCTGCATTCACTATACACACACAGTGTCTAAAATAAGGATTTTCCATGTTGGCAAAATAGTAGCACAGGATGAATGACAAAATGCCTGCCAACCCAAGTGACAATCTCCTATCTTCTACTCAAACTTTTCTCTAGTATTCCTGGCAGCACACACTACTAGATATAACATAAAGCTAAAGCTAATCTCACACTAGAATTGACCCAGGCTATTTCACTCTCCAACAATGGCACAGAAAGGGCAAGCATACTGTATCATTGCTGGTCTGTCTCCCTCAGTAACTAAATTTAAAATGTCCAGAAGAGTCCTGATTGAAAGTATAGTTTTTATTGCTCCTTTTTTTATTTTTTATTTTTTTTTATTTCTATTGGTCATTTTGTTTGATCTGTGAATAAAATTAACATTAAGTGGCTGCCCCTCTAATCATAAATCATCCTTTTTTGCTACCTTTTGATTGGACAGGAGAACCAGTCCATATGATTGAGCAGACCTCTTGTCCATCATGGAAAACTAAGCTACTAAGCCCACAGATTGTTCTCCATTTAATACCCCTTTTTTTCAGGAGCCAGGAATGGCACTCAGAATAAAAAACGAACATGTCCGGTTTCATGTTAATAAAAAAATGGGAATTGTTCCAATCACCCGGTTGTCCTGAAACCTGCTGAATTACGCCACCAGTTTTCTTTTTATAATTTGGAACTTGATCTATTTGTGTCTTGTAGGGTTAGAACTACAGTTAGGTTTTATTTTGGGGTTAGAGCTAGAGTTCAGATTATAGAGTAAGGGAGAATTTTGATGTAATGCAGATTGGACAGATCTTTAATTGATCCTGTAACTTCACAAGAACTTGCAAAGTTGTTGAGTATTGGGTCAATTATGTAGATGAGAACATTTTTCTATTTATATTTTGAAAAATGTTGTGAATAACCTGTAAAGAATGTGGATACTAGACAAATGATATTTCTGATCACAGCACAATTATAAAGGCTGTTAAGGTCCCACTCTGCATATTTTGCTGTCACTTACATAAGGGAGCAACTCGATGTTTCATTCCAATGCTATTCCTGATGTACTGTCTGATTAATCAGAACACCACCCAAAAGCATGGCAGGGTATTTAGGGCTGCTATGAGTTTATTGGAGTAAATAAAAAGGTTCTCAGAATTATGAGATGACCAGTAGAATCCATTGGGCACAGCCTCCATCTGACTGGTACAAGGTGTGATACATTCTTCATTATGGTCTGCTTCAAGTTACACAGATTACTAATGCAGTCTGATTTCTAATGACCTCTATCCACTTTTGTCCCATACCAAAAAGTATCTTACTATATTTGGACCCCCTAATGCCCTGTATACAGTATAAGCCTATATTGTAATGTCTTGTCCTGTAATAAGATGTCCAATCCACAGTCATGTCTCATGCCATCCTGTCCTTTAGGCAGCATTCTCCTATTCTGTAGCATCACCTATGCTGTACTTTAAGGTCTGTGTTATGTTTGTGTCCTACAATGTTGTGTCTGCTTTATGGTCCAATCCTATTGTATTTTCTATACAATCTTGCTTTTGTTATGTCAGCTATATGGTCTTCTACTGTCCTCTAATAGTGGCCATAGTCTTGTCATTTTCTGTAGTGTTTCCTATACAATCTAGTCACAAATTTGGCAAGCTTGGTAATGCCCCCCAGTAAGCCAAACATTGTATATGTGATCATAATTTGATCTCTTTAATACTACCTGTGTATGCCCAGTCCTTTCTGTATATGACTCTAAAAAAGATCTGGCAGTTCCGGGTTGGGGAGTTCCAGGATAGAGCTGTTTCATTTTGGGAGTGTACTTTCTTCCATCTGTCACATTTTTCCTGATTGACTCATTTATTCTCTTGTTTACTAGACTTACACTTTTTGAACTAAGTTTGCTGTCATAAATTATTGTGATGGCATTCAAGAATTCTGTTTAGTTAGTGGTTCTCTTAATCAGAATGTTGTATGAATATGTTTGGTTTGTCTGCTGATGTCTTATATAGATACTCAGTAATACAGAAATGCTTAACCTCACTGGAGTAATTTGTTGTAATCTATAATTATTTTGCAATCTTTTTTAGGAACACACACATGGTTTGTTCCAGCAAACTACTGCTGTGCTTCACAATAAATGGTCTCTAACCACAAATAGAAGGGCTGTTAAGCCTGTAGTTTTAGGAAGGGGTTATAAATATAGACTGTAGCACTCTGCCTACATTGCTACCATACAGCAACCCCACCCTTTCTTTCCCCCTCTTAGATCAGGGGTAGGCAGCTTTGGCACTCCAAATGTTGTGGACTAAATCTCCACTGACGATTTGCCAGCATTATGGCTGTAGGGGCATTTTGGGAGATGTAGTCCACGAAATCAGGAGTAGCAAAGGTTGCCTACCCTTAACTTATATGAACGCTCTTTCTCAGGAACACCTGCATGCTTGGTTCCAGCACCTCACTTTATTATCCCAGACCACAATATTTTCTTAATATAGCAGCATCCAATTCATGAAATGTACAGAACCAATGCGACATGTATGTGAAAAATTAAAAACAAAAACACCAGAAATGTTGAAAGATATTGATTAAAGAAATGGCCCAATGACAGAGCTCAAAAGACACACTGTGCTGAAAACAGCAGACGGACCTCTTTAGTGAGCACAGTACACAGGTGATCTGAACACTCGCTGCTCTATAATCATCAGAGGGTATAAACTGCTAATTAAATCAATAGTTTTAAAAGAAAATGTTCACAATGATCGCCTAAACTGGTGACTATACATGTATAGCCAATGCTTGGGTTCTCTCTAACAATCAAAAAGGAGTCAAACACACACAATATCTGCCTACCTTCTGTGCTCACGCCAGATACTGTTTATAACTTGAACAAATATTGTAAGGAAGTAAAATTATTCTTTTGATGCCAGAGGAAAAGGGGGCAGTGCTAGAGTTGCAGATTTTTCTTTTGCAGAACATTACAGTTATACATTTCTGTTTGTATGTACTATAAAGTGTTAAGTGAGCATTGTTTGTTATAATGTGCAGTGTGCCTTTAACAATATGCAAAGAAACAGTTTAAAAAAAAAAAAAAAATGTTTATGGCACTTTAAATGCTTGTGAGCAATGCAGTGAGTAATGAAAGAAAACATGTGCAACATTCTACTTTTTTAAGCTACTGTATATCTTTGCCAAAAGATTCATGAGGGCAGCTGAACATTCCATTATCCTAAGGGAATTAAGACATACCAGCACATAGTTAGCAGATGTTTGATATTACATTTCCTTAAATAGCAATTTACTAAAGAAAATACTACTGACATGCAAAAAATAAATTGATGTAGGGAACACACGGGGTGTTTTCGTATAAAACAGCCATGCTTTAGTGCTGCCACACACTCCATGCGTTCCCTATTTAGGGTTAAGAAGTGTGTAGGGATTTTTGAAAAATATCACTCTCTGTCTCGTTAGAGATGTTGCATTATGGCTGAGGACAGCAAGGTGAATTGTTAGTGTAGGCAGATGAGCTTACACTTTAATGGTCATTGGAGTGATACTAAAAAAGCCCCAGTTATTTAAATGTATATAGGGATCTGGGATAGTGTGCATGTAACTTTTTCTTTGTTTTTTATTGCATGTATATGGCTGGTGTTTACTATAGTCATTGTTGCCAACCAGGACTAGTGAGAGTTTGAGCGCAGGACTTAATTTTGTGTGTTTGTATTTGCTTTTGTATCACACAGTCATGTTACAATACTACCGTCCACTCTATGTGCTTGTTTAAAGAGCATACGTTATATAGTAAGCTTGACAAGTGCACATTAAATTTAAATGTGTGCAGGGTCTGGCCTTTTATAGCGTTGAAAAAATATGTATATCTGCTAGAGGTCAGTTCATATTAAGACTGAAGCACTGGAGCAAAACACTTCAACTGATAGTCAGTAGCAGGTTCGGGTCCTGCATCAACATTCAATAGGAAACAAAGCAAAAAAAAAAAAGGAGATTTCCAACTCGAATCTGACTTTATAACATGTAAAATACCTTTATTTCTTGTTCAGGACATTCGTCTGGGACACGGCAGAGAAAGTAGCACAGGGAGAAGGCGCTAATGTGCTTTGTGCCTCAGCAGCACTTCATCAGAGACCATATTCTGATGAAGTGCTGCCATCTTTCTGTGCTACTTTCCCTGCTCCCTGTGTCTCAGTCTAATGTCCTGATCAAGAACTAAAGGTAATTGAAATTTCAGAAAAAGCTGGTTTGAGTTGCAAATCTCTTTTCTTTTCTTTTTTTGTTCCTACTTCTACTGGTCTCTATTTATGCTGGTCACAGGTGTTTGGCTTCCCAGTTATCCACCTCTTTCATTTTTCACCTCTATTTCTTATACTTCAAGCCAGGGGTGCCCAAAAGCTAGATCCCCAGATGTTGCAGAACTATACTCCCATGATGATTTGCATGTCTTTAGAATACATTTAGAATGGCAAAGCATCATGAAAGATGTAATTTTAAAACATCTGGTGACCTGCCTTTTGGGCACCCCTGCTCCGAATGTTTTTTTTCTTTGTTTTGCAGTTTCTTTGTCTTACAACATCTATTTTAAACTCCCTTTTCAAACTGCCACCAGCCCCAACCTCTTACCCATAGCCGATATGCCTGATTTGCCATTCTGTCTCTTTTCTGATGTTTGACTATGGGGCTGAACATTGAATAGTATATGTGGAACTGCACTCACTCCCACAAATCTGAGCCAGGGTGCTTGCTGAACCGGAATCAAACACCAGATTTCCCCATAGTAAAATAATAGAGGTCCAGGCACTCCTTGGTTCAAGACAGGCACTTTATTGAGAACCACAACAGCAACGTTTCGACCCCAAAAGGAGACCCTTTTGGGGTCGAAACGTTGCTGTTGTGGTGCTCAATAAAGTGCCTGTCTTGAACCAAGGAGTGCCTGGACCTCTATTATTTTACTATGGGGCTAAACATAGCCTATAAATCTCTATCCAGCAAGGATTAGAGAATCAGCAGTACCATTAATCATAATGAATCAGTGTTATTGCTTAATAAGTTGAGAGTAGCCCTGCTATGGCTGTTATCAATTTACTGAGGATCTCTGTCCAGTGTCTCCCATATATGTTGATAGTAATCATTGAGTGGAGGTATAAACTTGAAGAGTTTGTAGATCTATTGCAAGCACCTTTTTTTGCAGAGTAGGAAATAAAACTTCTTCTTCTAAGGTCTGGGTAAAAAGTATTAAGCTTATCAGTGATATGTTTTTGTATTAATAAAAGTTAATCTCCAAACCCTTTTTTTGGTCTTCATACTTTTTCTGGTGCTGCTGGATTCCTGCTTATCCTTCATATCCATTGGTGGGGATTATCAACAAGCAATCAACACCAGAGCAAGTCAAATCGTAAGTAGGACATCTACTTCTTACATTACTAATTTTACCTGACATACTGTACTATTGGGTTTTTTTATTCTGTTTTCCCTACATATATGGTTACTGAGAATTGGATATTTCACACAGCCAATATCCACACATCCTAAAATGGGGATTATACCATCCAGGCGCTATACAACAGAGCTCTTAGTAGCTCTGCAAATTGTGAGTTAGTCTTTCATATGGTATTTTATACACATACGTGTTAATTGTTTGACATATTGCACTATTATCCTATTGTATTTTTATCTCCTTTGAGGGTCATATCCTGTTACATTATCAAGATTACCTATATGTATGTATATATTATTATTTTATTACATTCACTTTAAGCACCTTTTGGCGTGGTTCACCATCCTACTTATCTTCTATCAGTGATATGTAGCTTCTTTCCAAATTTGTTAGTGAAGGAAATACAAATGAAGATTATACCTAAAAACAGAACAATGCGAAAGATATGGGCCTTGGCATAAGTCATAATCTCGTGGTGTTTTTCATATGTGAACAGAGCTATATATATATATATATATATATATATATATATATACACACAACATGTCAGTCGTGTTTTGCGGCAAATTGTGGTCTTCTCAATCATTGAGAAAAATGTTTCAATAAAATACAAACAGTAAAAGAAAAAAAAACAGTAGGTTTACAAATAAAAAAAAGTTTTGTAAATATTTGCTATTGCAAACAGCTGCATGCAATGAGACATGGATCCAGGACCTCTTTGCATCATGGCCTACACAATGAGCATCATTTGCTATGGTGCTTGGAAAGTCCCTGTAATAAATGTTCTGTTGGACACGAGTAGTTCATTTTTTAGCTGTAATTTCGTTTTAACTACTTAGCAATAATCATAGGTAATATAAAAAGGAAAATAACTTTACCTATTGGAAATTTACATTTCCAGTGGTTTATACCAGTTCATTTTAATATTTGGAGGAAAAACATAACTGTTCACAAAACACTTTGTCAGTGTAAAAAGTAAGATTGAAAAAGTGCAAGTCTACAATTTCATAATCCTTTTCTGGTTATCCAGGGCCCCAAAGGAAATCTGCTTCATGCAATAAAAATATAAAGCTTACAAAGGAAATTTTCACTGGAAATTTACATTTTAGCTCTGCTTAATCATATGGTTTTTATTTTTCTCTCTCTCTCTCTCTGTCTGTCTCTCTCTTTCTCTCTCTCTCTCTCTCTCTCTCTCTCTCTCTCTCTCTCTCTCTATATATATATATATATATATATATATATATATTTATTTATTTATTTATAAAATATTTTACCAGGATGCATACATTAAGATTTCTCTCGTTTTCAAGTATGTCCAGGGTCCACAAAACATTGCATTGTTACATTAGGGTACAATAAAATACAAAAACAATATTAATACACGATATATACAAAATTTAACATAGAACAGGTAGGAAATATATAATCACCCATGACATGTGCATTCTGTTTTGAGGTATGTAGAGAGGGATCTCTTAAAGGATGTTAGGCCTGGCGAAGATTTGAAAGTGTGCAGGGGGTCGTTCCATAATTGCGGTGCTCAGTAGAAAAAGGAAGATCGGGCTGTTTACTTTTCATATTGAGGTAGACTAAATAAAGTGCTGGTACTGGATCGGAGGTTATAAGAGGTGGGAACAGCCAGGGAGAGCATTCTGCTCTAGTAGGATGGGAGTTTCCCAGACTAGTTCTTAAACACAAGACTGGAAAGATAAAGGTTTGGGGGGGGATTCCAGCGACAGCTAGTTTAGTTCTTTTAGCATGTCACAGTGGTTGGTCATGTAATTACATTGTAGCACAAAGCGGCAGAATGAGTTATACAATGTATTAAGTTTATTAAGTTGAGTTTGCGGTGCAGGTGCATATACTACATCCCCATAATTAATGATTGGCATCAGTATTTGCTGTACAATCTTTTCCTTTACTGTAGGGCAGGGGTCCTCAAACTACGGCCCGCAGGCCGAGTCCGGCCCGCCAGGGTCCAGAACCCGGCCCAAGCACTCAGGGCCACCCGATGGGCCCTATCTCTTCAGGGGCCCGGTCAGCGCTGCGGCCGTGCAATAGCGCGACCGGGCCCCTTTAAAAATTTTCAGCCGTAAAGTACTGCTGGGAGGAAGTGGCCGTCACTTCCTCCCAGCTCTCTCCGCGTGGGAGGGAAGAGAGGCACAGCCAGACCATTTGGAGGGAAGAGCCACGCCGACTCCCTTCAGCCATCCTCCTGCAAAAAAAGTAAGAAAAATAGTATGTATGTCTGTGTATTTGTATGTATGTATGTATTTCAATATGTATGCATGTCTGTATGTATGTGTATGTGTTTGTATGCATGTATGTATGTATTTATTTCAGTATGTCAGTATGTGTTTGTATGCATGTATGTATGTATTTATTTTAGTATGTCAGTATGTATGTCTATGTGTGTATGTATGTATGTCAGTATGTATCTGTGTGTATGAGTGTATGTATGTCAGTATGTGTCTATCTGTATGTGTGTATGTATGTATGTCAGTATGTGAATATGTATGTGTATGTATGTCAGTATTTGTTTGTATGCATGTATTTCAGTATGTCAGTATGTATCTCTGTGTGTATGAGTGTATGTATGTCAGTATGTGTCTATCTGTATGTCTGTCTGTATGCCTGTATGTATGCATGTGTTTGTTTGTATGTCTGTGTGTATGTATTTCAGTATGTATGTGTGTATTTCAGTATGCCAGTATGTATGTCTGTGTGTTTGTATTTGTCAGTATGTATCTGTCTGTCTGTGTATATATGTCAGTATGTGTCTGTCTATCTGTATGTATGTCAGTGTGCGTGTGCATGTATGTGTTTGTATGTATGTATGTCAGTATGTGTGTTTCTGTGTGTATGTATGTATATGTATGTATGTCAGTATGTACATGTCTGTCTGTATGTATTTCTGTATGTATGTGTATGTCAATATGTATGTATGTGTGTGTATGTCAGTATGTATATGCCTGTCTATGTCTGTCAGTATGTATGTGTGTGTGTATGTATGTCCTTATGCGTGTTTGTGTCTGTAAGTATATTAGTATGTGTATGTGTGTATGTATATGTATATGTCTTTGTGTCTGTTTCACTATGTATAGGAATTTGTTTTAAATTTTGTTTTGAAAACTATAGTCTGGCCCCCAGCAGTGTCTGAGGGACCGTGAACTGGCCCCTTGTTTAAAAATTTTGAGGACCCCTGCTGTAGGGCTTGGGCAGGATTTGTTTCTGTACAGGGCACCTAGTTTTGGATAAAGTGTAGATGCAAGTTTTTGTGGAGGCCAAAAGATAGATTGGGGTCTAACAACATACCCAAGTATTTGAAAGAGTGGACTGCGGTCAGTGTGCTATTTGATTTTGTTTTGGTGGATAGATGGGAATTTTGTATTGTGTAATTTAGGTACTGTTCCAAAGATTATTGTGACAGTTTTGTCAGTGTTTAGGAAGAGTTTGGTTTTTGTGATCCACTTTCTACCTCTGTGAACTGGTCTTGGAGCACAGCCTCAAGATGCGGTAGATCGGATAGATTGCATAGATTATTGTGTCTGCGTGCATGTGTACATTTGAGGATTTGCAGACATTAGGCAGATCATTTATAAATAATGTGAATAGTAGGGGGCAGAGAATGGAACCTTGGGAAACACCACATGTGACTGGGAGAGGGAGGGAGTAGCTGTCAGCTAGTAGTAGTTTGATTGTTAGGAATACTCACATAGTTGCGTATGGACGCATTTTTCTAAGACTTTTTACAATACTGGGAGCAATGATATTGGGCGATAGTTAGAAATCAAAGTAGTGTCACCACTTTTATGGATAGGCACTACTCTTGCAGTCTTCCAAAGTTTGGGTATGTATCCAGACACCAAGGATTCGTTAATTAGGGTTGTGACAGGTTTAGCAATTGCAAGGCACACTGAGCTTCAACTTAGTAAGAACTGTGCTGATGTGTTAGAAGAATTTGCAGGGATGTGACCCATATATCCTGTAGAAATGCTGGGAGGAGAGCAGGATGAAAGCACCCCAGTAAAAGCAGCCCAGGGCTGTCTTACTCCCTCACACCTTTGTCAGCAGGTAAGCATGATCAAGGAAGCATGCAGAATTCTGTACTGATTGCTATTGGTAAGCCAATTAGGGATACCTGATTGAGATCTTTTCAGGCCCTGTTGGTCTTCCTGCCACTGCCAATCTCAGAATCCCCATGATATGAGAGAAGCAAAATCATGTCTATTTGAATTGTTTGTTCAATGAGGCTCCAAAGGTGACCAACTTTGGATCATATGTCCATACATTGTAAGACTTAAAATTGTCCATAATATTATTAGAAGGATTTATTTATTTCTTACATTCAATGCTTCCCCTTACATCGACCTGTTTGTAACCCTTTGTAACTTTTCATTACAGAATTTATGGCACATCATTAAATCAATGTATTGTACATGATAGGTTAATAGCAGATTGTATTCTAAAAAGATAAATATGCTATTTTTGAGTCACTTATACTTTTCAACAACTTTTCTCTTCTCTATTTAAAGCTTTGATGGGAAATTAAATTAAAAAAGGCTCAACATGATCAAATTGTTACAAGAATCTATATCTCGTTTTACTATGATTCATCTACATGATAAGATTCCACTCATATCTTTCTGTCATTGATGTGTTACATAGATTCATGTTGAGAAAAAATGGAAAGAAGCTTTGCTCTTGAGAGCTTATGATTTCATGGAATCATCTATCTTGAGTGCTGCAGAATTGAGCCAACTTGTGCCAAATGTTTTTCTCTCCTAGTTATTTTGGAATTTTCTTCTGAGGATGTTGATATAGGTCATGAGTGCAGTAGTAACAGGGGAACAGTATATCAAGGTGAGTATACTCAAACATTGGAACCAAGGGCAAAGATTATCCTTTACGTAAGGGAAGAAATGTATTATGAATCATTAGAATGGCTTAGCCTAATGTATGTATGAATATGACACAGTATACAAGTAGACAGAAGTAAAAACAGAGACAGGTCAAGGGCAGAGGATACAGAAATATGGATCAATGAGAAAACAGGCTAGGATTAGAGATGGCTGATAGTTGAATAATGTAGCCAAGTCAAAACAAGAAAACTCACAATACAATGAAAAAACACTATTGGGTAACTGAGACCACGACATGGCAGTGAGGAGAAAGCAGTGGCATATCCAGGGGGGTGGGCAACAGGGCAATTGCCCCCCATCCCCCCTGTGACAAAAGCACTTTCGTCACTGGAATTTGGAGAGGCCTGCTTGCCAGCCTCTTGCCCTGTGACTATGGCCCCTGGGTTGTATTGCCCTTTAAGAACACTATTTGGGCATATTGAGACTTGGCACAATGCCCCTTTAAACTTTCAAAGTGGTCGAAGTGGAACTTCGAACCACCGAACAGCCGGACCACAAGTGGAGCTGTGCTTAACCGCAGCCAAATTGACGAACGGCTGGGTGGCCGGCGTTTGTATAGTCGAACACATGGCGGCCGCCATCTTGTTTAGTCAAACGCATTCAGTGGTGTTTGGTCGTCGAGTTCATGGAACTGAAATCGGACACACGATGGCACAAACACCGCTGAACATTACCTTCTCCAGAACTTTGATGCTTCAACAGGAGTTGAACAGCATTCGACAATTCGAATGCCACTTTAACTTTGGCTATTTGCACAAACGGCCCCGATCGTGCATTCAAACGGAACTTAACTGTTGGAAATAGACCGGCCACACAGCCTAAATCTGTGGAACTGTTTTGGGCAGGAAAGCCATGCTGCGGTCGGTCAAAAAAGACTTCTATAAACACTTGAACCGCATGGCGATTCGACTACCTTCATGGGATCTGAGCGCTGTACATATATATTGAGCCCTCAGATCAAAGCTATCTGGGGATAGGTCTAATGTGGGGGTTCAGTTCTGTGAAACATAAGTTATGTATTTTAATGTGTTTTGTTTCAGTTGTAACTTAGAGATATTTTCTGTACCTGGAGAAAATTAAGTTTACTACAGTTACTTAAGCCAATTATCTCCAGGATAGAAGGGAGCGATTTTACTTTGTATGTGGGAGTGTTACTGTGTTAATTATTGTTCCCATTGGTATGTGTCCCTTTCCCTGTGTTCCATGAGGTACAGTGCCTCTGGCCTGAAAATGTGTATAAAAGAAATGCCTATGTGCTCATTAAACAGATCATCTTGTACCTTCATGAAGTTTCGGCTCATGTTTGGGGGATTGGAGAACTACTCTGGGTATTGCTATAATCACTATACTCCCCAGGGTATAGTCACTAAGCTCTGGTAAGAACTTGTTACTGTTCCTGCTCTCTGGATTTAAGAGAGGTCGACCTACTGGAAGCTGGACCCTGGTCTTGGTTCCAGAGTAGGAGGAAGACGGCGAGACTCCAACCAAGCTGCAGCGGTTCGTGGGGTCTGCGGAGGTTATGGTGTCTGGTGGAGTGCTTGGAGCCCTTGGGAAGCACTGGGAGCATCCATCAACGGAAGGTACCCAGTCGGGATGCCAGGCGTTCCGTTACACTCCCTGAGCTGGCAGCCAGCAGGGGAGGAAGAGGGAACCTGGGGGAGCTCTTAGCAGCTCTATCTATTGTGAGTTTGCACACTATATTTCTACCTCAAATAGTTTAAATAACTGTTACATATTGCACAATTGTTTGTCCATTTCTGTTTCCTCAAGGTTACAGAAACCATCCTACCTCAGTGTATGTAGATTGAAACAACTGATGTAATTATATTTTTTATGTTATATATTTCTGCTATATCTTATTGGTTTTTTTGACGCAGTCTATTACCTTGCTGTTATTTGCAGAAAGGAGACTTTAAATTGGTAATTTGACCTTTGTCGATACTAGCTGTACATCCCATCAGTTCTCACTGATAGCGAGGTTGTGTTTATGTTTATTAAATGATAGCACTCTCCAGAAAAAAATCTCTGAAATGGCTTTATTATGTCCTTCTCCTTTTACATGTTTCCAGGCAGATAAGGGATGCAATATAATCTCTAAAACATTTTATTCTCACATGTCTGTACAGGATGGGTAAAGTAATGAAACATTTAAATTGTGTAGAGTATATAACTTAAATATTTTTAGATATCCCTGAAAAAACAAATATATGTACATACATCTATTTTATAACACAATCGTTCCTTTTTTATTTCCTTTCCACAGTTTACAGTTTTCTGAAAATTAACTAGTTTTAACTTACAGAGATATGTTTTGTGGTTTGAAGTAGTGATTTAGCATTATAATAATGATCATGGTTTTAGCTGTAAAAATTTAAAAAAGGTCTAATTTTTACAGACAACCTTGGAATGAAATTTCTTTCAGTTAACAATAATATGGATTAATGGAAACTCTTGCCCCTCGGTTTTTGACCTCCTTTCTTTTCCTATGCTTATTGGCAGAAATAACAGATACATCACTAGAACTGGATCACTTGACATTATAATTGGTTACAACTGTTCTTTCATATGCAGAATATGTTATACTGAATAGGCAACTGGCCAGAGTTACTGAGTTTCTTATATTATTATTATTATTATTTTATTATTTATATCACGCTTAAAATACCTGTGATTAACCCCTTTATTTGCAGAATTTTTCTCTTTTTTTTCTTTCATTCTGCATTGCAACAAAATCCAAAATAAAATTTAGCTCAGGAAGCCATACTTTTTTTTTTCATTCATTTTGTTTTTTATTCTTTTTTTTTTTATTCATTTTGTTTCTATGAATAACAGTAAGTGGACTGTAAGTGACTGGATCCTCTCCCTTCCTCCCACACAGGAGTGTGAAGGCAAGATTAAATCAGTACAGTATATTTTTATATCATGTTGCCATTTTTATTAAGCTGCATTGCTGCAAATGTCATCAATTCCATTATCGGGGCACTCTAAGAACCAAAACAACTGTGGCTTTGCTGTTTAAATAGTGTCCCTGTAGTCCCACTGCTTAATTCTCTGCTATTTAAAATTTAAAGTGACTGTCACTACTGAGAATTTCATAGAGATAACATCCCAGGGAGACCCAGGTATCAGTTTATTCCCTTTGTCAATTGGAGTTATATATATGAAGCCAGGTGGCTCCCCTGAGACTCTGACTTGGCTGTGCCCATTTTATGAGTAGCTCTGTCACTTTTCTCTCAAGTCACTCTGCCTTTATTTAGCTGAATTTGTGAAAGAAGGAGAAAGAGGAAGCCGGACAACACTGTGGAAGGACTGTTAACTCCTGCCAAAGCACCGACAATTCAACATCACCAGTCAGACTGTTACACAGTAAGGGCGGGCATACTGGACTGTCGGGAAAAACAGGTGAGTATAAGTGCTTGATATCTATAATTAGCAGCAGATCACCAACAAGGGGTTCTCTCCACCCTTGTGAAGTGGATAATAAGGATAACAGACAGGAGGTGATCAGCGCTTAATACAGATGTAGTTCCTAGTATATAAATCTATAAATACAAATCAAGAAACAGATTATGATGCAGTACAGTTGATGTTATTGAAGGGAGTATAAATGGGCAAAAGTGCACACTCACACTTTTTAGAGCTGTCTCAGCTCTATTATGAAGGCCTGGACAGAATAATCCCCCTTTATGGATTTAAGTGGAGGGTCTTTTGATCTTGTTTTCAAGATGAGATAGGTATATGTGAAGAAAGCAAAATAGAAAATTCAATGGTATAGTATATACAAACAATTGGTATTGATGGAGGGAAATATCCTACTTACAACACCCAGAGCAATGTCCTGCTCTGGTATAAGGAACTTGAGGTGGAACAATCCCCACCTAGGGATATATGCGGGAACCGGAAAGGTGATGAGGGCTGTTTGAAGGATGATGTTGTATAAAATAGTGGGTTTATTAAGTAAAAAGCTGGAAACAACAGCTAAATAAATAAAAAACAAGTATTATGAGCTAAAACGGAAAATGTGCAACAATACAAGAAAAACTTGCTTAATAGGTACAAATATCTTTAAGATATTAGATTAATTAGATCATAAACGTAATAAAAATATATATAAAACAACAAAGATAGTGTGCAGCGCAAAACAAGGTGATACCACAAAGTAAAATGTGATACATGCACTGTGAAGGTATATATACCCAATAAAAGATACACAGATACCCCAATATATGAACACAGTCAGGTCTTAACTGAAAATCAGAAGATATTGAAGAATTCAATATAACCTTTCTCCTCTGTCAGTCTCTTTTTCAAATGTTTAGAGGGAAAAAAAAAGGGTCCAAGGATATTCTTCTGTGTGGAGCTTGTTCCTCAAAATAAATAATGCAGAACAGGCACACCAATTACAAAACCAAGTATACACATTTATTCAAAAAAGTATTAAAATTCTTACATAGAGGTTGTAATGATGCTGTTCACATTTGAATACCATAGGCACAACGCGTTTCGACGAACAAAAATCATCTTCCTCAGGTGCAATAACATTTCAAAAGCTCCACATTCATTTAAATATCTAAATTGGCGCGGGACACGGGTACTTCCAACCCGCCCCCTTCGCCAGACAGCCAATCAGACGTGTTGGCCGTCATCCTTTTTGGTCCCGTCGGGTTGTTGTAGCCGCGGCGTGTTGCTTCCGCTTTCCAATTCTCTGCGCTCCACTTCCGGTCTCTCTGCGTTCCACGAACTACCAATGACAGTTCGCATGCGTTCCACATTCTGTGCGTTCCACGGACCACCAATGAAAGTTCGTTTTCACTCCCTATATGTTGTATATAGTCTCTGAATGTTATAGGATCATAACTTATGATCCATAAAAATCCATAATAAAATCCACATATAAATAAGAACATAAGAAGAAAATTAAAACACATATAAATAGAGAGATGATACTTAAAAATACCTTCATACCAATATTAAAAAAGGGGATAATATTATATAAAAATGATACTAAATATAGTTATACATATCAAAGTCAATATTTAACCCATAAGGAGAGAGGGTTTCTAAATCAAAGATCCATCTCATTTCTGTCTTATTGAGGATCTTGAGATAGTCACCCCCTCTCCAAGGTTTTGAGACCTTTTGAATCCCCATAAAGTGCAGAACTTTAGTGTCTCCATTATGGTTTTCATGGATATGTGCAGATACAGAATGGGTTAATACCCCATTCTGTATATTCCTTAGATGTTCACTAATCCTCGCCTTTAGTGGTCGGATAGTCCGTCCCACGTATTGTAAACCACATATGCACGTTAATAAATAAATTACATTATTGGAGCTACAGGTTATAAATTCTTTAACACTATACTCCTTTTTAGTGGTATTAGACTGAAATTTTTCTGTTTTCTTAGTCAAAGTTCTGCTAGTTTTACAGGCTTTACAATTTCCACAATTATAAAAGCCTTTCAGGGGATTACCATATACATCTTTATTAGGTCCTATCTTTTTAGGTATACAACTATGAGTTAAGATATTTTTAAAATTATTGGCACCCCTATATATTATCCTCGGTTGTTCTCCTATAAAGGTATGTAAGTCCTCATTTTGTTTTAAAATATGCCAATGTCTTTTCAAAACATTTTTAAAAGAATGGCTCTGAGAGTTAAAATCACAAATAAAGGAAACTCTTTCTTCTTGATTACTATTATCTCTCTTTTTATAAGTTAACAGTTCTTCTCTGGGTCTAGTACATACTGCTTTAAATTGTTTCTCTATACTTTCTTTCTCATATCCTTTCTGATAAAACTGTTTTTTTAAAACTTCAGATTGATTTAAAAAAGTGTCTTCTTCCATACAGTTTCTCTTAAGTCTTGTAAATTGCCCTTTGGGGATATTAGAAAGCCAAGGTTTAAAATGACAGCTGTCGCAGTCAATATAACTGTTGACGTCGACAGTTTTAAAATAAGTGCTCGTCATAATCTTACCATTTTTAATAAAAATCCTAAGGTCTAAAAAATGGACTTCTTGATTACTGATTTCAGAGGTAAGTTTAATACCCCAGGAATTAGTATTAAGATATATCAAAAATTCATTAAGAGAAGGCAAGTCCCCCCACCAAATAAAGAAAATGTCATCAATGTACCGCCTATAGAGGACCAAGTTCGCACTCCAGCCATGCTGGGCATAAATGAAAGATTCTTCCCAAAAAGCCATAAATAAATTAGCATAGCTGGGTGCGAACTTAGTCCCCATGGAAGTACCTCTCCTCTGGATATAGAAACTATCCTCAAACCAAAAAAAATTGTTGTTTAAAATCATTTGGATACCCCTGATAATAAACTCTATCTGTTGGTCTTTAAAGGAATCAGATTTCTTCAAGAAAAATTCTACTGCTTCGCAGCCTTTGTGGTGTTCAATAATAGTGTACAGGCTGCTTACATCACAGGTCACTAAATAAAATTCCTCTGACCAAATAATTTCCTGTATTGCTTGAAGAATATGAATAGAGTCTTTTAAGTATGCACGAGTATTGACAACTAAAGGTTGGAGGAGGGTGTCAATATAGTGGGACAGGGGTGACAAAAGAGAGTCCACCCCCGCCACTATAGGTCTACCTGGGGGATGAATAGGATCCTTATGAATCTTGGGAAGGGTATATATTACCGGGATGACTGAGTTATCCATATTTAAAAATTTGTATTCACCTTCACTTAAAATCCCTTCTTCTAATCCTTGACCCAAAAATACTAAAAGAATTTTCCTAATATTCGGTTCTGGATTAGTACTGAGTTTACCATAAGTAGTTTCTTCTTTTAATTGGTTAAAAATTTCTTCTAAATATGACTCTTTATTCATAATAACTACCCCCCCCCCCTTATCTGCTGGTTTAATTATAATTTTGTCGTCCTTTTTTAGACCTTCAAAGCCTTTCTTTCTCCCCATGTAAGATTTTGTTGAAACTTAGAAAGGGGTTTGATCTTTTTAAGATCAATAATACATGCCTTCTCAAAAGCTTTCATACTAGCTGTTTTTAAATAATAAGGAAAAAAAGTAGATTTAGGTTTAAGATTGGTATGTTTAAACTCTTCTAATTCAGAGATAATAGGTTTAGTCTGTCCTTCAGTCCAAAAAAAATTTTTTAAACATAATTTTCGCATAAACCTACTAAGGTCTACAAAAGTATCAAACTTATTAATATTACAGCTAGGGGCAAATTTAAAACCTTTTGTCAGAACTTTCGTGTGATTCTCATTCAAAGTTTTATCTGACAAATTAAAGATTTTTATTGGTTCCACTTCTTGGCTATCTTTGTTTATACATTCCTTACTCTTCTTTTTCCCCTTCCCTCCTCTTGTTCCTCTACCCCAGAAGAACGTCTTCTCTTTAATGGGGAACGGGGTGGTCTGATAAGAGTTTTTGGAGCCCCTAAAAAAAACGACTCTTCCACATTTTGAAGGGGTTCGTACCTATTCCTGTGTATATTTTCTTGTGACCTGTCTCTAGTATAAGAATACTTTGATCTCGGCTGCCATACTTTTGATGTTCTTTCTTGAGACATATTTCTAGATTGATACTGATGAGACCGAGAAATATGAGTATGAGGTATTCTCCTAGGTGTCTGATGATACTGTCTTTTTTTCTTTCTAACTTCTGTCCATTCATAATTATTCCTAAATTCTCTGTCCCTAGATATTTCTCTCTGGTATTGTCTGGGTGGATATCTTGCAATCCATGGTGTGCGAGGTTTTTTTTGGGGTCTCTCATAATTTTTTAAAACATCAAAATTATTTGAGTCTATTTTGGTGTTATAACTCTTTCTTACGTTACCCCTTTTATAATCATCTAGATCTCGCTTATACTTTTTTTGTTTGATATATAAAGTATCTTTTTCTATTTTATCCAGATTTCGGTTGATCTTGGTTGATAACTCCCCAAAATCCGAGGTATTGGTAAAGGGTTCCAATTTTTCTCTTATATTTTTTATAGCCACATCTAATTTTTTGAGAGTAATTGCTCTCTGGTCTAATATGATCCTAATCATGGTGACAGAAAAAGATTCTAAAGCATTATTCCAAATACCTGTAAACCTATTGTCATCTTTATCAAATGTTGGGATCTTATAAAATCGTAGTCCCCTAGGTGTAATTTCCTCTTTAAGATATTTTTCTAGGGTAAATACTTCCCATTTTATCTTAAGTTCTCTACTTAGGAGTTTCTCCAATTCTTCGCCCATGATATCCAGATTATCACTTTCTTTAAATGAAATCTGGTCATCGGCTAGAATCTGATTAAATTTAGTGGAAATATTTTCCATCCACCCTTCTCTCCTATCAAATATTTCCATAATTATAAAGGATTAGGGGGAGGTATAAGCCGCCCGGATATATACTAGTGATTAAAACAGTATAGAGAAAAAAGGCAAACAGTATAAACCGTGGCGCTAGACACAGCAGCTAGGACACACTAAGTGGGAATAATCACAAAAATCCCACAGTAAAGTGAATGCAAAACAACAAAGATAGTGTGCAGCGCAAAACAAGGTGATACCACAAAGTAAAATGTGATACATATGGAAGAAGACACTTTTTTAAATCAATCTGAAGTTTTAAAAAAACAGTTTTATCAGAAAGGATATGCGAAAGAAAGTATAGAGAAACAATTTAAAGCAGTATGTACTAGACCCAGAGAAGAACTGTTAACTTATAAAAAGAGAGATAATAGTAATCAAGAAGAAAGAGTTTCCTTTATTTGTGATTTTAACTCTCAGAGCCATTCTTTTAAAAAAATTTTGAAAAGACATTGGCATATTTTAAAACAAAATGAGGACTTACATACCTTTATAGGAGAACAACCGAGGATAATATATAGGGGTGCCAATAATTTTAAAAATATCTTAACTCATAGTTGTATACCTAAAAAGATAGGACCTAATAAAGATGTATATGGTAATCCCCTGAAAGGCTTTTATAATTGTGGAAATTGTAAAGCCTGTAAAACTAGCAGAACTTTGACTAAGAAAACAGAAAAATTTCAGTCTAATACCACTAAAAAGGAGTATAGTGTTAAAGAATTTATAACCTGTAGCTCCAATAATGTAATTTATTTATTAACGTGCATATGTGGTTTACAATACGTGGGACGGACTATCCGACCACTAAAGGCGAGGATTAGTGAACATCTAAGGAATATACAGAATGGGGTATTAACCCATTCTGTATCTGCACATATCCATGAAAACCATAATGGAGACACTAAAGTTCTGCACTTTATGGGGATTCAAAAGGTCTCAAAACCTTGGAGAGGGGGTGACTATCTCAAGATCCTCAATAAGACAGAAATGAGATGGATCTTTGATTTAGAAACCCTCTCTCCTTATGGGTTAAATATTGACTTTGATATGTATAACTATATTTAGTATCATTTTTATATAATATTATCCCCTTTTTTAATATTGGTATGAAGGTATTTTTAAGTATCATCTCTCTATTTATATGTGTTTTAATTTTCTTCTTATGTTCTTATTTATATGTGGATTTTATTATGGATTTTTATGGATCATAAGTTATGATCCTATAACATTCAGAGACTATATACAACATATAGGGAGTGAAAACGAACTTTCATTGGTGGTCCGTGGAACGCACAGAATGTGGAACGCATGCGAACTGTCATTGGTAGTTCGTGGAACGCAGAGAGACCGGAAGTGGAGCGCAGAGAATTGGAAAGCGGAAGCAACACGCCGCGGCTACAACAACCCGACGGGACCAAAAAGGATGACGGCCAACACGTCTGATTGGCTGTCTGGCGAAGGGGGCGGGTTGGAAGTACCCGTGTCCCGCGCCAATTTAGATATTTAAATGGATGTGGAGCTTTTGAAATGTTATTGCACCTGAGGAAGACGATTTTTGTTCGTCGAAACGCGTTGTGCCTATGGTATTCAAATGTGAACAGCATCATTACAACCTCTATGTAAGAATTTTAATACTTTTTTGAATAAATGTGTATACTTGGTTTTGTAATTGGTGTGCCTGTTCTGCATTATTTATTTTGAGGAACAAGCTCCACACAGAAGAATATCCTTGGACCCTTTTTTTTTCCCTCTAAACATTTGAAAAAGAGACTGACAGAGGAGAAAGGTTATATTGAATTCTTCAATATCTTCTGATTTTCAGTTAATACCTGACTGTGTTCATATATTGGGGTATCTGTGTATCTTTTATTGGGTATATATACCTTCACAGTGCATGTATCACATTTTACTTTGTGGTATCACCTTGTTTTGCGCTGCACACTATCTTTGTTGTTTTGCATTCACTTTACTGTGGGATTTTTGTGATTATTCCCACTTAGTGTGTCCTAGCTGCTGTGTCTAGCGCCACGGTTTATTGTTTGCCTTTTTTAAAAATATATATAGACATATATATATATATATATATATATATCGGTTTGATTATGGGTAAGGAATATTTTTTACAGCTTTCTTATTTTTGGTAACATTACTCATTTTTTTCCTAGTCCTATACATATATTATTGAAGTGCATTGTGCATATAAGTAGACATACATACCATATTAAGGTGAACCAAAATATATCAATGGGGTGTAGAAGTGCTTACATAACTTAACTTTTATGTGGGAGTTGCTGAATAAAAGTTACGTTATTTTTTCATACCTACTTTGAAGTCCTTGGAGTGCTATCTTTACATAAGACTATTATTATTTCGTTGACAAGCACCGGGCTATATGTTACTTATCACTGGAGTGCAAGCATTGGTCATTTATATATATATATATATATATATATATATATATATCAAATATATATTGCTTTTTCTAATATAAAATATTGGTCCTTTCAGAGTAAAATGTTTAATTATACAGTAAGCATACTCACATGCAGACACAGTCAATCTCACTAACACACACAATTGATACACTCATTGATACACAGCCTCATAGACAAACAATCCCACTGATATACATAAGCTCATTGACTTAAAACACAAGCTCACTCACTAGCAACACACATACATGCAAGCAAACTCACTCACTAGCAGGCGCGCGCACACACACACAGCTTAATGTAGTGGTTCTAGTGTCTATAACCTGTCCCTGCAGGCTTTTCAATGTAAACGCTGACTTGCCAGAGAAAAGGCAGTGTTTACATTGCTTCCTAGTGACACCTCTAGTGACAGTCACTCAGACGGTCACTCAGTCACTCAGTGTTGTTAGACATATATTTCCGTCTATGTTTATCCATTTTATGTGTTTTTTTGCATGCTTTGCAAGTATTTAAAGAAGCCTTTGTTAATATTTAAAAAGGTGTGGTTAAAAGGTGTGGTTAAAAAGGTTATTTACAGGTTGTTGTTTTTGTTAAAGTTCTTTGTAAGTTTGAATTTTAGGTTTGGTGCACCTCTGAAAATAACTGTGGGTGTGTCTGATATAATTGTTTTAAAAAGATTGTCCTCTTTTAATAAATGCAAATTTTTGTTGATTATACATTTAACATGTCTATTTTTTGTTATTGTAGACAAATGTTAATGGGAGAATTAATTCATTTTCTTTTTGCTTTATGGGTACTTTTTTCTCTAGTAGTTCATCTCTGTTTGTGTCACCTACTTACCAGGTTATCTATATTGGTGGGGTTGTAGCCTTCTTGTATAAATGTCGGTTTTATATCTTGGGCTTGTGTGTAGTAAGAAGTTGTTTTGGAGCAATTTCTACAGAGTCTCAGAAGTTGACTTTTTGGAATACTATTTAGCCATGCAGGGTTATGGCAAGTGTCTTTCCTGATAAAAGTATTTGTGTGTACTTTTTTTAAATGTGTTTTTGTGAGGAGGATATTGCTTTCCACATATATATCCAAATCTAGAAAAGTAACTGATTGAGCATTTAGTTCTGCAGTTAAAATAATGCTGTCATTGTTTTTATTTAGGTGTTCTATAAATTATTTAGCGGTAAACATAGTTCCATCCCAGATAAATAGAGGTCGTCTATGTATCTAACACAGCACACCAGATTCACAAACCAGTCATGCCCTCTCCATATGCATCTATCTTCTCATTCTGCCATGAAGAGGTTTGCATAGCTGGGTGCGAATCTGGTGCCCATAGCTGTGCAATTTTCTTGCAAGTAGAAGGAGTCCGAGAACCAGAAATAGTTATTTTTTAAGATGAGATTGATTCCTTCAATAATAAAATAATTTTGGGTAAGGTGTAGGTCTTTGCAATTTTCTAAAATAGTTTTTACTGCCAGGGTGCTTTTTTGTGAGGGATGATCGTATATAACGATTTTACGTCACGTGTAATTAAGATGTAGGTGTCTTTCCATGTTACGTTATCTAATTTTTTGATGAGGTCTATATAGTCTTTGAGGTATGATTTGGTGTTTTTTTACATATATTTGAAGCATTGTGTCAATGTATTCTTAGAGGTTTAATAAGATGGACCCTACACCGGAAACAATAGGTCTACCTGGTGGGTTTTGTAAGTCTTTATGTATTTTTGGGAGAAAATATGACAGGTATTCTGGGGCGTTGAATGTTTATATATGTGAATTCATGCAAGTTAAAACTCCATTTTGTTAGTAGTATTTTTATGTCTACAGTGGGATCTTTTGTTAGTTTGATATATGTATTCTGGTCGTTTACCGGTTTATGTGCTTCTGTTTCATACATTTCTTTAGATAATATTACAAGGCCTTCTCCCTTATCTGCTGGCTTAATTATGATGGATTTATCATTTTGGAGTTCTTTGAGTGCATTCCTTTCCTTTTTGTTTAAAATTATTATTATTATTATTACTTTGCTTTCTTCACCTACCTACCTCATCTTGAAAACAAGCTCAAAAGACCCTCCACTTATATCCATAGAAGGGGATTATTCTGTCCAGGCCTTCATAATAGAGCTGAGACAGCTATAAAAAAGTGTGAGTGTGCACTTTTGCCCTTCAATAACATCAACTGTACTGCACCATAATTTGTTTCTTGATTTGTATTTATAGATTTATATACTAGGAACTACATCTGTATCGTATGTATGTATAACCTTAAGCACTGGTCACCTCCTGCCTGTTATCTATACTGGACTGTCTGTCTGATATAGGGTGCTGTATTATCTGGGAATGGTACTCTCACAAGTGGACATTGAATTACAATTATTGTTCTACCAAGCTGCAAGTAAAGTTCTGTTGGCTTATTTCCAGCCTCTGCATCTTCCTTGTCCAAGTGCTAGCAAGGTGTATTTCAGTTTATGTTGATCACTGGATGGAGGCACTGTTTAATATAATTTTGTCCCAATCTCCATATAAAGTAGCATTGTCTACGTTATTTGTTTGCTTCAGCAGAAAATTCCATCAGACTTAATGTTGCCACATGGTTTCCTATAAAGCTATAGCTAAGATTCAAAGTAAGCCTCATTTTGTGACAGCCAAACAGATGTTTAACCACAGGAACCATGGAAGTGGAATTTGACAGATTTATTATTCTAAAAATTAAACTGTTATATTTTAGTTTAGTTTTTCAATTGAAAGGAATATTTAACTTGTTTAGGTATTAAGGTCTACAATTTGTTCCACAGATTAATTCTGAATCGTATTATTCATAGTTTGTGAATGATTTGATAATCAGTAATATTAGGAAATAAATGTAATATATATAAAACACAGTTTTAATACCTATGCCTAACATGACTGTATCAGTAATACTAGTTAATTAAATTTTTTATCAGATTGTAGATGTAATTTTTTACAACTATCGTACACATGATTTAATTTGAGGGGGTACCTACTTGGGAAGTGTGTGTTTTGGCATGTTTTGTTATTTATGTCCTAGACCTGAGAGTTAATGTAATTATTTGTGTGCTTTTAGATCTAATAGAAGTAGGACTAGCTATGTCCCCTGAGTGTGAAGGTGTATCGGACAGGTCTTTCCACATTCTTGTCATTGAGATTTGTTTAAATAGCCAAGTAATTAGTGTATACCCTTATAATGTACTGGCCAATGCCAAGAGACGAAACATTTAACTTTGGTGGGTGACGGGTGAGGCCCTGCTAGATGCCAAGTGGCTTGAGAGGCTCTATCTATGCATTGGTGCGAGGGGATTTTATGGCTACCGAACTTTGTGGCGTGGTGTCAGCCTCTCTGTGACTTTTAAAGCATAAGATAGAATGGGACTGACAAGTGAGGCCCTCTCTATGCCACCATGCAAGACGACTAACTATGAGTTGATCCGATGGGCGTAGTACCTCAGAGTATGAGGATGGGTGTTTGCCTCACGGGACCACTAACTTAAGGTGTAGATGCCTGTGAAATTGTTAACTATTGGACTCCTGGTGCCCTGTCAGCCATTAATTAAGCTAACTAAGGGGAGAAGGGTATGGTGCGTAGAAGTACGGGTAAATTTATGTACCTGAGAAAAGTAAGTAAGTCATGCGGTTTAACATAAGAAGTGGATAGGAGCAGACCTGTAGGGGTTAACAAGATAGTTGTAGGAAGTGTGGTATGTGACGTAAAATTATAGATATCCTGGTATACCTACAGGATTAGTAGAGCAGTTGGTTGCAACCATAAGTAGGAGGTTGCAGTAAATAGTAGATATCTAACACCTAAAGATGTGATGTTGTAATGTACATGTGTGAATTGTAAGGGCCAGGTCGTGGACCTAATTGCAATAATCTATAACAGACCTACCTAACTAGTGTAGGGTTGCCCTAAATCCTGAGCACCCTGTACCCTGTAAATAAACAAAGTAGGAGTAATGCCCCTGATTCAATTATCCTATAACCTACAACCCATTTTTGAATGATAAACGGATACAAATGAAAGCAATAGTCCTAAATGATGAATCTAACTATGAAATATTCGAGGAGTATGTACGTGGCCCCGTAACATATTATACAAATTAGTAATGTTGTTTAAGCCCATGTGAGGCCAAGTGACCTGGGACCTCTTTGAAGGAAGAAAACAGATTCAAGCTAAAACAGTAGTCCTGTTTCAGGAACATAAAACTTGGTAATACAGGCAAGTGAGTATGCTATACACTTAAGTAGCATTGAAGTAAGCAGTTAGGGAAGTCACCAGAAGGTGACATAGGATAAGGAGCCTAACCTTGGTAAATAATTATGATTATACACAAAGTCGATACTTAGGTAATGTACTATACCGAACTAATGATAGCATCTCATCCCTAGTTAAGTGTCGAAGACCCAGACTTCCCTGAATATAGAAACAGATACAAGAACAGTATTCCTTCATTAGAAATGGAATAGCAGTAACATAGGTGCAGAGAGCATTGAATATCCTGTAATGATCCCGGTGAAGCAGTATGAGATTTGACCTGCTAGGTTCTTAGTAGTATGAACACCACAAAATATAAGGCGGAGTATCTTACATGCACTTTCTTAGTAGTCCTTTGCATAGGTACATTTCTTATGGTATGCTCTAAAGAAAGTAAAATAGCAAAAAGATAGTGCAATATTGCTAGTACTCTTATTTTTGTAAGTCCAATCAAGTCTTTATAAATGCACACTCACAAAGGTGGAGCCACTAAAGATTGGGCTCAAGTTGTTCACTTTATGGGATGTAAAGGGTCCCACTCCCTCCTCTGTGCTTCAGGTTCCTTATGCAGGGTAATCACAGGTTCACAGGCAAAATATAATAAAAACTAATAGCAAAAAAAGACATTTGAAAGACATAGGACACATTGTAAAAAAACCCTACTGTATAAAGGACCATCTAACTTGTCACACAAAGGGAATTATATACATTTTGAAGTGCCCATGTGACCTATTATATATAGGCAGAACAATTAGACCACTGAAAGTAAGAATTGCGGAACACATCAGGAACATCAGAAATGGGCTGGAGACACATAGTGTTCCGCTCCATTTTAAAGAAGTGCACGATCAAAATCCAAGCAATTTATTATTTTGTGCTATTAAAGAGGTCAAGAGGGACTGGAGGGGAGGAGATTATATTCGAAAATTAGGAAAAGAAGAAATGAAGTGTATCTTCGAATTCAATTCCCTAGCCCCGTATGGTCTTAATACTGATTTTGAGATATGTCATTTTTAGCGATACTTTTAATTAAATATTTTATTTTTATTTTTTTTATGAGTGATTGTATTTTATATACTTTTTCATTATACCTATATGCTATAACATAGAGGTTTACATTTAAGAATTCTGCCATATTTTAGCTGAAATATTGTCCTTTTAGAGAGATGAGGAGTCTGATGTACATTTAGACATTACCTCTATAACCAGTGGTGTGTATGTAAATATATTCCTCCTTTTTTATGCATACATATTTTTCTCTATATTTATATATATATATATTTTGTAATTTGTACTAGCACTTCTTCTTCTTATATTATAAATAGAAATTACATTCCTTTTTTATTGTTTTATACATTGAGTTCTGTGTACATCATATGCTTTTACATAAGAATTAGCCATAAAACCAACTAAAGAATTAAACAGCAAACAACATGTGAAAAATGTTCTAAACAAAAGACTTTGGGGGAATCCTGTATTGCGTTCCAATTGTGGAACGCAAAAGCCTGGATGAAAAGAGATCGGCACTTCATAAGAAAGCTACACATGGCGGCTGTGCGTTCCAAGGGTGGAACGCAAGGACCGGAAACCGGAAGTCCGGCGAACCGGAAATGAAGAGAGAGAGGAAAAAAAGCGGCAGTAAATGGCTTTTAAAAATGAAGAGTCATCTATGAAGATTTACAGCAACTGAGGAAGCCCCATGAAGGGGCGAAACGCGTTTTGCTACTAAGACTATTCAACAGAGCTTGTAAGGTCTTTTAATATTATTCTTTTTATTTTGTTTATATTAATAAATGTAATTTTATTATATTTTGCCTGTGAACCTGTGATTACCCTGCATAAGGAACCTGAAGCACAGAGGAGGGAGTGGGACCCTTTACATCCCATAAAGTGAACAACTTGAGCCCAATCTTTAGTGGCTCCACCTTTGTGAGTGTGCATTTATAAAGACTTGATTGGACTTACAAAAATAAGAGTACTAGCAATATTGCACTATCTTTTTGCTATTTTACTTTCTTTAGAGCATACCATAAGAAATGTACCTATGCAAAGGACTACTAAGAAAGTGCATGTAAGATACTCCGCCTTATATTTTGTGGTGTTTGTATCTCTTTTTTGGTGAAGGTTAAGGGAACCTCACCAGGGTGTTAGAGTCTCTTACACAGTTGCACGTAGCACACATTGGGTCACTGTTATTTATCTTTGTATATCTTAGTAGTATGAGTATAGGAATACACAAGGCGAGCATAGAGGCGTAATTAAGTGAAAACCTTCATGCAGAAATCATGTTAATTTAAGTAAACCATATAAGGAGACTGATGAGTCATGTCAATGGATAGTGAAATTGAGGCCCAAGTGAATGAGCGGGACCAATACAGAAAGGGTAATTTCCTAGCATGGGGAATATGCACATCATATAAGAGAACAATGTTACATGACATTCAAGCATAACCCAGGGGTGAGGTGTAAGTGATTTATGAAACTGACTTTATTTACAGGATAAGCCTACACCAGAAGAGTGTTGTGGTGTACTACATATTTGACAGTAAACTGAATGCAGAATTACAATAGTTAATTAAACCATACATAGAGTATCACCAGATATATAAACATAGACGTAGTAGGGTTACCTATATCCATAGTATCAAGATAACCAGCTATTTCTTTAGTAAAATGACATGATGTAATTAATGCAGTAATTAACCTTATATTTTGAATGACTGCTAGATGTCAGTATTTCGGTTGTATGACCATAATGCACTGTGCAGACGAGTTTCGGATGAATTTGCAAAACCGTGCGGTTAAATTATACGAATTTATGCACAAAATGCTCTATCTGGCCTTAGGACGTTCGTGCTGACTGTTATACGAAAGTGGGAGCGTTCGTTGAAATTAAATGAAAGCTTCCCCGAACCATACCATTTAATGTGAACTCATGCGAACAGTAATTCATATGAATGGCTTTAACAAAACTTTACCGAAATTGTAAAGCTTGTGAACAGATTTAAAATGAAATCGTTCAGGAGTTTGAAATGAACCGTACAGTAACATAAAATAGTAAAAACTTGCTAACAGACACACAGAATCGTTCAGGAGATTGAAACGAACTGACAGTAACATAAAATAGTATACAAAAGGAAGTATGCAAACTGTACAAGCAATTGAGATAGACCTAAACCATGATCACTCTGTGGCACTGCGACTGTGGTGCAATGGTTAGGTCAGTATCTTACGATTTTGGGGTGTTTCCAGTTCCGTCCTCGGCGTGCAGGCCTGGAGGGCTGAAGATTGGACGATTCTGTAAGCAGAGTGCCGTGGCCGGCGGAAGACAGCAGATACAGGTAAACCACGTGGAGAAACAGGAAGGTTTGCAAGATGGCGACTTGCATGTAACTCTGAAGTAGTCACATGCAAATCCCTAGACCAAGAATGGTGTGGAGCAAGGTAAGGTGTCCCTTTAAGTAGGGAAATCATGCCCCTCGCATAATTACAGGCAAAAGCCTTAATACATATATATGTATATATATGTATGTATGCATACATGTATGTATGTGTGTGTATATATATATATATATACATATACACACACAAACACTACCGTGGCACAATGACTTATAGGGCTGGCATACATTTTGCAAGGATGCTTTGCATTCCCAGTCCGGCCCTGATTGTGCTAGCATAATTTCTAACAAATGTATAGAAAAAAATAATTTTAACCCCAGGAGTGCTGGAGAATACTAAGAGTGATCATTTACTCCATTTGGAAGATCAATATTGTGGACTGAGAATAATTTGGACTACAAGTAAATTATTCTGATGGTTTACGTATAGGTTCTGGTTTCTATATATATACTACAAGTTCAGGTTTATATATCATCTATTACTTTTACAGAGCGTCACTTTTCAAAAGATTTATAATTAATTTTATATTTTAGTGCGCTAACTCATTTTAGAATTGGGGATAAAAACTATTTAAAGGAACAAGTACAAATGTATTTCTAACACAAGAGTGTTATGCTAGCTATTTAGGTTAACGGGCCATCTTTAATTAAGTTGAAAAAGCTCCAGTCTCCCTGCATCTGCCCTGCCTCCACTGGCTTAGATCATTAGTACTGATGTTCCCATAGAAGGCTAGTATGTATGCAATTGCCTAACCATACTATTTTAACTCAATGTATCTCCATGCACAGAATTTACACACCAAAGATTGGTCATGCAATTTTTTCAGGACTGCTATCAGTAAACCCCTCTATTGGTGGCATTAGGCAGTAATGTAAACACTGCCTTTTCAATTTGATCCAGAACCGCTAGTTTAAACGATAATAGCTCTGGTGCCCAGAGTTCCCCTTTAAAAATAGTTTTTTCTCCCAACTGTCAATCAATTATTTGCATAAACACCTGTGCTACACAATTGATGAATGAGGTTGAGGTGCACACATACATACAGATACACATACATACACACATACATACAGATACACACACAAGACATACATACAAAGACACACACATACATACAAAGACACATACAAAGAGACATACACACACATACAGACACATACATACAGACAGACACACACAAGACATACATACAAAGATACACACACACACACAAGACATACATACAATGAAACATACACACAAACAAACACACACAAAATATTTTAGTCACCCTCCTGTTTCCTACCTTTTAGGTGCAGGAGGGTGACTTTCCCTGGGGTCCAGTGGGGGCTCAGGTGGATGGGAGCCAGAATTCCCAGTTTGACTCCCTGGTCTTCCTCCCGCGCAGTCTGTGTGTTAGCTGGGAGGAGTGACCTGCAGTCACTTCCTCCCAGCTCTGTGATGTAATCACAGGGGGCCCGGTCGCGCTTTTAAAGCACCCAGCGCTGACCGGGCCCCCTTACAATCCACATCCATCGGGTGGCCCTGACAGCATGGGCCACCTGATGGACCTCTTGGATGGCGGCCCCAGTGGTTTGCTGTGCAGGCTGGGGACGCAAATGGTGATGGCATTACCAGGTCGCAGGGGTACTGCCAGCTCGCACCCGCCCTCCCGCCCACCCAATCTCCAAATGAGGAAATCCCTACTGCCCACCTGGAATCCTGAAATGCCCACTAGTCGGCGGTAGGGACCAGGTTGACAACCCATGGGTTATACAGTGTTTGTAAGGAACATAGTGTGAGGTGGGTAAGGATGTTGTGTGTATGTGTATAGGTTATTCAGTGTATGTAGAGTAAATAGTGTGGTGTGGCATAGGAATGTAGTGTGTATGTGTGTAAGTTATGTAGTGTATGTAGGGCACATAGTGTAATGTGGGATACTGATGTAGTGTGTATGGGAAAAAATGTTCCTCCTTTATTATTTATTTGAATTCTATTGCAAATATATTGCAAAAACCTATAAACTAAAATACTGCCAATAATCTGCCCATATCATCCAACATTATAATTCCAATAATCCTTATACATTGGTATCCAGGTGCCATCGGTATAATTATAACTAACTTTCAATTTTAGACTTCTGTCCCATAAAATACTCAATGCAATGTAAACAGTGATCTCTGGTGGAGATAATGGGAATTTGTTTAATAGCTTCAAATGCGGTTAAATTTAGTTTGCCTGTATAAAAATTAAATACTCTATTATATTGTAGATTTTTTTTTTTTTTTAAATTAACCATGTTAGTGCTACAATATACACTCTAACTATTAGAAGTCATCACATTGCTTTGTGTAACCACATTATATTACATCAGTAGTACACTAAAAGGAACACTCTGTGCACCATAAAAATATATACCTAACATAACCTACACAAATACACACTACATCCTTATCTCACTCTTTGCGGCGTACAATCTCTATATAACCTATACACCATGTCCTTACCCCACACCACTCTGTTTTCTACACACTCTACATAACTTACACACACAGGAGGTCCAGGAAGTCCCTGGCACCTCCTTATCTCAAGGGGTTAAACTGTTCACAAATTATTTAGCCTCAAAGAGTGCAATCTAGTGCTCTTCCTGGCTCTTCCCAATGACAATCAGTGTCTCAAATTCGAATAAAGGGCAGGAGCACCACTGATTGATTTAGAGCAGTCAGCTGATGCTCTGAGTCAATCAGTAGCTACATCTTCATGAAAATGGTACATACCATTTTTATGAGTGGGGAGCTACTGATCTGAATTTGAGAGGCCAAAAGTCATTGGATTGCAATCTTTGGGGTTAAACCATTCATGAAGGAAGTAGTAAGGCTGTGCCAGGGATCTCCTGGCATCATAACAGTTTTATTAAAATTAAGCTGTTGTGGTACCCACACAAGTACCTTAAAATAGTAATATGGTAGCTGTCAAAAGAGATTTCTACTATGCTCTATTTATCAGGTCAAACTAATAGCTGCAACATAAATAATGTTTCACAAATCAAGAATGCATATAGATTTTCTATGTTTAAAAAGTAACAGTATTACCACCATATATGATGTCAAATGTTATGTTGGAATCAATGTTATGTGTCTTTGCATATTGCACTATCTGTGAAATTCATTTGTTACACAAAAGTATCCCAATATGAGCAAGCGAACTCCCAGGTAAGGGAAATGGGTTCACCCGAGAAAGGGACTCCAAGGCGACAATATTGAGCCCCATTCTTGGCTCACCTTTGCGGTGTTAGCATTTTAACGACTCCATACAAATATCTCTATATTTTTTAATTTGTCTGCACTATTATTGTTTTCTATGTTTTCTTTTTGAGGGTATATCTATGCATAAAAGAGTGGTTTGAACCCGATCCTTGTCATACCTGTAAACCACTCTGAAAAGCTTGTTAAACGCACATATTGTAATAATTATTATACTCATGGAACAGGCGTCTGCGAAAGCCATGATGCATGCCAAGGCATTTGTTTTTTCATCTGTCAATGCAAAATAAAGTGCTTTAAAAAAAAAAAAAAGAGTTGTTCGAACAATAATGTAGGTATAACAAAAAGCAAAGTTTTAAAAAAATTTATAGGGATATAATTCTATTTCAGATTTTGTGTTATAAGCACTATAAATTGCACAAAGTACAAGTCCTTTAATTCTACTTTTTTAATGCACTTTAGTACACTTGTTTTTACAATTTGCACAAAATATTTGCACCTTTTACTGAAAAATTGCACAGAAATTTGAAGGAATTGATAACTGAGATCCCACTTTATAAGATTGGTAGTTTAAGAAGGTGTTCATGTAAATTATCACATAAAAAAAATTCAGTAAGTGCTCCACCATAACAACTTTTGGACTTCTAATAAGAAAAATGTATTCATACTTACCGTAATTTGCTTTTCCTGGCTATTATTCATGTACCTAATGGGTAAGCTCCTCCCTCTAGAAAATAAAACAGAAAAACTTATTAAACAATTAAGTTAGAAGGTATGACAGTATCTCCATTAATCCATGTTCTTCAGTCAAGTAACAAGCTTATCTGATAAAAAGGGAGGGATAACCAAATGCTGACATGAATAATAGCCAGGAAAACAAATTACTGTAAGTATGAATTCATTTTCCTCATTCCTGAATAGGCATGGCAGCATTTAACTAGTGGCAATACCCAAGCAGTAAGAAAACACAAGGATGGTGATGCCAACATTATTTATTAAATGTGTGAGGAATTAAAAACTAAAAGACCAAACAGTGAATCAACTACTGAAGAAACATCCATCCTGTAGTGACGTACAAATATTTTAAGCGAGTAGAGCAGATGTATTAAAACTACAGCTTCCATGATGCTTTGTCATTCAAAAAGTATACAAAGAATCATGGGAGTTTTATTTCTACAATATCTGGGGTTCTACCTTTAGGGCACCCCTGGAGTAGAGGGTGCATTGATACCCTTTGGTATCCTGGACTTTGTAAGCTCTGGAGAGGACCGTAATAATCCATTAACAGAGAGTGAAAACGGAGATAGCTTCTTCCTTACAAGGTATAATGAACAGTTGTTTAGACTTTCTCTATGGGGTTGTTGTACACTGAATATAAACAGAGAGACAGTTCTTTAAGTTAGAGTGTGGCGTATACTCTAGTCTTTATTTATTCTTTATTTATCTATCACACAAGGTTTTGGGAATCCTTGCATTGTATACCGCAGCCTTTATTGTAATCTAGTGAGTGTCTATACCCTTTGAGTTCTTTAAGTTAAGCTTGTGACATCTTTCTCCCTCCTGAGAAGATGGATCAGAAAAATAATCTGGACAATCTCCTAGTTTAGATGATAGACGAAGAACAACACTATTATGGAAGAATAATATTATGGATCTTCAACTCTAGATCTGCTACTCTTCTGGCTGAAACTAATGCAAGTAGAAGCAGCATCTTCTGTAATAGCTTTGTAATAGACATTACCTCCAATGGTTCAAAAGATGCATTTGATAGAGCATGAAACAACATTGGGAGATCCCACAGAGCCATAAAAAGTGGGGAGTAAAACCCCTAAAACCTTTCCTTTTTTGGTACAGAAAGGATGACATGTTTCTGAAGAAGGGTAGAGATATAATTAATGAAAGCCCTTCTTTTTAAGGATTGGCACAGACTCTTGTCCTTATAAAACATGGAGGAGGAAAATTTTCTTAAAATCCAAGGGTGAATGCTGCAGCAAGACCGATTTTCCTCTCCTTTCTCTCCTCTCACACATCTCCCCTCTGTCAGTCCTTACATTGGCTTCCTGTATCCTATATGAGTCAATTCAAGGTACTAATCCACACCAATAAAGCACTGACCAATTCTAGCCCCTCCTATATCTCTTGACTGATCAACAAGTATGCCCCTTCTCGGTCTCTCTGCTCTGCCTGTGACCTTCTGTCCGCTGCTCGCACCCGTACGGCGAACTCACGCTTGCAGGACTTCTCTTGGGTGGCTCCTTTCCATTGGCATAGCCTGCCAATGACCATCAAGCTCCCCCCTAGTCTTCAATCATTTAAAAAATGCCTCAAAACCCATCTCAGTAGGAAAGCTTATGGCTTATGGTGTCTTCTTACCCCCTTATCCAGATCTTCCTCTATGTCTATGATCCAATATCTTCTGACTCTGGACATAGCCTAAATGGAAACTGCTGGATGACAGCCTAATTGTGCAGCTAGAAATTATTTTGATAAGTTAGCCCAGTCCTTTTATCCATGGGATTCCTAAGGGAAGCATTGTTGTTGCAGGGTAGATTATTTAGCCATCTTAATGCTTGACTCATCCACCTTAGTGTTGGAGGTCCATAGCTTGGAATCCACGTTGTTAACTGGATAAAGTTTGGAGAGCCATCCCCGCAGGGAAAAATTTTTCTCAGTAGTGGCCCATTCTGGTTTCACAAGATTCTTAATGGGTCTATGTGCTGTAAAATATGATGTTTTACAGCTCAGATCTTCAAACTATTTATCAGAGGCCAAGGTTGTGATTTTTATTGGATTTCCAAAGTTCTTCTGACTAAGGAAATTAGATGCTCAATTGCAGTGGGATCCAAATGACATGGGCTATCAGACGAGTCTTCTTTGTTGGAAGAAATAGGATCAAACTCTATAGAGCCTGTTTCATCTCGTCTATCATATTCAGAAGAGTCAGAATCTAATTGGAAAAATTCAAGTGTGGGTCTTTTTCCTCTGGTGTATTTAGCAATACCTTCTGCCACTATCTGCTTTATCCATAAGGCAATATCTTGAGCTGAGGTAGAAGCCTGAGGTGGCTTTTTCTCTCATGCTAATTCTAAGAGAATTGTAAAACTGTTGAGAAATTATTATTATTATTGGTATTTATATAGTGCTAGCATATTCCATAGCACTTTACAATATTATTAGAGAGGGAGATTTAACAATAAATTAGACAAAATAAACTTACAGGAACAATAGGTTGAGGAGGGTCCTGCTCAAACAAGCTTACATGAGATATAATCCTAAAATCCCTTTTGTGTGCAAGCGAACAATGTTTATTACATTTGTCTTAATGTACCTTTCTGGATCCATGGCTCTATTAGCTCAGTATTTTTATAATACATTACTTCTGGTTATTTCTATATTTATTACTCTAAATGAGTGGTCAAATTCTTTGACTTGAAGGTAAAAACTCTGGGTGCTTGTAAAATGTTGTATTTGTGGAAATTGTGTTGATTTACAAAATTTTGAGCCACCTCCAATGTCTGTTGCAAAAATATTTTGAGAAAGCTAATAAACCAGATATGATGCCTTACCATATACTATTTTTTTTTTAATTAAACATAACCCATTTCAATACCATTGTTATATGAAAGGATTTAACAAATTCTGTCCATAAAGAGGTCAACCATATTTACTACAATTTACTACATCGGAAGAAATATTTTAATTGTATTTGTGCATAGCTATGTTATACTGTACTCCATATCTAAGAGGAAATCAAGACATCAGGCAAATGAGAGAGTTAGTTTATACTGAAATCAGACATCCAGGCCACTTATGTGTGACTTCTCACATCTTATAGAGTAGTAGTTGCAGTTGTAAGTTCTGACCTCCCATACAATCAAATTAACCCCTTTTGAAATTGACAATACCACCTCTACCAGGCAGCCAGTTCATATATGCACAAATTTTTGTTTTACTGAACCGATCTGAGCGCTTTTTGGATATATATTGTGTGCTCAGACCGGGGCTATTATTTTTGTGGGGTTCCGATGCTTTTGTCATGTTTTTTGTGAGATATAAAAATTGTATGTAAGTTTTCGTATTTGAGAGATAATTGGCTAGCTTAACTGGAGCTCAATTATCTCTCAAACAAAATGGCTGGTGGCAAGGAAACCCCTGTGATTTTGTATTAGAAACCCCATGCTAGAGGCACTGTATAAAAAGCCAAGTGTGGCCTAATAAAGTCCAGATTGCTGCTTTTACCCAATATGACTGGTTGCGTCCATTATATTGGGGGAACTCTACACAAAGTGAATACTTTCACTTAATTCAGAACATCTGGAATTAGGACTAGTGGAGGATTGAAGGAATAACAGCAAGAGACTCACAAACCTGTGACACCTACCCAGTGCCGTTTTTAAAAAAAGGTTGTGTTATATTGTATTATTGTTTTTCAATTTGTACATACACATATTTTTGCTGTTTCATAGAAGAATGATATTGTCATTGTGAAGAAGTGCCCTTCGCCACTTGTGCCTGGAGAGGACTAATTACCAGCCTCTTGCCGTATGACTAAGGTCCCTGGGAGATTTTGCCAGTTAGAAACACCATTTGGACTTATTGGTGTTTTAAAAGGCTGTTCTGGCCCTTTAAATGGTACTGGCACAGTTCTGCAACTGTCATATTTTCAAACACTGACTGAACTTAACTGTCATTTTGTTTTCCTCTGAGGAGGAGTTGTTTTGCTGCATGAGTGCTGTTGCTTGTGTGTGCTCATTAAATAGACCTGCTTGACCCTTTCTTGAAGCCTTGGCTCATGCTTGGGGGATGGGATAAGTCTGCAGTGCTGATGGTGTCGGTTGGAGTCCTTGGTAAGCACTAGGAGCATCGATTGACGGAGGTACTCGGTCGGAGTGTCAGTGGGTCCGTCACATTTGGTGGCAGCGGTGGGATGGCGTCCTAGTGTGAGGAGAAACAGCTTGGAGACACTGGTAACGTTACAGAGCTACAAGTGAGGGCAACGCTGGCACTCATGCAGCACCCCTGTCTACAGCGGAATCCAAGGCGCGAATCGGAGCGCTAGTGGCCCAGAGTGGGGCAAAGCAAACATAACCTGTTGCTAAGAGGGCGACGCTTACATCACTGAGGTAATGAGGCGGCTAGTCGAGTATGGCCCAAACCCTTAGGAAGAGGTGATCATCCGTATCATGCAAGAGTTGGATGAAGAGAACCAAGCAGCACGGGAATGTGAGTTCAGATTGTGGAGACTGGGGCTGGGGACAACTGGTCTCCCTCCCCAGCAGCAGTGCACTGTGCAGAGGGAAGAGACAACCGGTCTCCTTCCCCAGCAGCAACCAGAGGTACCCGAAGTAGGGGACCTCATAGACTGGTCCTGTGAGGAACCCCAACAGGCAGGTGGAGATGGGACCAAGGTCTCTCTACTGGCCCCACAGGGATGCTGGGCAGTCGGCCCAGATCCCCAACTGCACCTAGAGCTACCGGCTGAGGAGGCAGGTGGTCTTTTATCCCAAGTCCTGGGGGACCTCATAGACTTGCACTGGGAGGAACCTCAAATGGTAGGTGGAGATGGGACCGAGGTCTCTCTACCGGTTCTACAGGGATGTTGGGCAGCCGACCCAGATCCCCAGCGGCAGTACATCTCACAGGGAGAGGAGACAACCGGTCCCCCTCCCCAGCGGCAGTGTATCCTACAGGAAATGGAGACAATCGGTCTCCCTCCCCAGCAGCAGTGTGCCTCCCAGGGAGCAGAAGGTGTCGTCCTTCCTCCCCAGCGGCAGTATGTCTTATCGGGAGAGGAGACAGTCGGCCTCCCTCCCCAGTGGCTGAATGTGTTGGTGGGAGAAGAGACAACTGGTCTCCCTCCCCAACAGCAACCAGAAGTAGCCGAGGTAGGGGACCTCATGGACTGGTCCTGGGAGGACCCCCAAATGGCAGGTGGAGATAGGACCGAGGTCTCTCCACCGGCCCTACAGGGATGCTGGGCAGCTGGCCCAGATCCCCAACTGCAATTGGAGCCCCAGGGAGAGGAGGCAACGGTCTCTCTCCCCAGTGGCAGTGTGAGCTTCAGGGAGAGGAGACAACTTGTCTCGCTCCCCAGTGGCAGCAGGAGTACCAGGATCAGGAGGTAGGTGACCCCTCCCCTCCACAACCAACCCCTAACCTGGTACTGGGTTTAGTGGAGAAGATGTTAGCCTCCACTGACCCCCTTCCAGCAGAAGAGCTGGCATCCGGGCAGAGCATGATTGGCCTCTGCCTTTCCTTGCCCTCTTGGTCAGAGACTGAATACCCACCGGCCAACCCAGCAGAAGCGCTGGCATCAGGGCAGAGCATTGCTGGCCTCACCCCACTAGTTCCCCTCAGCAACCTGGGACATACAGGCCAGAGCCGGACACCAGGAATCACCAGGTGTAGTAATGGTGTATTGTGGGTGGGCTACTCTGTTAACTGTTTGTTGTGGGTGGGCTACTCGACTAACTCAGGTACTGACCGACAGAAGGTCAGGTACCTGGTTAGTCTCCCCCTCCAATAGGATGATGTGTGACAAAGTGCCCGTCGCCACTTGTGCCTGGAGAGGACTAATAACCATCCTCTTGCCGTATGACTATGGCCCCTGGGAGATTTTGCCTGTTAGAAACACCATTTGGACTTATTGGTGTTTTAAAAGACTGTTCTGGCCCTTTAAATGGTACTGGCACAGTTCTGCAACTTCCAATAACTGTCATATTTTCAAACTCTGTCTGACCCTTATAACTGTCATTTTGTTTTCCTCTGAGGAGCTGTTGCTTTGTGTGCTCATTAAAACAGACCTGCTTGACCCTTTCTTGAAGCCTTGGCTCATGCTTGGGGGGTGGGATAAGTCTGCAGTGCTGATGGTGTCGGTTGGAGTGCTTGGAGTCCTCGGCAAGCACTAGGAGCATCGATTGACGGAGGTACTTGGTCAGAGTGCCAGCGGGTCCATCACAGTCGTTAATAAAGTAAGGAAGAAGAAAGTAGGAAAACAACAGAAGGTAGAAAAAAAAGGAGAGATATGGACTGGGACAAATTAGACACACAAAAAGTTCTAATTACTTTTATTTCTAATTCAAATAGCTTGAAGAGGAAACAAAATTATTCTTTGTTGAATACATCCTAACACCAACACTGAACTTTGATTCAATAAAAAAATTTAAGTTTGAACTGTGACATGCACAAATTCAAAGAACATAGCCTTTCGATAATACTGAAATAAGAATCTTAGAATTTAGGAGATATTTTTATAATTTACAGAAGTCACAATTGAAAGGAATCTTTGTAAATACATCATATGAACATTTGTTTTTTAATAAATTGGAATAGTTTTGATGTTGATGCTTAAACCAATGAAATTGAGGCCAGTGTATCCAAATAATTACTTTAGAAGGGCTTGTTCAGAAAACATCAATAAATATGTATACATTTTTATATATAAAAAAAAACAGTAAAGGTTTAGAGAATGCGGAAAAATAAGCCATTTGGTATATTGCAAAGATGCAGATATGTTGCTCAATTATGAAATGCATGTTTATACTAAACATAAGCTAGCAGATGATCATCCCTTTAATTTAACCCTCTGAATGCAAGAAAGGTGTGAAATGTAATGCTTTGAAGCTAAGTTGATAAATTGCACATCTTTCTGGCACTCAAAGGGATAACAATGTTTAAAATACACATATACTTTGTAATAAAAGCAGCATTAGGAGAAGCCATTTGACAGTGAAAGGTTGTTGCAATCCATCAGAATGATTGCCCTCTGTGCACTTGCTACAATCTTCTTTGCAGAGCTGACAGAGTGAAAGTGTTTGCATCACTTCTGAATTATAACTTCTTACTGCCCTTCTTCCTGTTTTGAAAAAAAAAAAGTCACACATATTTTTAATAACGGAATGATATTATCATAACAAATGCATGAATGCTTGCAACTGTAAAATTATAATATGAATATTAGTCAAACTGCATTTGATGATCTTATTTTTCAATTATCTAGGTCTAGGGCATAATTTAACCCCTTAGTGACCAGACCATGTTTCAATTTTCTTATCGTTAAGGACCAGGGCTCGTTTTACATTTCTGCGGTGTTTGTGTTTAGCTGTAATTTTCCTCTTACTCATTTACTATACCCACACATATTACATACCGTTTAGCTTGCCATAAATGGTCTTTCTGAAGATACCATTATTTTCATCATATCATATAATTTACTATAAATAAAAAATATAAAATATGATGAAAAAATTAAAAAAAAAACTTTTTCAAACTTTGACCTCCAAAATCTGTTACGCATCTACAACTGCCAAAAAACACCTGTGTTAAATAGTTTCTCAATTTTGTCCTGAATTTAGAAATACCCAATGTTAACATCAGGGCCGGCCTTAGGCAATTAGGCGCCCTGTGCAAAAAGTCTTCACGGCGCCCCCCCCACCTCCCACCAAGTTGCCTGAATACAGTAACACACACAGGCACCGGGGACGCCACTTTGCAGGGGGCGGCAAAAAAAAGCATCCCTCCAAACCCCCAGGCAGATCCCTTGCTTGCCTCGCATCCTGGGGGGCTCAAGAGCTGACTGGCTGGCCACTTTTGAGCCCCCCCAAGGCTGGCAGCGGGCAGCGAAGGAGCATACTCACCTGAGCTCTTCCTGCTCAGCTTCCTCTGCGCCGCTTAATGAAGCCGGGAGCCAGAATATGACGTCAGTCCGGCTCCCGGCATCACTAAGCGCTGCTTACTCAGCCTGTGCGCCCCCTGCCTGCCCGCCCAGCAGCCACACTGGACTGCTGGTAAGAAATCCACTCCAGCTTTCCCAGGGAGGCTGGGTGGATTTAAAATAAATGTAAAAAATATTAGTTTGTGAGTGTTAGTGGAAATGTGTGTGTCTGTGAGTGTTTATTTTGAAGTGAATGTGTGTGTGTGTGTGTCTGTAAGTGTGTAATTGTGTGTGTCTGTAAGTGAATGTGTGTGTGTCTGTGAGTGAATGTGTGTGTTGGTCAGTGAGTGTATATGTCAGTCAGTGAGTGTGTATGTGTCAGTCAGTGAGTGTGTATGTGTCGTCAGTGAGTGTGTATGTGTCGTCAGTGAGTGTGTGTCGGTCAGTGAGTGTGTAGGTCAGTGAGTGTGTATGTGTCGGTCAGTGAGTGTGTGTCGGTCAGTGAGTGTGTAGGTCAGTGAGTGTGTATGTGTCGGTCAGTGAGTGTGTGTCGGTCAGTGAGTGTGTAGGTCAGTGAGTGTGTATGTGTCGGTCAGTGAGTGTGTGTCAGTCAGTGTGTATGTGTCGGTCAGTGGAGTCGTGCATCTTTCAGTGAGTGCTTGCATCTGTCAGTGAGAGTGTGCATCTGTCAGTGTGTGTCCAAGTAATAGTGTATGTGTGTATGTCATTGTTTGTCAGTGGATATGAGAGTGTGTGTCTGTCAGTGAGTGTGCGTCTGTCAGTGAGTGAGCGTCTGTCAGTCAAAGTGCGGCCTTGACAGGAAGGGGTGGGGGAAATTTAAACTCGGTTACAGGCATGTACACACACACTCAGTTAAAGGCAGTCACACATACAGGCACAGGCATAAACAATGGCACAGCTACAGCGACACACACAGACAGACAGTCACATAGGCAGTCACACACACAGACAGACACACAGTAACACACACATAGACAGTTATACACACACAGGCAGGCAGTCACACAGATAGAAAGTCACACACACAGGCAGGCAGTCACACACAGACAGATAGTTACAGACAGACACACAGGCAGGCAGGCAGTCACATACAGGCAGTCACACACACAGGCAGTCACACACAGAGACAGACAGTCACACACACAGACAGTCACACACACACAGGCAGTCACACACACGGGCAGTCACACACACGGGCAGTCACACAGACAGACAGTCACACAGACAGACAGTCACACAGACAGACAGTCACACACACAGGCAGTCACATACATGGGCAGTCACACAGACAGACAGTCACACACACAGACAGTCACACACAGGCAGGCAGTCACACACAGAGACAGTCACACACACACACACAGAGAGACAGTCACACACACACACACACACACACAAGGACAGGCAGTCACACAGACAGTCACACACACACACACACAGACAGTCACACGCACACAGGCAGGCAGTCACACAGACAGTCACACACACACACAGACAGTCACACAAACAGGCAAACAGTCACACACACACACTTACCTCTTTCCAGTGGATGCAGTTGGCTGATGGTGAAGCATCTTTCCCTCTTCCTGTACAGCAGGGGCTTCGGGAGGTATTAGCCCCGTCTCCGCCTCTCGATAAGCCCCGCCTCCGCCGCTCGGTAAACCCCGCCCCCTCTGCCGCGATTTTTTTTATTTTATTTTTTTTTTTTAATAGACCCGGGTGGAGGCCGGCCATGAGTGAGCTGTGTCGGCCACAGGGCGCCCCCTGTTCCATGGCGCCCTGTGCGGTCGCACAGCTCGCACACCCCTAAGGCCGGCCCTGGTTAACATGTTCTTAGATGTTTTTGGAAAGTTATAGGGCTATAAGTACAAGTAGCACTTTGCTATTTCCAAACCATTTTTTTTTTCAAAATTTATGCAAGTTACATTGTAACACTGATATCTGTCAGGAATCTCTGAATAACCTTTTACATGTATATATTAGTTAAAAGAAGACAACCCATGATATTAAACTTGGGGTATTTTGACTCTTTTCATGCAAACATTTTACCACCAATCTAAGCCAAATAAAAAAAAAGAGAATAATACTATAATAATGCAATTTAAGAATACATGTTCTGAGAACTTTAAGGGTTACTGTCAAAGAATACCCCAATAAGTGTTCAGCAACATCTGAGTACAGTGATACTACCCATGTAGAAGTGTGCTGGGTTCTCTGGGGGCTAAATGACCTTATTTGGAGGGTGTGCATTCCAGTTTTCCAGTTTGGAAGTTTCACAGCTGGTCATCAAGCACCCATGTCCAATTTGGGACATTTTTAAAGCCGACAATGTAATTTACCCCATCAAATCATATATTTTTCAAAAGTAGACACACTAGGGTATTTCAAATGGTGGTATTTTAACACTTGCCATGCACTAATTCTACCACTAGTCTTTGTCAAACTTTTGGGTATTCATTTTAAATGTTCTATGTTTATATATATATATATATATATATATATATATATATATATATATATATATATATATATATATATATATATATATATATATATATATATATACACACATATACATATAATACGTGTGTATACATACACACACACACACACACACACACAGACTTTATATCCTATATATGTATACTATATGATAATTAAAGCATTTTATAATATACTATACATATATACAGGGAGTGCAGAATTATTAAGCAAATGAGTATTTTGACCACATCATCCTCTTTATGCATGTTGTCTTACTCCAAGCTGTATAGGCTCGAAAGCCTACTACCAATTAAGCATATTAGGTGATGTACATCTCTGTAATGAGAAGGGGTGTGGTCTAATGACATCAACACCCTATATCAGGTGTGCATAATTATTAGGCAGCTTCCTTTCCTTTGGCAAAATGGGTCAAAAGAAGGACTTGACAGGCTCAGAAAAGTCAAAAATAGTGAGATATCTTGCAGAGGGATGCAGCACTCTTAAAATTGCAAACCTTCTGAAGCGTGATCATCGAACAATCGAGCGTTTCATTCAAAATAGTCAACAGAGTCGCAAGAAGCGTGTGGAAAAACCAAGGCGCAAAATAACTGTCCATGAACTGAGAAAAGTCAAGCGTGCAGCTGCCACTATGCCACTTGCCACCAGTTTGGCCATATTTCAGAGCTGCAACATCACTGGAGTGCCCAAAAGCACAAGGTGTGCAATACTCAGAGACATGGCCAAGGTAAGAAAGGCTGAAAGGCGACCACCACTGAACAAGACACACAAGCTGAAACGTCAAGACTGGGCCAAGAAATATCTCAAGACTGATTTTTCTAAGGTTTTATGGACTGATGAAATGAGAGTGAGTCTTGATGGGCCAGATGGATGGGCCCGTGGCTGGATTGGTAAAGGGCAGAGAGCTCCAGTCCGACTCAGGCGCCAGCAAGGTGGAGGTGGAGTACTGGTTTGGGCTGGTATCATCAAAGATGAGCTTGTGGGGCCTTTTCGGGTTGAGGATGGAGTCAAGCTCAACTCCCAGTCCTACTGCCAGTTCCTTGAAGACACCTTCTTCAAGCAGTGGTACAGGAAGAAGTCTGCATCCTTCAAGAAAACATGATTTTCATGCAGGACAATGCTCCATCACACGCGTCCAAGTACTCCACAGCGTGGCTGGCAAGAAAGGGTATAAAAGAAGAAAATCTAATGACATGGCCTCCTTGTTCACCTGATCTGAACCCCATTGAGAACCTGCGGTCCATCATCAAATGTGAGATTTACAAGGAGGAAAACAGTACACCTCTCTGAACAGTGTCTGGGAGGCTGTGGTTGCTGCTGCACGCAATGTTGATGGTGAACAGATCAAAACACTGACAGAATCCATGGATGGCAGGCTTTTGAGTGTCCTTGCAAAGAAAGGTGGCTATATTGGTCACTGATTTGTTTTTGTTTTGTTTTGAATGTCAGAAATGTATATTTGTGAATGTTGAGATGTTATATTGGTTTCACTGGTAATAATAAATAATTGAAATGGGTATATATTTGTTTTTTTGTTAAGTTGCCTAATAATTATGCACAGTAATAGTCACCTGCACACACAGATATCCCCCTAACATAGCTAAAACTAAAAACAAACTAAAAACTACTTCCAAAATATTCAGCTTTGATATTAATGAGTTTTTTGGGTTCATTGAGAACATGGTTGTTGTTCAATAATAAAATTAATCCTCAAAAATACAACTTGCTTAATAATTCTGCACTCCCTGTATGATTTCATTATAAGTGTATTTTGAGATATATGTGTATATATCTCAAAGTACACTTAAAATGAAATCATATATATGCATTATATATGTATACCCTACCTCGGGGATCTGTACTTGGACCCATTCTCTTTAATATTTTTATTAGTGATATTGCAGAAGGTCTTGATGGCAGTAGAAAGAGGGAAGTGCTCATGACATTGTACAGAACACAGGTGAGACCTCACTTGGAGTATTGTACACAGTACTGGAGACCGTATCTTCAGAAAGATATTGATACCTTAGAGAGGGTTCAGAGAAGGGCTACTAAACGGGTTCATGGATTGCGCGATAAAACTTACCAGGAAAGGTTAAAGGATCTTAACACGTATAGCTCGGACGAAAGACGAGACAGGGGGGATATGATAGAAACATTTAAATACATAAAGGGAATCAACACAGTAAAGGAGGAGACTATATTTAAAAGAAGAAAAACTACCACAACAAGAGGACATAGTCTTAAATTAGAGGCACAAGGGTTTAAAAATAATATCAAGAAGTATTACTTTACTTAGAGGGTAGTGGATGCATGGAATAGCCTTCCAGCTGAAGTGTTAGAGGTTAACACAGTAAAGGAGTTTACGCATGCGTGGGATAGGCATAAGGCTATCCTAACTATAAGATAAGGCCAGGGACTAATGAAAGTATTTAGAAAATTGGGCAGACTAGATGGGCCGAATGGTTCTTATCTGCCATCATATTCTATGTTTCGATGTTTCTATAATATATTATAAAATGTTTGAATTATTTTATAATATATTATATATATTTTAATTTTTTTTTTACTTTTTAGCAGCTTGGGGGACTGTCTGACAGCTCAGACAGTCCCCCTGCTGGCAGCTCCGAGACTCCTATTGCAGCAATGTTATTGTGGTGATCCCATGGCCTTGGAGGGCCGGGGTGGCTGGAGCTGCTGCAGGGTGACTGCTGGGGTCTCTGGCAGTCCCCCCTGACCGTGATCGCCGTGGATCGCTGGTCCAGGTAAGTCCAGGGCTCCTATTTGCCGCAGTCATTCTAGGTACGTCCGCGGTCCTTAACAACCGTTTTTGTCGGGCGTACATAGTATGTCCACTGTCGTTAAGGGCATATACATATATATATATATATATATATATATAAATCTAATATATCCTTGCACTCACGCTTTCTGGCTGTTGTTGGTCGGGTGCTTGAAATCCAGGGAAAAATATGTATATTTGTAGATAGTGATCAGCACACTCGGACTTTGAAGATTAAAACTTACTGTTTACTAAATATCCATTAAAAGATCAACGTTTCAGTTCCATCTGGAACTTTCATCCGGATCAGGCATACAATATCACATAAAAAAGTGCATTTATATACATAAAGTGTAAGTGAAATTAACAGAAAATGACTTACCCCTGTGCTTAGAATGGTGGGAGTGATACCCCTGGTGTCCACCATCATTCCGTGCGCATGCGCGGACGAGGCCACGCCCCTACGTAACGTGATGACGTCGCGCGTTGCTGCGGCAACGTTGAAACCACGTGGGGTATAAACAAGGAAGTGACTAATGAATGAACTACGTGTATATCCGGTTGCCGTAGCAACCCGGCTCTATATCCAGTAATATTAAAAAATACAAGTCCCACTTGATTCAAATAAAACACACCTACAATTGAGATATTAAATGGAAGGTAGAGTGTACCAAGATATATAATAGTACATTTATGTGCTAAAAGTGCACTGTGAAATATAGATGCTTAATCTATTCAATAATAATAATATTAGGGTGGCACTTAAAAAAGCCTAATTTGCCTAAAGTGCCAATGTGGACATTTTAAAGTGCTGTGAAATAAACCAGTATGTAAAAAATTATACTGAAGTGTATGTCTATTATTAAAGTGCCATACTTTCATGTGAATAATATATAAAGTGCAAAAAGTGCTAATAACATGCTATAAAGTGCAAAAATGTGCATAATTCATGTGCAATTACTACTTCAATAATAAAACATTATTTATAAAAAACCATCCACTGATATATTGCTATTAAATTAAATCAATATATCAAATGTCCATCTGTAAAAGTACAAGTTAGTTAAACTAAAAAATAGAACTATTACATACTTTAAAAACATTATTCCTATTGCTTTAGGGGTTCTTAATTTAAAGAAACGAATGATAAGAAATCAATTCATTAAGTCCTTTGGGAGCAATCGTGTTTAATTGGAAAATCCATTCTGTCTCTCTATTGAGGAGCATTTTACCACGATCACCCTCTCGCCTAGGTATAGGGATGTGATCTATTGCAATAAATTTCAAGGAAGAGAGTGGGTGTTTCATTGTCAAAAAATGTTGTGCCACAGGTTGTTCTGAATGTCCATCTCTATATGCCACACGTATTGCTGATCTGTGTCCACGTATTCTCTCACACAATGGGGTTTCGGTTTTACCGATATAGACTAACCCACATGGACATGTTAATTTGTAGATCACAAAAGGTGTTTTGCACGTAATTGTGTGTTGTATCCTAAACACCCTGTTGCTGTGTGGGTGTTGGAATGATTTTGCTGGAGTCATATGGCTACATGTAACGCACCCTAAACAACGGATGCTACCACGGTGTTGAATTTCTACTTCTTGACTGTAACTTTTAATGGGGTCCGTGTGTACCAAAATGTCCTTTAATGTTTTGTTTCTCTTGAAACAAATTAACGGATTTTCCTTAAATACTTTGGGTAAGGTGTCGTCACTTGCAAGCATTTTCCAATTTTGTTTGACAATTTTAGCTATTTTGGGCGAAGCATCATTATAAGCCATTGGAAACACTATAGCTGGTGGTTTTCTGATCCGTGTGGTGGTACTGGCATTACGTGCATCTTGTTGTGCCTTTAACAACTCCTGTCTATGATAACCTCTTTCAAGAAATTTCTTATTCATTTCTTCCAACTGTTCTTCCATCTTATGTTCATCTGAATTATTGCGTACGACTCTTAAAAATTGTGCCTTGGGAAGGGATTTTTTCAGCATTCTCGGATGTGCACTTTTGTTGTGCAACAATGTATTCCGGTCAGTATCTTTCTTATACAAACAATATGTCACACCATGTTCTTTAATAGATATCTCCAAATCTAAATATTGGACCATGCTTGTACTAATATTAGATGTAAATCTGACTGGAGTATTAAGTTCATTCAGATATTGAACCATTTGCTGTGCCTCCAATTCCGTGCCTTTCCAAAAGATCAACAAATCGTCGATGTAACGAAAGTATGCCGTAATAAGATGGTTGAATTTAGACAAAATATGTTGTTTCTCATAAATGTACATATAGGAGTTGGCATACATGGGGGCCATCGCTGCCCCCATGGACGTGCCCGCCACCTGTAGAAACCAGTCGTCCTCGAACCTGAAATAGTTATGTTGGAGGGTTAAAGATAACAGTTCCAATACATATTCTATTGGTGGTCCATCATATGTAGTGGCCATACAAAGAGTTTGTCTCATTGCTTCAATTCCTTCTTGGTGTGGAATTATTGTGTAGAGATTACTAACATCCATTGTAATCAAAATGATGGGTTCCTTGCCAAAGTTTAATGAATGCATTTTCTTTATAAGTGTCGGTGTATCCTTAATACAAGTTTGTATCTCTGCTATAGGTGCTTGAAACAAGGAGTCCAGCCATTTTGCTATTGGTTCCAAGATGCCTCCTATTGCTGACACTATAGGTCTCCCCGGTGGTTTAATGGGATTCTTGTGTATCTTTGGTATAGTATATATAATTGGAGTCTTTGGATTCCTTTTCAATAAATAGTTATATAGTTGTAAATCTATAAAGCCTGCTTCAAGTCCCACAAAGAAAATAGCAACAATTATAGAGAACACTATCTATAATTGTTGCTATTTTCTTTGTTGGATCACCTTGTAATTGTAGATATACCGTGACATCTTGCAATTGTCGTCTGATTTCTCTTGCATAATCACTGTAGTTCATGACTACGATGCCCCCTCCTTTGTCAGCAGATCTAATGACAATAGTAGAATCCTCAGCCAAATTTTTAATCATTTTCATCTGTGGTATGGAGATATTCCTCCTAGAGACTTTGTGATTGCGTATAGTCTCTTGTGTAAGTCGTGCCACTGTAGAAAGATATGTTTTAATTGAGGCTTTATGGGTCTGTGGATCAAAATCAGATTTAGGTCTTAATTTTGTCGTATATTGATTCGGTATATCAATATTCACTTGGGTCTGTAATGATTCTTGTTCTTTTGGTCTGTAGTAATGTTCCTTAAGACGCATATTCCTCCCAAATTTAAATAGTTCCACATTCCATTTGAACAAATTAGGGGATGCCGTGGGTACAAAGGAAAGGCCATGTTCCAAAATTTTTAATTCTTGTTTGTCCAACACCCTATGAGATAGGTTGAAGATAGGTGTTACTTCCTCATTGGAGGTTTGCCTCGTAGTGTTGAATTTTTACAGTTACAATAAAATTATATATATATATATATATATATGAGAAAACAACGGTTTGGCTGCACTCACCTAAACATACTTAAATGGGGTGCTGCTGAGAGCCAAAAAGTACAGTAAAAATGAAAGTCCTGCGCACTTACTTATCTACTAAACAGTTATTTTAGTGCTAAACAATTTTGTTAGTTTTATTAAAAACACCTAATCTAGGCAAAAAATAATGGGGGTTTAGTTACATTATATGATCATACATTGCATAAGCCTGCCACAACGCCAATGTACCACATCTTTGGCAGGTCCTACTCTGTCTGCTAAATGAGCTACTCACTTGGGGAAATCCTTCCATCTCGAGTGAGTAGCTCATTTAGCAGACAGAGTAGGACCTGCCAAAGATGGGGTACATTGGCATTGTGGCAGGCTTATGCAATGTATGATCATATAATGTTTCTAAACTCTCACTGCCAGGCTTCATGTGGAGCAGCCCGGAAGTGATCCCTCCGCCCGGAAGTGATCGCTCCATCCAGTAGCCCCCGGCAGTGAGGGGGTATTGTGGCAATGCCTCAACATTGAGACATTGCTGCAATACCATTAGAGCTGCTGGAAGTGATCATGATCGCTTCCAGAGCTCTAATTACCCCAGGACGTATCAGGTACATCCGCGGTCCTTAAGGACCATTTTTTGTCTGATGTACCTGATACGTCCGTGGTCCTTAAGGGGTTAACTTTTTAAATTTTTCTGCATTTAAATATATTCACAAATTTGCAGTGTTATATTTTTATATGCTAGCTATGCATCCTTTGCTTAAAAAAATATTGTTTAATATTGTTAATAAAACAGTGTTTGGTAGTGAAGGAGTTAAACAAAATATAAAACAGTTTATTTTTATATTTGAGAATCCAAAGTGTTTTTTAACCCTTTAGTGACCGTGGACGTATCAGGTACGTCTGACAAAAAATGGTCGTTAACAACCTCGGACGTACCTGACACGTCCGTGGCACATTTGAGCGCTGGAAAGGGTTGTGATCACTTCCAGACATTCTTAGGGTATTGCAGCGATGCCTGCAATACGCCCCTCATTGCCAGACCGCTGAGTGATCGCTCCCTACGTGGCGCCCGGCAGTGAAGTAGAGCATTGGTAGCCATCAGGCAGGTTTCCAATGCTCTGCCTGTCTGCTGAGTGCCTCAATAAATTAATTAAATAAATTTTAGAAATGGAAAAAAATATATATATATATATAACTAAACCCCCCCCCCACCCAGGACCTCTGAAAGAGCGGTCACTTGGCCACAATAGACGTCCAGGCATCTGCCTGCAGGGGTACTGCCTGAACTGACTGTGAAAATAGTAAAAAAAAAAAAAAAAAGTTTATAAATTAAAATTTATATATATATATATCTTGTATTTAACATCATACTAACTGCATTTATTATATATTTATTAATATATACATATGTATTGTGTATATATATATATATATATATATATATATGCATACACACATATATATACATATACACATTATTAGAAAAAATTATTAATAATTAATTTAAAATACATTTAAAAAAGTAAAAATATATAATTTATCTAAAATATATATATATATATATATATATATGTAATTTTATTCTAACTGCATTTTTATATTAATATATATATATATATATATATTTAAATCAAAATACACTTAGAATGAAATTATATATATCTATGTATATATAAATAAATAAACATAATATGAAATATACAAATGTCCATATACATAATTACATAAATAATTTCATAAATATACACATAGACTTCAAATATATAAATATGTATATATATATATATATATATATATATATATATAGCTGAAGAATAATCCAAGATGCACTCTCAGGACTTGTGCAAAAAAATCTGTTTTATTTTAAATCATGTGCAAAAGAAAAACCAACATTTCGACCTCTGCAGGTCTTTTTCAACCTTGAAAAAGACCTGCAGAGGTCGAAACGTTGGTTTTTCTTTTGCACATGATTTAAAATAAAACGGATTTTTTTTTTTGCAAGCTGAGGACTTCCATCGACCCAGTGTTTTAATGACATGCACGGGAACATTTTGGCTAGAGGCTGTGGAGGCAGCTCCAATTCTGAAGGAGTGCCCCGAGTAGCTACTAGGGTTCAGACCAAGCCTGGTGATAAGCATTCGAACGTAAAGCATGAATTTTGACGTGGTGAGAATGGTATCGTGCAGCATTAGTAGAGGCCTTGTGGGCTGTGTTTGTTTTGTGGTTAAAAAAACGTCTAGTGCTTTAACTGGGCACCAATTGTTACCCGTGGGGTAGTAGTTAATGTGAACTGGTTCCCCCCTCTGACTTGTCTTAGTTTTAGGTAGAGACAGGACGTAGTAGTCTGTGTGTTTCGTGAGATGTGACGTGAGGAGGCACCCTTGGTTATGCAATTGGCCACTAACGGTGAATTCTCGTGGTCTAAGAAACCCGTAAAAGGCCAGATACATGGCGGCTTTAATAACCGCGTTTGTATTGGGTTCAAAAGGTGCTTGGTCGATTAGATTGGACAGGGATTTGAACATTCCTATGTCAATAGCCAATCTTTTGGGCGTAGCTGGACCGTCTGCCTTTGCTATACCCTTCAGTAGCGTGCGGATGGGGTATGAGGTTAAGAACCCTTTGTGGTTAGGGAATGAGTAGTACATGTGGTGTTGTATCCCCGTGAGATAAAGCTTGATGGTGTTATGTGTGAATTTTAACTTAAGGTGGCAAAAGGATGCAAAAGCCATTAGTGATGATATTTCGAACCAGTTGGATAGGTGATGGTCAGTCATGAATCGTTTATATAGGTGAAAAGCTCTGTTATATGAGTGTTGAGTGCTAGTGGACAAAGCTAATTTTGTGAGAGTGAGGCTGTGATGAAGTAGTTCATCTATTCCATGACAAGGTCTTGGAAGGTTGGCGCTGGGGTTGCCATACGAGCTGCCGAGGGTAGGGACCGTCTGAAAGCCTGAAATTGAAAGCGAGATAGCTGGTCAGCTGCCGTATTGTATATGCCGGGAACATGGGAGCATACAATGTGGAAGTGATGGGTGGCTGCCAGCCAAGTCAGTTTCCTAATGAAATTCACAATTATCAAGGAGGAAGAGCGGCCTTTGTTGATAATGTGGCATATTGCCATGTTATCAGAGAAACAGCGTACTGACTGACCTTCCCACAACCTACACCAAGTGACAGCTGCAGCAACTATTGGGTATACCTCAAAAAGGGCAGAGTTAGTGTGAAACCCCTCGATGCCCTGTGTTTCTGTTGGCCACGTCCCCCAGAGCCAATTTGTGCCAAAAATGGCCGCATATCCCGCGGATGATGCTGCATCTGTCCAAATGACAGGTGACTGAGAATCCAGCTGTGGAAGGAACATGCTCCTACCATTCCAGTCAGCGAGGAATCTGTACCACATCTGAAGGTCGGCAGTCGCAGGGCCGTTCAAAGATATGTGGGCATAGTCGTTGGTGAAGGTGGGGAACAGGGCGAGGAGCCTGGAAATGAAAGCCCTGCCCTGGGGGATTATGCGCATGGCGAAATTTAGTGAACCCAACAGAGATTGTAGTTCTTTACGGTTGCATGAGCCCCTGTGCATGTAGTGGTTAATGTCGTGTAGAATGTTATCAATCTTAGTTCTAGGGAGGCTGGCCATCATAGTTGCTGAATAGAGCAGAATACCTAGGAAGTTGATGACTGTGTCTGGACCTTCTGTCTTGGTGGGTGATACGGGGACGCCGAGTGCGGTGAATAGTTTGACAGCTTTGTGTAGGCTACACGGGGGGTTGGTGTTGGCTTCGATGAACAGAAAATCATCCAGATAGTGTATCACATTTTGGCACCTACTGGTATTAAGGAGGAGCCAACACAAAGCCTCAGCGAACGTGTCAAAGATCCTTGGACTACTCTTGGCTCCAAAAGTGAGTTTTGTAAAAAAGTAGTAGGCTTCTTGCCACTTAACTCCGTGTAGGTGCCATAACGAGGGGTGTATAGGTAACAGTTTAAAAGCATTGACTATATCCGTCTTGCTGAGCCAGGCCCCCACCCCCGCTGACCTGATAGCTGCAATAGCGTGGTCAATAGTGGAGTACTGTAAGGAAAATTCTTCCGAAGGAATCAATGAGTTTAGGCTGGGGATGGCTGAAGAGTGGGGAGCGGATAGGTCAATGATGAGCCTTTGTTTATTTGAATTTTTACTTGCGACCAGCCCGATAGGGTTAGTTCTCCAGCTGGAAAAAGGGGGATTACCAAAAGGACCGATGACAAATCCCTGGTCCACTTCCAGTTGTAGCAAGTTAGTGACTGCGGTAGGGTTATTAGAGGCTGACTGCAAATTGTGACATTCTAACACTCCTGTTGGCATGTAAATGAGCCCTGTGTGAAACCCGTGGGTGAGACCTGTGCATAAAAATTCCACCAGGTGTTTAGAGGGGTGAGTGGACAGCATGTGTTCAACTACAGGAACGTTCACTGGAGACAAATAAGGTTTCTGGAACATTTTATTTGTGCACATGGATCTCGCATGTGCCCGAAAACAGTGTGATCATACATGCAAGCGCTGTAACCACAGGAGCCTTCATTGAAGTTATTGCAAATTTGTGACTTGCCTAGGTACACAACCGGACGACCCAATTTGTCTCTGGTCTGTTTATCAGTTTTAAGGGGGTGTTGTAGGGACGTGCTGGGAGCGCTGTCCGGGCAGAGGGGGCACAAATAAGCTGTGTGAGCGGGTGACGTACATATGGCACAAGCTGGTGTCCTGAGCCCCGCAAAGTGTCTGAGGAACAATTCATTGTCCAGTTGGCTCCAATCCATCTGGATGCCATACTGGGACAATGTGGCTGACACTTTAGATGAAAAAGACTTGTGATAGTCATAAAAAGTGTAACCACCATATTTGTTACCCAGGTCCACCAGTTTATGCATATATAAGTCCAGTTCCTCTCTCCTGTGTGGATGAACTAAGCACAGGATGTCCCTATAGATACCAAAAGACAGGACAAAATCGGGAATGGTCAATTTCTTACTGAGTCTGGGGTCTCTGGCTTTTAAAACAACAGAGATGTCCCCGTAGTCGTAAGAGCGGTTTTCCACTACATCCTGGGAGGCAATGAGCAAAGAGACCAAGTTTACTTCCTTGCCCTCCAGGATGTCTTTTTTAAGATTGGCCGGAACCATGTGGGCAGGGTTAATAACATGTGCCGCTGTCTTGTTAGGTATAGGATTACCCGCTGTTGCTGTGGATATGACCGGGGCTGTACCAGCGAGAGGCACAGATGGCTCTATGGCGGAGCTGCGTGCCTCCAGCCTTTCCAGTCTGTCGTTGACCTTTCCCATAGAAGAGATTAGGGAGGCAACCATAGCATGGAGAGTCGGGTCTTGGGAGTTACTAGTGCCTTCCCCCGCGTCTGTCATAAGGGTGTTAGTTTTAAGCAGTTTAAACAGTTCTGCTTTCCTGGCCGTGGCCGGGAAAGGGATACTGCGTTTGCGTAATTCCGCCGTGATGCGAGGGATAGTCCACGATCTGATGGACGAGGGACTTCCTATGTCGTCCTTACGTGTCGGGGTAAGTGACCTAGCCGGGGTGCTAGAGACTGACATGTCGTCGCCATCGTCTGGGAGCAGGGACATACTGAAAGTAATAACAGGCATAGTTGGAGGCTCGTTGGAATAGCCGGTAGCTAGTTAGTGCCAGATGGCGAAAAACTTAACTCTAGGTTTTGTGGCAGGTGAGGCCCTACTAGTGCCAAGTGGCTAGAGAGGCTCTATCTATGAGTTGGCGCGAGGGGTATGGTAGCCTGCCCAGTGAAACGGGATGTTTGCCTCTCCAAGGGTAAGTATGGAGGAAGAAAGGGGGGGGGGGTTTGGTAGTGACAGATGTCGCCCTCTCTGTATAATTGCGAGGCAGCTAACTATGATTTGGCCCGAGGGGCGTAAAGTACCTTGAAGTGGAGGATGGGAGTTGGCCTCGCGGACCTCTATGATTAAGGGGCAGGGAATTAACTAACGTGGCGTTGTAGAAAAAGAAGCGTGTAACCGACATACCTGCAGAAAATTGAGCACTGGTTCTGTAAGAGAATTCAGGTGTCTCTTGAGTAGGGGGGGGGTTAGTTTAGGTGAACCGTCCGAGGTATGCGGATTCCTGGGGGCATGAGAATTAAGATAATGAACCCTAAGTGGAACATATAATTGTCATAGTAAGAGTTCTGGGGGGAGAGGGGGGTTGCCGCGCATTACCATCCCCCCCCCCCAATGTATATGATGTTAGTTAAGATTTAACGTTACCAATACTTGCAGAACAGTCTTAACATATGTTAACCAGCAATAAGTAACCATATATGCATGTATCACATGTCTGTGTGTGTGGGAGCTCCTCTTACCGCCCGGACCAGTGGTAGGCGAGGAGGGTAGCCGAGACCTCCGTTCGGGAGCCGGTGGAGCCGCCGGAAGTTGGCGCGTGACGTCAGAAGAGGGCGCCGCGTCTCACCGGAAATGACAATTTCGACCCGGAAGTCGGGAGAGACGGAGGCCTGCGAGACAAGGCTGTTCGTCTGGACCAACGCAGGTAAGTGAGGGAAGGGGGGAGTCCCTTTTAAGTAGGTCTATTGCCCCTCCCACAAATTCAGGCCCTGCCTTCAAACATATATATATTCATATATAAATTCAGGCCCTGCCTTCAAACATATATATATATATATATGTTTGAAGGCAGGGCCTGAATTTGTGGGAGGGGCAATAGACCTACTTAAAAGGGACTCCCCCCTTCCCTCACTTACCTGCGTTGGTCCAGACGAACAGCCCCACCCTCCACTCCCATTAGCTATACTTTCCTCTATGTGGGCCCACTTTATTTACCGGCCTACAGCATACGTCGGTTTTCGGCACACCTCAACGGACTTTTTCCTTTTATTGTATTACTCTCCGCCAGAGTATTCCATATCATATGAGAATGCCCCGAACACAAATATATATATATATATATATATATATATATATATACATATATGTGTGTGTGTATATATATATATATATATATATACATATATATATATTTAAATTCTATGTGCATATTTATGTAATATTTTAACATAATTAAGTAAATTTAATGATTGCAATTTGCGGGATCTGCTTGACAACCCAGGTCAAAGGTCCAATGAATTTAATTTGCTAGCACTATATTTAACCCTGTAACTTTCCCAGAAACCTTAAAATCTATACATGGGGGGTACTGTTTTACTCGGTAGTCTTCGCTCAACACAAATATTAGTGTTTCAAAAGAGTAAAACATATCACAGCGATGATATTGTCAGCGAAAGTGAAGTTTTTTGCATTTTTCACACACAAACGGCACTTTCACTGATGATATTGTTGTGATGCGTTTTACTGTTTGAAACACTAATATTTGTATTCAGCGAAATCTCAATTCAATCCCCCCAGCCTCCTTACCTTTGGGTTTTCCCTTTGCCTGGGGTCCAGTGTTGATGCTGGCAATGGAGCACTGATTAGTGAGCTCTCTGCTCAGCTCCCTCGCGCGCCGCAGAGTGATGCCGGGATTCGGAATATGATGTGAGGGAGCAGAGCAGAGAGCTCACTAATCAGTGCTCCCTCGCCAGCGCCGCCCGCCCAACCGGATTTTTAGTTAGCCACAAGGCTAACAAGACATTTGCCCTGGGCATTTGGGGCGGCTTTTTTTGCCGCTCCCTGGGAAGTGCCGCCCAAGGCAAATGCCTTGTATGCCTCGCGGCTTATACGTCCCTGCATATAACAGTGTTACAATGTCACTAAAAATGTTAAAAATATATATTTTAAAACGTGTACTTATAGCCCTATAACTTGCAGAAAAAAAAGCAAAGAACATGTTAACTTTGGGTATTTCTGAACTCAGGACAAAATTTAGAAACTATTTAGCATGGGTGTTTGTTGGTGGTTGTAGATGCGTAACAAATTTTGGGGGTCAAAGTTAGAAAAAGTGTGTTTTAAAAAAATATATATTTCATCATAGTTTAGAATTTATTTTATAGTAAATTATATGATATGATGAAACTAATGGTATCTTTAGAAAGACCATTTAATGGTGAGAAAAACAGTATATAATATGTGTGGGTACAGTAAATGAGTAAGAGGAAAATTACAGCAAAACACAGAGCAGAAATGTAAAAATAACCCTGGTCCTTAACAGTAAGAAAATTGAAAAACGATCTGGTCAATAAGTGGTTAAGTAAATTTAAAGGACCACTATATACAGCTTAATGAAGTGGTCTGGGTGCCAGGTCCGGCTAGGTTTAACCCTTTTTGCAGTAAACATAGCAGTTTCAGAGAAACTGTTATGTTTACCTATGAGTTAATACAGCCTCTAGTGGCTGTCTCATTGACAGCCGCTAGAGGCGCTTCTCACTGTGATTTTCACAGTGAGAAGACGCCAGCATCCATAGGAAAGTATTGAGAATGCTTTCCTATGAGACTGGCTGAATGCGCGCGCGGCTCTTGCCGCGCATGCGCATACAGCCGTTGATGGAAGAAGAGGGAGGAGAGTCCCAGCACAGAGGGAGCCCAGCACTGGAAAAAAGGTAAGGGAGTAACCCCTTCCTCCCCTTTCAGCGCCACGGGAATGGGACCCTGAGGGTGGGGGCACCCTCAGGGCACTATAGTGCCAGGAAAACGAGTATGTTTTCCTGGCACTATAGTGGTCCATTAAAATTTAATGTCATAGCTAATATAAAAAATATTAATGAAATGGTCTGGGTGCCAGGTCCAGCTAGGTTTAACCCTTTTTGCAGTAAACATAGCAGTTTCAGAGAAACTGTTATGTTTACCTATGAGTTAATACAGCCTCTAGTGGCTGTCTCATTGACAGCCGCTAGAGGCGCTTCTCACTGTGATTTTCACAGTGAGAAGACGCCAGCGTCCATAGGAAAGTATTGAGAATGCTTTCCTATGAGACTGGCTGAATGCGCGCGTGGCTCTTGCCGCGCATGCGCATTCAGCCGTTGATGGAAGAAGAGGGAGGAGAGTCCCAGCACAGAGGGAGCCCAGCACTGGAAAAAAGGTAAGGGAGTAACCCCTTCCTCCCCTTTCAGCGCCACAGGAATGGGACCCTGAGGGTGGGGGCACCCACAGGGCACTATAGTGCCAGGAAAACGAGTATGTTTTCCTGGCACTATAGTGGTCCTTTAAAATTTAATGTCATAGCTAATATAAAAAATATTTTGTCAGTCAGTATGCTTTTAGTTTGGCTACTATGGCCTTATATTTGAAATTTGCTTTGAATTCACTTGAATTCTCACTTTAGTAAATAACCCTGATAGTGTTGATAACATAAAGTACTGGGGTGAAGAGCAGGCGTGGCTAGGCTGAGGGCAGCAGAAACCTAGTTCATCACAGATTCAATCACATGGCATGCATCAAATCCATTCTTTTCCAGTGGTATGTTACTCAGGTAAAATGCAATCTACAATCATGCACATACAGGAATCAAATATTGTGCTATAGCAAAATTTGTTTATTAAACAAGGTAGATCACCTTGAGAAACAGAATGCTACCAATTGTTCACCACTCCAAATACATCTACTGGATGTGAAAAAACCTTGATGAAGTAAACTATCTGAAGAGGAATGTTAAAGTAATTTCTACTTCAAGACCCCAAAAATAAGATCTTAAAATACTCATCAGGGGCATCGACATGGGGCAGAATAGGGATGTGGGGCTGTTAAGCTCCAGTTCTGATTTGCCCTAGCGATAACTGCTCAAATTTCTCATTTATCGCAACCAAATCCCTTCTTCCATTGTTCTCTTCGTGCCTGTTCTCTCCTGAGAGTCTCAGCCGAGAGCCAATGCAGCACAGTTTGAATAGTGACACAGGGAACATAATCTCAAGCAGGAGCTGAAGTAGCAATTATAGAGATGTGGGAACATGATGTTAACAGAGGTGAGCAGGCAGGGAGAGGAGAACAGAACTATAGAGATACCTGCTGAGCCTCAGAAGCTCACTGCCACCACTCCCTGAAAGCCCTGAAGCAGTAAAACCAAGCCACCCCTATCTGCCTTCTGCCCACCTCCTGCACAGAAACATACTTTGACCTACGGTACTGGGAAAGGAACCATTATCTTTTCTTTTTTTTAGCCAGTGTGTGCATTTCTGTGCATATGTGTTAGGGTTTCTGTGCCTGCCTGCATTCCTGTGTATCTCTCAGTGCCAGTGTATCCCTGTCTATGAATGTGTGTGGCTATGTATATGTGTATGTACATGTCTTTGCCTGTGTGTCTGTCAGTGCCTGAATATATGCATATATATTTGTGCCAGTGCATGCCTGTCACTGTGTTTGCTTTTGTGTGCCTGCCTAGTTGTGTGTCTGTGTGTGCCTCTGTGTCTCTATCAGTGCATGTCTATGTGTATATATCTGTGTACCTGTGAGCTTTATGCATGCATCTGTGAAGGTGTGTGTGTCTGTACAATTCTGACTGTGATTGTTTATCTTTATGTATGTATCCAAGAGCGTGTCAAGAGGCATGTTAAGGGGTGGAGTTTAGGAGGGGCCAGGGTTTGGGGCTTGATTGCGCCTTCACCAAGTTTTGCTTTGGGCTTAATCCCTGGAGCATTTTTTAATCCCTGCCACCAGTCCAGGTACTCGTCTAACGGTATGGACACCCACAAACCAAAGGGGTTATATTAAGACATTTCTAGGAAAAATAAGACAAGTGGGAAAAAAACTTAACTTTTTCAACAATTTGGTTCAAATATTGGTTCAGTAGTGATTAATTCCTATACCTGATAATTAATAAAATGTTACAGCATTTGGCAGAGGTAGATTAAAATCATAATGCATAGGGGAATACGTTTTTGCACCAATTACGGCAAGATAAATGATAAATATTTCTTCTACACAATGTCTGGGAACGGCAGAAAAAAAATTGGCTATACTCCCATCCCATCTGTAATAGAAATGATCCTGCCAAAGACAGGTGAATTCCAGAAATATTGACCAACAAAATAAATTAGACTCAATGGGTTTTTTTATTTTATTTTTTATCAAAAGACTGGCAATGTTCTGAATAACTTAACTTTGGAAGAAAATCAAAAATCTAAACTACACACTTGAGAACAGCGCTGTAGTTTACACACATTCTTGTATTTTTGGTAAGACAAGCTACGAATAAGGCTTTTTCTCAGGGTATATTGATTTTTTTATTTGCACTAGCAGAACCAATAAAATATATTTTGCAAAAAAAGTTAATATTTTTAAGACATTTTGTACCAAACATTACAATTATACATTTTTTTCTGTAACTAGTATTAAATACATGTTTTTCTTTAAAACAGACCTTTGTAAGCATCACTACAGAAACCTGCTTCATTCAGAGTTAACATACAAAGCAGACATGTTATAATTAAGCTGTTTTGATGCATGACACGTCATACATTTTTATTTATTTATTTATTAAACGCAGCAGTGTTTGATGCAGTGAGAAAAATTCAGTAGTAAATGTAGTTAACGTTATCATCTAAAGCATATAGTCAATTTTTTTATTATATAAGTGAAACAACAATCAATCTAAAATTATAAAACATAATTAAAACATGCATATCCGCTTTCACATACCTGGTTCATAATAATCAAAGACAGATACAAATGCGTCTTGGGTATAGCCAACCATTGATTCTCTATTAGTAGGAATATCCACACAAACAGGTGTTTTATTGAGCTATAATATACAAATGATTCATGTTAGTTATGCTTTTGGAAGCCTCCAAAGAGGACAAATCTCTCTTTGACCCCTAATATATCCTGTTCCTAATAAATGACCTGGTATCTTAATCAATTTTCAGTATTAATGAGGCCTTAGTAGAGCATTAATAATTATTCCTTTCTCCACTGGTACCATATCTGTCTAGTAGAGGACCCACTGACTGTTGAATTGCTGGTGTTCCTCCTTCCTAGGAACTCAGAATAATGATTGTGTATCAATGTATCACCGAGCTCCAGAGCAAAAAAACTAAGAAAGTAGATTTAAACCATGATATGAATTCTTTTGGATGGCAGTCCATTATACATTTGTATTAAAAACACTCTACAGTTTTATTAAAGATTAACATTAACAGTAGGCAAATTAAAAAAATGCAGTATGTTCAATAGAAATCAAGGAAATGATAATACATGGATGCATGCATTGTCTACATGTTGCTGTACATACCATCAAATGCAACAATGTAATTTAATATCAGCGCACTATATATGTGGTGACAGCCTCATGAGTCTGTCTTGCACTTCTTACTAAGGTTTCATCTCCTCTACTATGTTTAATTTGTTACACAGTATTTAGGACGTGTGTTCCTAGCCCCTGTTGTCTCGAAGAGCATCTAGTACTAAAGCCAGCCCACAGCTCAACAGAGAGCTATCACCTTTTAGGTCAGTAAAAATAAATGGCACAAGTAGTCATGTTCAAATTGTAGAGCACAATAGGAATGAGGTGAAACAGTGCCACTTTAGGATCAGTCCACAACCGAGTGTTGGTGAGTGTATTAGCAAGGTGGAACACTTGTTTCCAAAGTGATTTTTAAATTAGGCATGACCACCATATATGGATGTATATCCCACTGTTTCCACCCTTTGTCAGACATAAATGGTTCGAATACATTATATCAGTAGGGATTAAATACCCACTTGCAATTATTTTGTATAACAACTTCATGTATGAGTAGCAATGAGACAGGGCTGGTGTTAATCTTAATAAAGTCTGCCTTTTCAGTATATTACCATATTTGTTTGTAAAAGCATTCTTCAGACACATAGTGCTCAAAAAGGCACTTACATGTTGACATGCTTATGTCTATGACTAAACGAGAGTAGGGGTTCCAGAGTATTCAATGGCACTGGTTGTAGAGGATAATTAGAATATTTATCATAAATTAAAATACAGGAAATGTACTTTATCAATTTAGCATGCAATGTTGTTGTTTACCGAATCAAAATAAATGTTGACGTTCCCATTGCTTGTTTCCACTTTGTTAATCGGATATTTTAATGCAATAGCTTTAGGAGACAAACTAAAGCCACTAAGTAGGTCCACTTGCATTACAGCCATTCCACTCTTAGCAGAGGATTCTGTCTCTAAATATCTAGTGAGAAGGAAAACAGAGAATAAAGATAAACACAATATAATAAATATCCATATACATAAAAACTCTGATTTAGACAAATATCTGACATTTTCTATTCTATCTCACACTGGTTTGCTCAATAAACTAAGTGTTGCAGATAGCTGACACTAGAACTGCAAATTCTAGCCTGGAAAAATAGCTGTGTTAAATAATTTTATCCGTTTGGTTATTTTAGCTTGAATTATGTAATTACCAAAGTTCCACAATTTCCAGATAAGTGTTAAACAGTTGAGTCCTGCTTGGTAGCCCTGTCAGGGCTTCAAGTTACATTTTTTAACATAACCTCCATTTTCACAAATAAGTCCCACCAATCTCTGAGAGGCCTTGCACACAAAATTCACTACAAGCAATAACCTCCATTTTCACCAGCATCTTGCAGCAAACTCTGATATAATGAGGGCAGCTTTGAAGACACTAAATTATGATTATTATGCCTTTAGACTACTCCCTTTGCGGCCATATTTTTTTCTTCCAATTTTACTTTCCTTATTGTTACTTTTCAATGCAATTTTCTGTACATGTAGTTTTAAATGTATATGTGATTATTAATTTTATGGAAAACAGAATCTTTTCGGCAAGCATTTAAATTTTAGACATGTTTGGTTTCCCCTCCCCTTTCCTTTGTTCTTACCCAGCCCTCTAATTTGTATCTCGTCATTCTCTCCCATCTATAAGCCTCACACAACAAATCCACTACTAGCAGTAGCCTCCATTTTGACTGAGCAGTATCCCATCCTCCCACAACTTTAAATCCTCCCATTTCCAATCCCATCCTCCAATGTCTGCTTGCTTTATAGCATGCCTTTGCTCAATAACATCACATTCAGCAGCCTGTGCAAATGCTCTCAAAGGCTCCCTTATCTTCAAATTTCTCCCTACTCCCTCTTGTCTCAAGCCCCATCATAACCTTTGGTTTGTAAGCTCATCTGACATCTAGCTTAGTATTTTGTATAAAAGAGCTGTAAATGTCATATCTTAGCTCATGGGCAAGTCCCTCTATTCCTTTTGATTTGTTTTATTTATACTGTAGTGTCTTTTTTCCTGATTGTATAGTGCTGGTTTATATATATATATATATATATATATATATATATATATATATATATATATATATATATATATATATATATATATATATATATATATATATATATACCAGTGATAATAATAATAATAACAATAATAATAATGTACATAAGCTATTATTGTCCTGCATGTCTTCCTCTCTTGCACTAGACTAGATGGTGCTATTGTTGGTTATAAAACTATTAGGACGTTTGCAAATTTTCAATGTGAATTAAATTATTTTCTATAATGCTTTAAGAACTTTAAACAAAGAACATACAAAACAGGCCATAAGTGTGTATAAAGATATATATGAATTTGCAGGATTAAGGATTACAACATCCAAATCTATTTCTACTGATAGATTTTTCTAATTTAGGGGGAAAGGGGATCTAAACAGATAATTTGATATAGTTAACAATAATTGATGTGTTTTCATGGTCATTATTAACTAAAGGTTCAATCACAATCATTCATTAGAGAATTAGTGACATATTAATTACATATTAGTAGCTGCTGATGAGCCATAAATGAGGTCAAAACAATCACAAGCTCACAGTTGAAATAATAAACATTTTTTTCAAATAAACTTTTGTCATTATCAGTTCCGCAAAAAAACTTTGTGAAGGTTAAATGATCATAATCAATCAGAAGAAAATGTATTTATGCAAACATGAAAGCATTGGTCTCTTTTCAAATTCAACAGCAAAACCTAGGTTATTCTGCGGTCAGACTCCACCCCCTAGGTGATAACTCCTATAAAACATTTAAATGATAACCTAAAAATTAGCAAATGCTTTTCTGCTTGAGCAGAACAAACAACTTACCTAAGTTGATAATGTTTGCGTAAAACATCACCAGACCCATTGAAATGAACACAAATACTGCATAAATAAGTGCTGTTACTGCAATATAATGTTGTGAAATTAATAAGACAACGAATTTGCAAAATGTGTGTCGAACATGCCTAAAGATAATATTTTATAACATCAGCTACAAAAATCGGTCTATAATTTGCACTGTGATCATGTTGGAAACATTCATAATATGTTCTGGCATTTCAATATAATCATGGCCAAAAATGGGAATCGTACAGAATTTAAAATGTAATTCAAAATGTTGTGGGAAAAATAACCAAATTAAAAATCAACTATCTAATTTTTTTGGCTTGGTTTGGCTCCTTTGGCTTAAATTTAGGGACTTCGGGATTCACGAGAGAAAAAATACATGAAAAAGTAGTAGCTACCAACATACCGTGTGCATATCTTTAAATTCATAGCATTTACATTTGTTTGATCATCAAGTATAGTAATTCCTAAATCAAATGCGTCATGGTTTGGAATGGATAACTGTCTTTCAGAAAAATCGGAACTTCTCAAATTATAAATGACATGAAGCTGAAGGGAAATAATAATAGAATAAAAGTTATTATATGCCAACAATTAACCATACATTATATTATCACGTTGCTTCAGTTGCTTGTTTTAGTAAGTAAACATATATCTAGAAGAATAAAATGAAAGGACTAAAATTAAACACCTAAACATCTAAACATAATAAAGTACGATTTAAAGGGATACTCTATTTAAAAGGGATACTCTAAGCATAGAATAGATCATAAATAGAAAAAACAGGTGTAGGCGCTCTCTAAAATATCTAAGTGAACGGCAGCAGTAAACCAGCAGGACTTCCCAATACCTGCTATTAAACAGAAAGTGCAACAACAGAGTGGTGAACTGCGCCACAGGAGAATAGAGGATAATTAAATAAGAAAGAAGATGTATACATACATACAGGGTATTCCAACAATATAATAGTAGGTATAGACTTTAAAAAGATACAAAATAGAGACAATAATAGTGCAGTATATCAATATAAGACCATTATAGGGTAAAATATATATGGAAAACCAGTAGAAAGAATAACTCACACTTTCCAGAGCTGCTAAGAGCTCTGCTGTATAGCGCCTGGACGGTATGATCCCCGTCTTAGGATATAGGAATAGTGATGAGATATGGCTTTCAAAGCTCCACAAATGTGCATAGAATAAAAAACACAAATAAAATCCAATAGTGTAGGATGTACTGAAAATGGTATATATAAACAAAGGGTAAGTATCCTACTAAACTTGCTCTGGTGGTTAAAGCTTGTGGTGGTATGATCCCCACCAAAGGATATAAGCAGGATCCAAAGTGCACAGGAATAAGAGGTAGATCAAGGAGAGAGGTAGAGAAAAACTGCAACTTTATTAATAAAATAAAAAATCTTAAAATCTATAATCAAAAGTCCAGTATCCAATCTCTTGATCCACTTAATGCGTTACGCCCAGGTTGGGGCTTCAGAAGTATTAATGTCAAGGAGTGTCAGTCTAAATCCTTATATAGTGTGCTGATTCCTTCCATTTCGTTCCGGTGTGTGCACTCTTCCTGCTTCCGGCGGGTCGTGTGCATCGATCGGAAGTGACGCATCGCGGCTCGCAGGGGCTGACGGGACATGTAGTCCCTGTATTGCTGTTAATCCTGGTAGTCGCGTACGTCACCAGAATATGACGTAACGCGACTAGCGGTGTTCTCTGGGAGTAGTAGTTCATATGGTTAGACACTGAGTCTTTCAGCACCCTCGGTTTTTAAAAAAAGGAGGTATTATTCAATGGCCAATATGAATATATATACACACAAAGTATATAACAAGACCTATTAATATACTTTGATAAAAATCATATTTATATACAACAAGACTTATTAATACACTTTGATAAAAATCATATTTATGCAAATACAAATAGAATAAAATAAAATTAGAACATTCATATGGTCCCACTGTATCTGTATATCTAAACACCAATATATACATTAAACTCTGTATAAATTAATATTATCAAAGAAACAGTATTTTTGTCAAGAGCTATATAGATCTCTAAACATTTAAATTATTGGCTAGAGATAAAACACAAAATAGGAACATAGGAGAGGTGTATGATAACAAAAAGGATTAAAAATGCTTGAAGAACAAGAATTGAATATAAAAATAAGAATAAAATAAGATCTTAAAAATATTTCTATATATAAAAAATTAAAAAGATCAAATTCAGCATTAAGCCATTGGGATGTAATGTATCTAAAAAATATATCCACTCCATCTCTTTTTTACCCAATTTATTAACCATATCACCACCTCTCCAATGTTGAGACAATTTCGTGATACCCATAAAATTTAGTAGACGTGGGTCATTATTGTGCAATTCAAAGTGAGAAGATACAAGATGATTTTTGAAGCCCTTTTCAATATTTCTGCAATGTTCTCCAATTCTAATTTTTAGGGGTCTCATAGTTCTTCCTATGTATTGTAAACCACAAGGGCATTCTAGCAAATAAATTACATTTTTACTCATACATGTAATAGTATCCTTAATCTCATACTTTTTATTAGTATTATTTGATTTAAAATTCAAAGTATGTCTATTAATCTTTTGAGTTTTCTTACAAGCTACACAACAATTACATCTAAAAAATCCTTTCTTATTATTCAAAAAATTATTCAAAGCATTTGAATTTTCTTTTTTAGTGTAGTTTTTTGTGAGTTGCATTTTTAGATTTGGGGCCCCTCTAAATACTCTAAATACTATTTTCGGTTGGTCTGGGATGATTTTCCCTAATATTCTATCTTCTTTTAATAAATGCCAATTCTTTTTAATTATTTTCTTTAGCTGTTTATTTTTATTGTTGTAGTCTAAGACTATAGGTAACATAAATTCTTTTTCATCTTTTTCGTTCTTTAGATCTTTCTTTTTAATTAGAGTATTTCTATCTATATTTGATATTTCTTTTATGGTTTCTTCTATTGTCTCTTTCTTATATCCTTTTCAAATAAACTTCTCTTTCATCTCATTTGCCTGAGTTCCAAAAACATTACCTTCTGAGCAATTCCTTTTTAACCTGAGTAATTGGCTTTTAGGGCTTTTAGAACAAATAGATTTTATAATTGAAGGAATCAATCTAATCCTCAATAATAATTATTTTTGGTTTAAAGAATCCTTTTATAAACAAAAAAATGGCACAGCGATGGGGACCAGGTTCGCACCCAGCTATGCCAACCTCTTCATGACAGAATGGGAGGAGAGAATGGTGTGGAGCGGACATGGTTGGGTGGAGAACCTGGTTGCCTATTTTCGCTATATAGATGACCTCTTACTGATATGGAAAGGCCCTCTTCCTACTGCCAATCATTTTATAGAATTTTTAAATGATAATGATGATGGTATAATTTTAAAAGCAGATTTTAGCCGAACCAATGTCACTTTTTTAGATCTCGATATTTATTTTAAAGATATGAAAATCCACACAAAAACTCATTTTAAAGAAGTACATGTTAATAATTTTATTAAAGCAGATAGTTGTCATTATAAAAGTTGGCTCCAGAGTATCCCTAAAAGCCAATTACTCAGGTTAAAAAGGAATTGCTCAGAAGGTAATGTTTTTGGAACTCAGGCAAATGAGATGAAAGAGAAGTTTATTTGAAAAGGATATAAGAAATAGACAATAGAAGAAACCATAAAAGAAATATCAAATATAGATAGAAATACTCTAATTAAAAAGAAAGATCTAAAGAACGAAAAAGATGAAAAAGAATTTATGTTACCTATAGTCTTAGACTATAACAATAAAAATAAACAGCTAAAGAAAATAATTAAAAAGAATTGGCATTTATTAAAAGAAGATAGAATATTAGGGAAAATCATCCCAGACCAACCGAAAATAGTATTTAGAGGGGCCCCAAATCTAAAAATGTAACTCACAAAAAACTACACTAAAAAAGAAAATTCAAATGCTTTGAATAATTTTTTAAATAATAAGAAAGGATTTTTTAGATGTAATTGTTGTGTAGCTTGTAAGAAAACTCAAAAGATTAATAGACATACTTTGAATTTTAAATCAAATAATACTAATAAAAAGAATGAGATTAAGGATACTATTACATGCATGAGTAAAAATGTAATTTATTTGCTAGAATGCCCTTGTGGTTTACAATACATAGGAAGAACTACGAGACCCCTAAAAATTAGAAATGGAGAACATTGCAGAAATATTGAAAAGGGCTACTACTCCCAGAGAACACCGCTAGTCGCGTTACGTCATATTCTGGCGACGTACGCGACTACCGGAATTAACAGCAATACAGGGACTACATGTCCCATCAGCCCCCGCGAGCCACGATGCGTCACTTCCGATCGACGCACACGACCCGCCAGAAGCAGGAAGAGTGCACACACCGGAACGAAATGGAAGGAATCAGCACACTATATAAGGATTTAGACTGACACTCCTTGACATTAAAGGACCACTCTAGGCACCCAGATCACTTCAGCTTAATGAAGTGGTCTGGGTGCCAGGTCCAGCTAGGATTAACCCATTTTTTCATAAACATAGCAGTTTCAGAGAAACTGCTATGTTTATGAATGGGTTAAGCCTTCCCCCAAAGCCTCTAGTGGCTGTCTCATTGACAGCCGCTAGAGGCGCTTGCGTGCTTCTCACTGTGATTTTCACAGTGAGAGCACGCCAGCGTCCATAGAAAAGCATTGATAATGCTTTCCTATGCGACCGGCTGAATGCGCGCGCAGCTCTTGCCGCGCGTGCGCATTCAGCCAACGGGGAGGAGAGAAGGAGGATCAGCGCTGGAAAAAGGTAAGTTTTACCCCTTTTCCCCTTTCCAGAGCCGGGTGGGAGGGGGTCCCTGAGGGTGAGGGCACCCTCAGGGCACTATAGTGCCAGGAAAACGAGTATGTTTTCCTGGCACTATAGTGGTCCTTTAATACTTCTGAAGAAGCCCCAACCTGGGCGAAACGCGTTAAGTGGATCAAGAGATTGGATACTGGACTTTTGATTATAGATTTTAAGATTTTTATTTTATCAATAAAGTTGTAGTTTTTCCTCTACCTCTCTCCTTGATCTACCTCTTATTCCTGTGCACTTTGGATCCTGCTTATATCCTTTGGTGGGGATCATACCACCACAAGCGTTCACCACCAGAGCAAGTTTAGTGCTCTGGAAACTGTAAGTAGGGTACTTACCCTTTGTTTATATATACCATTTTCAGTACATACTACACTATTGTATTTTATTTGTGTTTTTTATTCTATGCACGTTTGTGGAGCTTTGGAAGCCATATCTCATTACTATTCCTATATCCTAAGACGGGGATCATACCGTCCATGCGCTATACAGCAGAGCTCTTAGCAACTCTGGAAAGTGTGAGTTAGTCTTTTTACTGGTTTTCCATATATATTTTGCCCTATAATGGTCTTGTATTGATATACTGCACTATTATTGTCTCTATTTTGTATCTTTTTAAGGTCTATACCTACTATTATATTGTTGGAATACCCTGTATGTATGTATACATCTTCTTTCTTATTTAATTATCCTCTATTCTCCTGTGGCGCGGTTCACCACTCTGTTGTTGCACTTTATAGAATAGATCATGCCTGTGCAGTCTCATGGCACAATTCTGTCATTTATGAGTTAAATCACTTTTGTTTCTGTGTATGCAGCCCTAACCACACCTTCCCTGTGATTCTTCTGCTCTGTTAACTGAACATTAATTACACACAGGAGGAACTAAAGAAGAAATTGGCCTGGTAAAAGAATGTTGTGAGGGGGCACCCTATCACAAGGCTGCATAAAAAGGTAGATCGCCACCTGTCGTACAAATCCCACAATGCTTTGCTAGCTGAAGACCTACCATTTGCCAAAGTTAGCACTGAACAAAAAAAACTATTATAGTACTATGTGGTATGTGCCAGTTTATCACAGATTTTCTCTACAACAATAAAACTCACAGTAATGTGCCTATTAGCATATTACAGTGTTTCTCAAACTATAAAACACAGAATAAAGTGTATTTTGTAACACTGAGTACCACTGCAATAATCTCACAATACTATGATGTTATGTATGTATGTGTGTTATCTTTGTGTGATAGGCATGATGGTTGTGTAATGACTGTGCGTGATATATGTGTATATTGACTGTGTGTGATATTTTTGTGATGGCTTTATTTGCTGTGTGTGATGGATACTTAATTCAGGTGCAGCAGTAACCAGGCAGTGAGTTCAGGTTCTGCACCCGCTACCCATTTAGCTTTGATCTCACTACCCATTTAGCCCCACCCCCTCCTCTCTGTTAGACCTGAATGAAATCCTCAACCAGGGTACCATGCGACCATCCTAGATTGCATGACCTGCAGGACAGGATTATCTGTGCACCCCCTCTCATGCCTGTCACTCAGGGCACTTGCAAGCTATGTGCACAACCTTCAAATGCCTAAGGCCAACCCTGAGAAGGGAGCACCCTCTCCTGTTGCCAGGGGATAGTAACTGCTCCAGGGGTCAAGTCCCCCCCCCAAAAAAAAATAATATACACTCGTATGCATATATAAACGCGTGCACACACACACTGACAGGTACACACACATACACTCACAGACACACTCACAGACACACACATACACTCATACACACAGATACAAACACAGATACACACACACATACACTCACACATACACTCACAGACAAACACACATACTCAGACACACATACTCAGACACACACTTACAGACATACACTCAGAGACACAAACACACACACTCACAGACACACACACTCACATACACTCACAGACACACACGTACACTCACAGACACACACTCACAGACACACACACATACTCAGACAAAAACACACTCACAGACATAGACACACACTCACAGACACACACACACACACAGTCACATATACTCACAGACACACACACATACACTCACATACACACAAACACGCACTCACTCACAGACACACTCACAGACACACATACTCAGACACACACACACACACATACACTCACAGAAAAACACACCTACTCAGACACACACACACATACACTCACAGAAAAACACACATACTCAGGCACACACACACATACACTCTCAGAAAAACACAAATTATTATTATTTTTTAACATTTAAAAATGTCTACCCAGCCTCCGTACCTGGAGAGCTGGCGTGGACCTGTCCCTGGGGTCCAGTGAGGCTTCAGTGAGGCGGACGCCTGTCTCACTGTCAGACGCGGCGAGGGAGCTGTGTCCTCTCTGATTTTCTCCCTCGCACCACGCGGGCTGTCTTCTGATGCTGGGAGCTAGAATAGAACGTTATATTCTGGCTCCTGGCATCAGCAAACGGTGCGCGAGGGAACAGAGCAGAGAGAATACAGCTCACTTGCTGCGTCTGACAGGGAGACAGGCGCCCACCGGAGGGGTGTCCATCAGGGGGAACACAGGGAGCATTTGGGGGTGGCGTTCCGGCTGTAAAAAAAGTGCAGGAATGCTGTTCCAATGCATTCCTGCAGGACTCGAGCCCTGGACTGCTCCCTTTCTCCTGGCAAAGTGAAAAGGAATTTTCCTTTTACAATGGGTGGCTGGCAGCCACTGGCTGCTTTAAATTGTTCTCCTTACTAATTTCTAGAGTGACAAAGATCTTCTAAAATCTAGACTGCATGCAAGGCCCTCATTAATCTCAAGTCCCTAGACTCATACACACGAGCTATGTCCAGAAAGTATCCAGCCATGTAATATGAAACATAGAGAAGAAGATAGATACAAGACACATTGTACATAGGACTATTACGCCTTAGGTCCATTCAAAGTAGGCATCTTGGGACCTCACACAGGTCTTCCAGCGTCTCTTACACTGTTCAAAAAACTCTTCAAAATCCTTTGCTGGAGTCGCCATTAGTTACCTCGTCATATTTACCGGAATCTCAGTGATGGTCTGAAATCACTTCCTTTTCAAAAGTGATTTTAGTTTTTAGAAAAGTCAGAAGACGCAGGGTGCCAAATCTTTCAACAGATTCTTGACAATATGATGCATTTGTGCCACACTTTTATTTGTGCTGAACTCATTGCATCATCCCTGAAAGCCTTGTGAATCATTCGAATAGTTTCAGTGGAGGAAAGTTCAAGCTTAAAGGGACACTATAGTCACCAGAACAACTACAGCTTATTGAATTTGTTCTGGTGAGTAGAATCATTACCTTCAGGCTTTTTGCTGTAAACGCTGTCTTTTCAGAGAAAATGCAGTGTTTACATTACAGCCTAGTGATAACTTCACTGGCCACTCCTCAGATGGCTGTTAGAGATCCTTCCTGGGTCATGGCTGCCTAAAATGCATCC
>OW240913.1:157538117-157567842 GCA_933207985.1 Pelobates cultripes | reverse complement strand
AACGACTTCTTCAGGAATACATGTTTACTCTTCCATGTCCGATGTTTAAATAAGCCGGTTGATGTCTCTTCTGTGCGTCTTACCTGCGGAGTAAATTTTTCTGGTATTCAGAGGTACAGACTGCAAGCTGGTATTACTGGGGACTTAGCCTAATTGTAGGCAGAAAACACTTTTGCACAATGAATGTTTTTAATTGTTCCAATATTGTTGTGAGTGTTCCTTGTATTGGCTTTTACCCACTATTGTAATTAAAGTTTGCACTACGATTCTCTTTATGTTTTTCTCTTTCATGGGAGGTTGCATTTTCCTCTCCAAGGTGGTAACTATAATCTGCCTCACGTTTGTGATTGTGGCACCCTTCACTGTATTTTAACTTTGGGTTTTGTACAGTTTTTTTTTTTTTTTAAAAGTGAAATTATTTCAAAATTGACCCTTTTTTAAATTTGTGAAGATTCACTCAATAGATTATTCTTTGAAATGTACAAATCCATCAGTGTGAACAGTAAGATAGTGACCCCTGGAAGTCCTGCAGGTAAGTGATCACATACAAAAGAAGAGACCTGTATCAACCAAGAGAGAGCTTCAGGCTCCTTTAATTCCCACATAAATTGAGTATAGATTAAATTCTCTCTAATTCACCTATAGACAGTCAGAAACCTAGTAATTGTTCATTAACCCTTTACTCTTCTAATATGTTTAAGGGAATAAGGCAACCATTTAGGATTTCAGATTATAAGTCCATAGTACATCCTTAATTCTTAAAACCACCAGCAGACACATTGAGAATGAAAGAAGAAATTATTACAATATTTTGAGAGGGGGGATGTAACAATAAATAGGACAATTACAAGAAAACTTACAGGAACAATAGGTTGAAGAGGACCCTGCTCAAACGAGCTTACAGACTATAGGAGGTGGGGTATTAGAAACATTAGGACATGAAATATCAAGTAGGAGTGAAGCAGAGCTGGAGGAGAGAGCAAAGCACTGTCCCATAGGAGAGAACAGGAGACAGGTATGTAAGGTAGAGATTACTCTGGGAGGCCATAAGTAATTACAGTAATCGATGCGGGAAATTACTAGAGCATGGACAAGCTCCTTGGTAGCATCTTGCGTAAGAAAGGGGCGAATGCGGGCTATGTTTTTGAGTTGGAACCTACAGGACTTGGCAACAAACTGGATGTGAGACTCAAAGTTGAGACCAGAGTCAAGTATGACGCCAAGACAGCGCGCTTGCAGGGATGGACTTATGTGGATATCACTGACTTGAAGGGAGAGCAAGAGAGGAGGATCAGTATTAGGAGGAGGAAAGACAAGGAGTTCATCTAAACTTAGGCATGTCTGGTTTGTGAGTATTTCATTTGTACTGACGACATTATTAAAACCGTATTTAGGGATAAATATCCAGGAATATATTTTGGTCAATATTATTTTATGAAGAACTAATCATGTCAAATTAAATTGCACTCTATAGAATGGCAACTCGAATATAAATCAGAATTTTTCAGTGCGTATTATCCAAAGAACCTGATACTGTGATACACAGAATATTACTGTACAAATTGAAAGAGATAGGTTTATAACATCATGTTGTGCTGTGATTGAAAACTATCTTAAGAATTGACTGCAAGGAGTTGTTAGGTTTCCCTCTTAACCAGCTGATATATGCTTTCACTGGTGAAATGGGAAAAAAAAGTCGAGAGAACCAAACATCAAAAGCAATATTTGCTTTAGTGCTCAGTAACTTAAAAAGACTGGCTTTTATTCTGCCTATTCAAAAGGAATAGCACCTTGATTTGGTGCAAGATATCCAGGAGCTGTTTTGCCCAAAGATGGCTATTGTGTATATAATTGTACCAGATATGTTACGGAAAAAGGTCCAAATATTTAGAGTCTGTATATATTGTAAAATGCCGGTATACGTAAATTGTGATTTATTGATAACATGCCAGATATGTATATAAGTCATAGCTCGGCATCCAGCCTCCGTCACGTCTCTGATGAAGTGGGGCTGACACCCACGAAACGCGTTAGACAGACAGTTAGCAGTGAGCAGGATACGGAGCACAGTTGAACCGGCAGAAGGAACTCTTCTCTTCCAACGAGAAAGAACTGTCAATCAGGGGACCGACTGGCGGACAACACCTACCACCCAGAGTGAGGTCTGGGACGCATGCCAACCCCATCGGCAGCCGGCAAGTACAGAGACTTATTTCTGATACATAATATCCATATCCATCCTAGCCGGTTTTTATGATTGTTTAAGGAACAAGACTACCCTCCTGCTGGCAATTTTCTTGCAAACCGTTCCTGAATCGTATTTTTACAGTATTTTTATAATCTTTTATATATTTTTATACTTTGGAATTGTAATAAATTTTCTACTATAACTTCTAATCATTTCCACTTTTGAGTGTTTTTTTCTAATTCTGAATTTTTGTAATTCTCATTACACTTTAAAATAGTACCAAGTTTTGGTTTGTACAATTATAAGATACACTCTTGGCGCACTATTTAGTCAGTCTGCCCGTAGCAGATTTAAAGAGACACTCACCTGGAACAATTGTGTCATTACACTGTTGTGTGACACTAAACCAAATATAAAATAGAAAACAGCTATCTATGCTGCTATTCTATACTATATAGTCACTTATGTGAAGTAGAGCATTTGGTGTATACCGTATTGAATCTGCCTATAACAGATTTAAAGTTGTACACCCCATACATGTTGCTGTATTACTCTCTCTAAATATTTGGACCTTTTTCCGTAACATATCTGGTACAATTATATACACAATAGCCATCTTTGGGCAAAACAGCTCCTGGATATCTTGCATCAAATCAAGGTGCTATTCCTTTTGAATTACATTTGTCCGGACAGGTACTTGGTGAATTCCTGTCTTTGTCCAGTTTTTGAGCGACCCATCACAAGTCAGACTCCCTCAGCTCTGTGTGTTGCATTAGGCATACCTGATTTTTATATTTTTATTCTGCCTAGCATAACATAAATTGTTACAACCATGGGACAGCCAAGGATATCTGATATTATTACCCTTGGCTTCCCAAATGGTTCCCCTCTTTGAGCCCTGTCTGGATTCAATATTCCTGTCCAGATTACTGAGCACATTGTGGCAAAACTAGCCACTTAATAGTATTCAAGACTGAGTTGGTTCGACTATTTGGGGTTCCCGAACAGAATAAAGACATAATGTTCGTCAGTTGAACCATCTACCGAATAGTAAGACCACCCAGGGGAGTCGTGTGCCTCCAATTGACTATGTTCACACCGAGAAACTGCAAGATTCTAAATGGTCGGATGGGTGGCCATCATTCATATGACTGAACACGTGGTGGCGGCCATCTTTGTTCATGAACAGACAGCAGTGTTTGGTCTTTGAACGCATGGAACTATAATTGGACACTCGACGGCGCGAACACTGCTGAACTTCCATCCTCCTGTATGATCATTCCCATTCACCTAAACAGAGCGGCATTCGAATGAACGAAACGAACGACCACAAGGCACACGACCTCCTATTACATGAACATTTGCATTCGTTATTTTAATGGTAAAAACTCCCGAAAAAAGACCGGTCAAAGCATACAACCACCTGGAACTATTTTGGGGCTTCTCCTTGTGGTTGACCGGTCTAAACTTCACTCAAATGGCGTTCCTATTCTACCAAACAGATCTAAGCGCTTTTTTGACAGAGTGGGCGTTCAGATCCCTGCTATTCAGTGAAATAATTTTCGTGGAGTTTTGACTAATATTATATGAGTTATTATGGTTTGAAATATTGTTTATTGTTCTGTACTTGGGAGATAATCTAATTAAAGAATTGTCCTTACTCAATTATCTTCCAAGTACAGAGAAGGAGTCTGGGAAATGTGACTTTGTTCCCTGTCCCCAACAAGAAGCCCCTTGCATAGGGAATTGTATAAAAGCCAGCAGTGGCTCAATAAAAACCAGTTGACTCCCAAAGCTGTGTATCATCCGCTTATTGGGGAATTTGGATAGGATTCTCTTGGATTTTGTACAAATCTACCAGCAGAGATATTGATGTGAATATTGCAGCTCTGCTACACACACATATTTTTATATTTGACTATCATATAACAATCATTGTTATACAGTGTATTTTAATTAATTTTGGTTGTATATCTTATATATCATTTTAACTGATGGTTTCTTAAAGAGATCGTGCTAGGTCAGAAAACTCTGTGCCTCATCAATTAAAGTACTTCTACAACTGTTATTTTTTATATTTAATTTTACATCTTTTTTATTTTAAAATGTTATTTTATTTTTATTTTTTTATTTTTTAACAGCTTATTTCTTTGAATATACAAATAATTGTCTTTACGCCACATGTGTACAGTTTTTATTATATATTAATGAATAAGAATGTTCATGTTTTGATTGTTACATATTGTAAAATATCTTGGTGACCATGAAATATACATTTTTTTTTTTTATTATTCTTTATTTTGTTTGTGCAGATAAACATGGAGTGTGCATTGCCACCACAGCTGGTGTGAACATATTTGCAATCACATGTGTGTACATGGCATCAAAGACATTGCACATTTTTTATGTATAGAGAGATAAACAAGAGTACAACATAGGCTTCAAAATAAATGCACAGAATCAGATGTGTGTCATGCTTAGTAGCTTAGTCTGCGCGGCTAGTTCGTAAGCTATAGAGTGGACTTAACTATAAGTTCAGAGAGCTGTACTAAGTCCGCAAAAAAGGAAAGAGACATCGCTTCAAATGTGGTCTTTGACCACTGCCAGGGTTGCAGTTTTATCCTTCCTATGTTGTAAACAAATTATGAGATCATGGGGGGCCACCGTTGGGGCACTGGCTTGCTTTGGGACTCTGAAGATGCCATCTAAGCTTATGGCCTTGGCCTGCCACAGCGTTAACAGTGCTGTCAGGAGCCTTCGCGCGAAGTGCGGTAGTTAAGCTGCCAGCATATCATCAGGTACTCCCTGTATTTTTAGGTTGTTCACCCGCTGTGTGTCCTCCAGTGAGGCGCTCTGCAAATCCTTGATCTCCTGTTGCATGGAGGTAATGTAGGCAGCATTTGCAGCGCAGGTGTCCTCCAGGGCGCCCAGCCTCCCTGTTATTCCTTGGATGTCCATGTGGAGGTTAGCCATGTCCACCTGGATTGTGGATTTGAGGTCCGCCAATAGTGCTTTGAGCACCGACATAGTGACAGGTGCAGTATCAGGGGTCCAGGGGTTTGGCTGTGGCTACTGACAAACTGGGTGAGCCGGTTGTTTCCTCTCCCAGGGAGAAGTCATCCGATAGTTCAGAGTATGTCTCTGGGTGGTCGGCCATCTTGGGCTTAGTTGCTCCGTGAGCTTACCTCCACATGGCTCCGATATCGAAGCCTTGTCTCGGCTGTTCGGGTTTCTGCTTTTTGGTCTTCCGACCCATGCTGGTTCATCAACTTCTGCCCAGTGTTTGCAGCTGTTTTGGACAGTTTTTTCGACCCGATTAGGGTGATAAATAGTTGAAATCGCAGGAGCTCCGGTGCCATGCGACTTCTCTGCTCTACAGCTAGGCTCCGCCCCATTTTTGTTTTTTTATTTAGTTTTTCCCTTTTTTTTCTGGTTGTTTTCTTTTCTTTTTTTCTTGGTTGCACTTTTTTTCTTATAGACTGTTTGATAATACAGAGTAAAGTGTTTGGTTTTTTTTAAGTTAAATTTGATGTTTGATGTCAGGGTAGCTCACTTATACACTATAGCTACACATTCTACACTATAGTAGGACCACAATTCTTATTAATTGATTAATTTTACCATCAATGTAAACAAGATTCTCCAGCTCACTCTACTTTAGCCTATCCATACTCTATATTTTGACATTTTATGTTTAGGTACTAGAATACTAATTGGACAAATTATATGTACAATTAATATTCCAGGTACTCCACGTTGGTTCATGTGCTATTTGAACATTGCAGCCGACCTTAGCTGAATTGTGTTTTCCTTATCTTGTGCTACTCTATGATCAGGTGTGTAACAGGGAACTGCTGGATCCCAGAGCATAAAAGCAAACACACACACTCCCACAAATTTTTTTTTTACCACCTTCTGACCAGTGTTAATTTTGTCCACTAACAATTTTAGTCATATTTTAGTCGACTAAAATGTTTGAGAGTCAGCCGACTAAAACTAGACTAAAACCAAAACAATTCAGATGACTAAAATACGACTAAAACTAAAATGGCATTTTAGTCAAAAGACTATAATTAAAACTAAATTAAAATTAGCCACCAATATTAACACTGCACAAAGGGGCTGTGGAATGGGCAAAAGAGACAGACCAGGGCTTGGGAGAGAGACACCTAGAGGGGCTGGGAGGACACAAAGAGACATAGAGGGGCTGGGGAAGGAGCAAAAGAGACAGATGCTTTAACTAAACCAATTAAATTTAGTCGACTAAAACTATAGACTAAAACTAAAACAATTCAGATGACTAAAATACGACTAAAACTAAAATGGCTTTTTAGTCAAAAGACTATGACTAAAACTTAATTGAAATTTGTTGCCAAATTTAACACTGCTTCCAACCTTATCCCTGGTGGTTCAGTGAAGGTATGATACATGGGTGATGCTGGACACATCCGTGAGGGAGATTGTTTTCACACACTCTCCCTGTCTGGCACTCATTGATTGAGTCAAAGCGTTGCCACGGTAATGTGACAGCAGCACTCTGGGATCATGAAGGTGCGCTTACACCAAGTATTCCTTTGTAAATTTTAAAAACAGTTATTTAAGAGCTATTGCCAGAATGACAATATATTAAATATTATTTTAAAATGGAGGCTCCTAATTGAAATGGGCCCTTTTTGACAGGAGGGACTGCAGTACCCAGTTGCAAAAGTGACCATAACAACCCTGGTAGTTCTGCCAGTGTGTACGATACATTTATTATCCTATCACAATTGCCCTACCTAGCAGTTATTAGTATGGAAATATGCCCCATATTAACTCATATAGCAATGTTTTTAATATGTTGATATATTTTATCTATTGTGCTTCAATCAAATAATAATATTTTAAGAGCAATCTAATTTTGCGCTGTCATTATTTTATATTTTCATATTTTCTGTATTGTAGTTAGTCACCTATAACATTCTTGGGAAGAATTCAATCTATTTTATTTTGATATCACTTTATATCCAACATCCGTATCTCCCCTAGACTTTCTGATGGAAGACCAATACTTGCCTATGAATTATCATTGGCTGCTAAAGGTAAAGCATGTACACATGTTGCATAGTTACATAGTTACATAGCTGAAAAGAGACTTGCATCCATCAAGTTCAGCCTTCATCACATTTGTTTTTTGCTGTTGATCCAAAAGAAGGCAAAAAAACCCCAGTTTGAAGCACTTCCAATTTTGCAACAAGCTAGGAAAAAAATTCCTTCTTGACCCCAGAATGGCAGTCAGATTTATCCTTGGATCAAGCAGTTATTACCCTACATTGAAAGATTATATCCTTGAATATTCTGTTTTTGCAAGTATGCATCTTGTAGCTGTTTGAACATCTGTATGGACTCTGATAAAACCACTTCTTCAGGCAGAGAATTCCACATCCTTATTGTTCTTACAGTAAAAATTTTTTTCCTTTGCCTTAGACTAAATCTTCTTTCTTCCAGTCTAAACGCATGACCTTGTGTCCTATGTAAAGTCCGGTTTGTAAATAGATTTCCACACAATGGTTTGTATTGGCCCCAAATATATTTGTATAATGTTATCATATCCCCTCTCAGGTGACGTTTTTCTAAGCTAAGTAGGTTTAAATTTGTTAACCTTTCTTCATAGCAGATATGTTCCATTCCTTTTATTAATTTTGTAGCTCGCCTCTGCACTTTTTCTAGTGCCATAATATCCTTCTTTAGAACAGGTGCCCAAGATTGCAAAGCATATTTAATATGTGGTCTTACCAATGATTTATAAAGAGGCAAAATGATGTTCTCATCCCGAGAATGAATGCCCTTTTTCATGCATGACAATACATTACTGGCCTTAGCCACTGCTGATTGACATTGCACATTGTTGCATAGTTTGTTGTCTATATCAATTCCCAAGTCCTTTTCGTGTGTGGTTATCCCTAATTTGCTTCCATTAAAGGACCACTATAGGCACCCAGACCACTTCAGCTTAATGAAGTGGTCTGGGTGCCAGGTCCATCTTGGATTAAAGAAAAAATGGGGAGAAGTCATCACGTACAAAGACGAAGGATCCTCCTCAGAACAACACCCCTAAAGAAACGTATAAAGGCTTACAAAAAATAATAAACTTTATTGAAAATCCAAAATACACAAAATTACTAAATAATTAAAATAAAAAAACCAAAAGAACTAGGTACTGACAAGTAAATTGGCTGCCAATCACTGCCCGGTAAATTCTATGGTATTATAAATAGGTTTCTTACAGATGTAGCAATCCTGCTCAAAACTTAGTTATAAATAATAGAAACAATGTTGCAATATTAAATCACAGAAACCACAACTTACAGATAATCAGTAGGTGCCAAAAATAGCAGTGTGCTGTGCTCCAATAAATAAACCAGAGGGCAAAAAAAAGGATAAAAAGTCCCCCATGATAAGCAAACCTTATCTAAATAATCTATAATAGGTATAAAGGGCCATACCATAAAACAGTAAGAAATCGAAAGGACAAAGAAGAGCATATAGAGAAAAACAAAGGGAGAAAAATAATCCCGAGGGGGGTCCAAAATAGAAACCAGACACCTCAACTATAGATAGCCCTTATAGATATCCAAATGCCCCTACTAGCACAGAGACCGGCCAGCTAAGGTCTAATGAAAGCACAGCACAAACTGCATATACAGTACACTAGAAAAATAGTAAAATCAAAAGTAACAGAATCGGAAAAGCTCGACGCGCGTTTCGGTGGTCTTACCGCCTTTCTCAAGGGCCAACAAACCAGTCAAAAGATCCCCCCTCACATTAAATAACTCATAACCCCTCCCACCTACCAGTTGTGGGCCGTCACTGCAGCGGAACAGCCAATAATATCTGCCTGTTAGTCCCCTAGTCTGGCGGGGAAAAGGGTACAGTCCATGCGCATGTCCGTGCCGAAATGTTGGCGCATGCACGGGGACTTAGTGCAACAATGTAGAAAAATACACAAGAAACATTGTATCCATACAACCCCAGTTTAGTGCATGCATGCGGAAACAACTAGCAGGATGTGTTCATGAAATTTCAAACACATGCGTGTAAACTTTATCTTCAGCAACATGTATAAAACAGAACACACCAAAATCCTGGTGTCTGTATATAAATATACCAAACAAACTGCTAAGTAACTAAATTGCCCTGCTTAAACAGAAAGGGTCCATCAGTGCAAGAAAAGCCTTAGAACCACCTTAGTGGATACAGACTAACAAAAATATCATCAAACGAATATAGATACATATATATAAGGCAGATATAAACAATGGCATAAATCAATAAAGCCATCAAAAGAAAATGGGTGGGAGGGGGCAGGGGGAGAAAATACAGAATTCCTGTTATGGTATTTAGATTCTCTGCAGATATATTATAGAAAAATAATAAAAAGTAAGCTACAAAAAACAAAAAGAGTGGTAAACCACAATAAACCAAAGCTGGCAAAATCAATCAACAAATGAATAAAAAGAAGAAAAATACATAGAGAGAGGGATACAGGTATATAAAAGAAAAAGGTATATAAAAGGACCTTCATACCAACGGTTAGATAAAAGGGGTGAAAGAAAAGCCCTCATTCAAACCCAGAGGTTGAAGTGTCATTAGTTCATATATCCACCTAGACTCCCTCTGTCTTAAGATTTTATCAAAATCTCCACGTCCCGGGTTCCTCCTCACCAATTCTAGTCCACAGAACCTGAGATTGTTAGGATCACTGTGATGGTGTTCTCTGAGATGTCTTGAAATAGGTGTCTCAAGACAATTCCTAGGGGACCTTACATGTTCCATGATCCTATCTTTAAAGGCCCTAAAGGTTTTACCCACATTTATCCACATGAACACGACAGCAGGTATTCAAGGCCCTTCGTATTACAGTTGACAAAATTCTTAATCTTAAAAGAGCCTTGTCCTGCACTGTCGCTAACAGTCTTAGATCCTTTAGAAATGTATTTACAGGCTACACATCTACCACAGCCATACGTGCCACACGGAGGGGTTCCCAACCAGGTGACACGCGGCTGTGGTTTAGTGGTAAAATGGCTCGGTACCAATAAATCTTGATTATTCCATCCACGTCTAGCCATGATATTAAGACCTCCTTAAGATGTACATCATTCAACAGGATGGGCCGGAATCTCTCAAGAGACTTACGTACTTCTGACCAACCTACATCAAATGTCGCAATCATGCGAATGGTTCCTGCCTCCCTATTTTCTTTCCTTACTGGGAGATCACACAGCAATTCACTCCTCTCAGTTTGGAGTGCTCTTATACACCTTCTTCAGGCAGCGATTCGGATAGCCTTTCTCCTTGAACTGTATCCAAAGCTGTTTTGCTTTCATTTTAAAATCATGAATGTCACTTCAATTTCTCCGAAGACGGAGGTACTGGCCCACCGGAACCTTAAGGGGTCTCGGGTGGCAACTCGTCCAGTGTAAAAGAGAATTGGTGGCCGTCGGTTTCCTAAACAGAGTGGATTGAAATGTACCATCTTCGTTAATACTGATAGTCACATCTAGAAAATTAATGGAGCGTCCTCCAAATTCAGATGTAAACCGAAGATTGTCATCATTCTGGTTAAGTAATACCACCAGATCAAAAAATTCCTGGGAGGTGCCTTGCCAGACAATCAAGATGTCACCGATGTAGCAACCCCACCATAAGATCTTGGGTAAGTAGTCTGCCAGAACATCTGAGTTACGGATCTGATATTCCCACCATCCCAGGTAAAGGTTTGCATATGAGGGGGCCATAGCGGTACCCCTCACCTGGTGGTTAACTTTATTATTAAACAAAAAATATTTGTGCGACAAGATAAACTTGAGAAGGCGTAAGAGAAAGGCTGTGTGTAAAAATTTATCCACATCCATTAGTACGATATTCCCCCCCTTATCAGCTGGTTTAATGATAATATCAGCATCATCCTGTAGTGTTTTTAAAGCACGTTGTTCCCTTCTAAGGAGGTTATCCATTAAATGGAGATTTAAGATTCATTTTTTTCAATTTCACTCTTGGCTGCTTCCATCTTGGATTAACCCTGCCTGCTGTAAACATAGCAGTTTCAGAGAAACTGATATGTTTACATATGGGTTAATCCAGCCTCTAGTGGCTGTCTCATTTAGAATGCTTTCCTATGGACTGAATGCGAGGCGGCTCTTGCCGATGACAACCGAAGGAGGAGAGGTGAGTGTTTAACCCCCTTTCTCCCCTTTCAGACCGGCGGGAGTGGGACCCTGAGGGTGGGGGCACCCTCAGGGCACTATAGTGCCAGGAAAACAAGTTTGTTTTCCTGGCACTATAGTGGTCTTTTAAGGGTATACATTGTTTGTTTATTCTTTACACCAAAGTGCTTAACTTTGCATTTTTCAACATTAAATTTCATCTGCCATTTGAGTGCCCAGTCCCCCAGTCTATCTAAATCCCTCTGCAGCAAAGTAATATCTTGCTCACATTGTATTATTTTACAAAGTTTTGTGTCATCTGCAAACACTGAAACATGACTTTCAATGCTGTCTTCAAAATCATTTATAAACATGAGGGACACCCTGAGGGACACCAGTTGCTACCTCTGTCCAGCTTGAAAATGTACCATTAATGACAACTCTTTCTACTCTATTTTTAAGCCAATGTTCTACCCAAGAACAAGCATTTTCATCTAGACCAATTTCCTTGAGTTTAAACACTAATCTATAGTGTGGAACTAATTCCTAGAAAATCACTTAAACCCTGCTATATGTATTAATTCTATTTACGCAGGTGTTAAATCCAAATTATTCTTCCAAATAATAACAAAAAGGTCAATATACTAAATGGCCGTGGTCTGTATTCACAAATCATCACAAATCATCACCAATCTAATCAAAATCTAACAAACGTTTTTTTTTAAATACAGAAAGATATGGCTCACTTATTTGTCCATATAATGTTTGATGAGTTGTGGCATTGTGACCAATGCTGTGACATCCAATACAATGCATTGTTGAAGCCAATACCGTGACATCCAATACAATGCAACAATGATATACTCTTTTTTTAGGTCAATCATTATTTTATCGAGATATACTTGAAACAAAATTAGCCATTTACAATAGAAATAAAGCACATAAAATGCATTACGTATGTTTGAACTGTGGTAAAGAGATTAGTAATACTTAATGTTTTAATATTCTCAACAAACTCATACAAAACAAAAACATGAAATAATAGTCTGTAAGTGAATAGTATGACGAACTGTAGTGGAGAAAATGAGAGTTTGAAGTGATCTCTCTATCTCTGAAACAAAAAAATAAGTAAATAAGAATTGTTATAAAATATATCTTACTTTTAATTACTACCTCTTACAAACATCATCAATTATTGTTAAATCTAATAATAAGTCATTTATTTTTCATTTTATCTACTATTTTATCCTTAAGTATGATTGTCTTGTGGTCCAATCTGAGTTATTCATCAGAACTATTTAAATCATGGACTCTTATTTTTCTCTACTTCTTTCAAAGTCTGCAACTGTTAGCTTAGGTTTGGTAGGAAAAGAAAATTAAAATCCCCACCCATGGAAAATGAAATCAATGATTTTACCCTTACTGTACCAAATTGTTTAAAGTAATTAGTACAACCATTTTAGCCAATTACAGGTGTTTGTGATGTTTAAAACTTGAAGTAGTGCTGGTTATATAGATCATGTATATACAGTAACTAAATACCATGTGTTGGATCTATAGATCAGCAAAGATCATATGTTTTTGTGCTTAGGAGCCGAGGGTAATACGTACACTGGTTCGGAGCAGTGCTCAGAGCTGAGCGTGATAGGTACATTGACCAGAGCAGTGTTCAGGAGCTGAGGGTGATAGATAAACTTGTCGGGAGCAGTGATTGGGATATTTAGGGGAGATTTACACTAGTAAGGAGGTGTGAGACAGGAAATCTGGGTGTTGGGTACTATGGTCAAATGCAGGGAATAATGAGAGAAGGTGGACGGTCAGATGAGCAAAACAGGAATTAAACTGAAATTAAGGAATTAAACAGAGATCAAGGACAGGTTTTTAACTATTAAAGGTAAAATATATATTTTTGTCAGTAGAGGACTTTTGGGTAGTTGTATTCCAGTAGTGGATAGCTTGGAGGGAAATATATTGGAAACAGGAAGGAACAATCAGAACTGAGACTTGGTATACACCTTATGGAATGGACATCCACCTAAATTAATGTACAGAAAATTAAACATTTGCTGAATTGCCCATTGTGAAAACATTATGACATTAAAAGAAAAATTAGAGAAAAAAAATCATATTGTTTTCCAGGAAAGTTATATTCTTTTATTAAATTATTTCAGTAATTAAATAATAGTAATAAAAAAGCAAGGTACTGGATATGTACAATTCCAATTTGTGTAGTTACCTGCCAACATTTATTTTATTAAAAATAATTTAAAGAACGCTCTCGATACTTTAAAGGACAACTTACACAAAGTAATAACTGAAGAATTTTGAATGAAGACAGGCTTAATGCCTTGAGGTTTATGATTAAATACATTGAGGCATGAAACTTGTCAGACTGGTGCCCTGCTTTTGAGAGTTTTCTTCCCTTGTGCTATCTGTTATAACATTAAAATGGCCTAAAATAGAATTCATTTTTGCTCATGCCTTCTGTGATTAGATTTTTCCTCTTGGCAGTGGAAGCTAACATCTCACAATATCAATGCCTTTCGTTATATCATGGCTTGTTTTGCTGAGAAATTTTTTCGTAGTCTAGTGTGTATGTTATTGAAAATATCAAATACTATTTTTATGTTTTATACATAGTTCCTTTCTTTCCTTTGGCTAAGTAACTTACAAATTTCTTTATTCTTTGGTATAGGTCATCAACTGAAGTTATGGAGCATGAAGAAAGACAAATTGTGGTTTGGACTGGTCAAGAGGAAAAAATTGTTTGTGGATTGACAAAGCGTACAACCTCTGCTGATGTAGTACAGGCTCTTCTTGACAGTCATAAAGCTACAGCATTGAATAGCTCTTTTATTTTGGGTGACAAGCACAGAGAATACTGTATTGTTGAAAAATGGAGAGGGTTTGAGCGTATTTTGCCTCCGTATACAAAAATATGGAAGCTTTGGAAAGCATGGGGAAAAGAGAAGGTACACCTAACCTTTGTTCTTGTGAAAGCAGATACCTTTCTTGGAATTCCAATTTGGAGAATGTCTGAAGCCAAAGTAATCCCATCCTCAGAAAAAAATAATCTTGACTATTGTTCTACCCATTATGTAAAATCCTTACCATTTGATAAACAAAAAAGAATTGTGAAAAAGGCATTTCGAAAATTAGCCAAAATCAAAAAAGAGATTGATTTTACAGATGCAAATAATGCGGACACACTTATTCACATAATTGTTTCTCAAGACAACACTATTAAACAGCAAATATGGAGAATACACGAAATAGATAAAGAAATTGAGGCATCTAAAGCAAATCTACATTTGAGAAAGGTAGAGGACAGTGTTATGAATGATGTCCACAATAGTTATTTAAAAATATTTGATTCTAGTACTACGAATTGTAGTCCCAAAAAAGAGTTTCCCCTGGAGAAGAAAACAAAACACAAAGAACTAGAGCTAGACGAACAATTAATATACCATCAAAAGCTTATTGACAGACTCTCTGCTGAAATTGAAGAAGAGATATCATCTCTATGCAAGAAACAAAACGGTGATGGAATTATTTTCTCTGAAGAGGGTAGGCAGAAATTGGATGAATTTAACTTGGAAAGTGTGAAAGATGAACTCGAAGATAGTTTGCAAGTTGGTTTAAAATTACATACCATGTTTAACAGTGTTCAGAAAGATATTAAATATAATGACTCATTGCTTCTCAGGAAGCAGAAGGAGTACAAGCACTTAGAAGAAGACTTGAAATCATTATCTATTACGGTTGAAAACAGTCCTTTACATTTTACACCTTACCAAGCAGAAAGAGATTACATGGTTAATAGCAGTAAGGCAAATGATTTTACCATGAAATTTTCAAGTTTGAAAACACATGATACTGACTCAGACACCGGCATAAGTTCCACTCATAGCCAAGATTGAGTGTGTTTTCTGATAAGTGATGCTATTTTGCACATTAGGATTTCTGGTTAAAATGTAGCAATAAATATTTTTATTGTAAGAAGATAATTATTACTAATATAAAATAAAAATCTTCCCATCTAGATTTTTTTCTTATAATTTGAACACCATGCCTACTATAAAAAAATAAAATAACAAGACATAAAAAAGCAATTTTCTTTACAGATTCATGTTCAGAGGTACATGAAAAATTTAAAAAAAAATAATTTAAGCTTTTTATTCAAATTTAAGTTTTGAAGTGTCCATTGATAATTTATGCAAATATTAAAGTAGAGAATGTGTTAAAAATAATATCAAAACCTCTATATATGTTTAGTTTTTAAGACCCCTAACACCTTTCATTGATAATACCTGTCACATTTACTTAGAACATAGTATTTACCATCATTACTGTGACCTTCTCTCTAGATTGTTTTTTTTTTATATCTTTATAACAGTAATTTATTACTGCTATATGACTCAAACAAGAGAAGTGGAAGGATAGATAATGCATTTTCCAGGAGGCATGATGTAACCCATTTAAAATTAATACCAAAACAAAAACACAGTTTTATATGTTTTATTGATTACAATTTTTGGTTCTTTACAGGTTCCTTTTTAACTAATTTTAAGAAATCTGTATTTATGACTGCCCATACCAGAAAAGATTGCACACAGTTATTATGTGTGTATCTACATCTTAATGTAAATTATATTTTAATGAGGAGTGAACTCATGGTTCATAATTTACACAGTCAAATATTTCAAAACGTTTTTCATAGTTTGTTTCATATATAATAATGTTTTACATAACAAGAGAGTCCAATTTCACAAGGTCTTTTGCAAGTGACAATTTTTGTTGAATGCTAATTGGTTTTGTTGCTTTTTTTTATATTTCAAGATTTGTATATTTATAGAAGAAATGCTGTAATAACTAGCTATAACCTATTCGGCAGAGCCTCTAATGTAATATTTGAGATGGTTGTAATTTTTTCCATTTTTACTTTTCTTTATTTTATTTTTATTAAGATTCAACAAAGATACTAAACAATGCTACGATTGCAGTGTAAAAAAACATGGTTACATATATCTGGTCTTTCAAACTCTGTCTCAATGTTAACCAAAGTTTAGATCTAAATCAGTTATGACTCATCAGGAGAACTGACAATGGATCTGGTCATTGGCAATGAACGTGAACGGTCAGGGAGTGGCAGAATAAGACCACTTGGAAGGGAAGCAGAAATGCCTTTGGGTGGACAATAATATGTATTCATTTACTCCACCATAAATTTTGTAAGTATAATTTTTGCTGCAACATGACTTTCAATTCCTCTAGCTCTCGAATCTCATTGACACTGGATACCTGATTCGACATTGTTGGTGGGAAGGGTTGTTTCTGCATAATAGGAATCAATGACTTAACAGACATAAGTAAGGGCAAATAAAAAAATTTCAATTTTTGTAGAAGGATAGTAATGTGAAATAAATGTATCTAGAACCTAGTTATATGGTGAATTTCATGAATCACTACCTTCCAATAAAAAGCTAGAAGTGGGCAGCATTACCATATATTAAGAATATAACCTGTTTCTTGGCTTATCACCAGCAAATAGGGGAAATGCTGTGGTCAGTTGCATGAAGACTGTGGTGTATAATACCATGTAGATAGAAATGTGTTGTTAAATTTCCTATATCTACTGTTACTTTATAAATAACTTACAACACAGCAGAGATGGCTGCTAGGGGTTCCACAGTAACACAGTAACAATATCTTCCTCCACTGTGACAGAGTGAGAGAATTATTGATGTCTGATTTGTATTTATGTACGAAAGATGAAAGGGACAAGAAATCCGTAGAGATCAAAAGGCGGGAAAAAAAATGAAGTGGGAAGGTTGATGTAGTACAGAGAGTTTCAAACTTTTAATGGATGGAATTGCGAGTGTAATGGTTGGTCAAAGCGATTATACAATGGTTCATATGCATGTACTGAAACTGATCAAGCATAGAGGTGAGAGTGTCAAAAGGAATTGGAGTACCCTTTTGGGGTTGACATTCATTTAATACATTTATTCAACGTAAGTGTTAATTATTATTGAAATGTTTTTGGTTTTAGTGTTTTGCCCCTCTGTAATCTTTATTCTGTTTTATTTCATATTAAAACTACACATTGGTTAAAAAAATGCATTTAAATACTTTAAATAAAGTTTTGACTAAGTTGTACAGTTAAACTATATGTAATAAAATATTTTTCGCAGTACATGAGCCAAACCATACCATTCATCCACTTTTTTAAGATGTGTATTAATTTTAAAATTATGTTATCAAAAGATTTCTGATTATGCTTCCTGTTATAAATTGTATATTTGATGTAGAATAACAGTTAAATGTATGTAATAAAATATATTATTTTCTTTTCCATATCCATAAATGAAAGTCAGTACATAGCTTAAATTTATAAACAAAAATATAAGTTTTTTTAAGTTGACAACCAAGCTGCAAAATTTAAATGAAAAAAAGGAATTGAATAACACAACCCAGAACTTGCTGAGTTAACCTTAATAAAATATAATGTCAATGAAAAACACATGCATTTGAATACACTACATGACTAAATTAGGGCATCAAGTACGTGAAAATACTCCAAATATTAGTGGATCCTAATCTAACATCTCGCAGCACCTCACAGAACTACAGCCACTTAGTGGTGGTTATGGTGCCAGGAGTAAAATGGTTCCCCTTATTGTAAGTAGTGAAGTTAAATACATGAAATTATTTCATAAAAAATATATGAATATCGGTATATAAGATTTGTTAATAACAATACAATACTACAGCAGTTGTGCCAAAAATGTTCCCTAGCATACAGTACATAAAAGAAAATAATTCTTGGCTAATCATGACAACATTTACATTTGTGCACCCGTGCACATTTACAGTAAATAGTACGGGAAAGACATAAATTTGATCATCATAACATATAGTCTATGTCCCTATTGCCAGGTGTCACGTTGTACATCTATTTTAAACATTGCATCACAAGGTTTCTGATAACAAAAGAACAATTGTGGTGTTCCCATTTAATGCACTTGTGACTGAAATTGTATAACCTGTAACTGTACTGAACATATATATGAAATTATTTCACAGAAAACCCACTTCTCTCACATTAAAGATCTTTCCTTTGAAAATGATGTTGGTCTGTGAGCTTACACTTTAATGGCCATTACAATGGTGCTAAAAATCTGATGTATAAGACAACATACATTGCAGCTTTGGGTTAAATGTAGGTAGCTTTTTATGGTTGGATTAGGGCGGAACACCCTAGCCAATGTAGCATTTACAGCTCTTTTATACAAACTACTAAACTAGATGGCTAGTGAGTGTACAATCTAAAAGTTATGAAGGGGACTTGAGACAGATGTTTGAAATATGATGGTAATAGTCAGGGAGCCATGTAGAGCATTTGCACAGACTGCTATGATGTGATTGAGGAGATAATTGGAGAAGATGCCTTTCAATGGGAAGACATGATATAAAGTAAACACAGAGAAAGGTGGGTGGGATAGTGCTTAGGTAAAATGAAGATTGATGCTTGTTGTGCATATATGGTGTGTGAGGCCTGTAGATGGTGTAGAATTAAAGATAACAGATGAAAGTATGTTCTGCTGGGAGGAAGCAGGGTAAAACCATAGGAAGAGGAAGGGGAAACAAACATGCATTGACTAAAATATAAAACTTTTCCAAATATATTCTATCGCTAAAAATAAATAAATATATAAATCACATGTACAGAATACTGAGAGACTGGGGGGAGTGTGGGGGGGGGAGGATGTCTTGGCCACCATCTTAGATGGCCACCTTTTAGAGAGGCTCCTGGGCCAAGGGGACAATAATGTTCCAAAATCTCTATTTTCAATTTTATTAGATTGAACCTGAAGCTTGATACAATTGTGAGAACTACCAGACAATATGCAGAGGCTGAAAAAAAACTGACAAAAGGGTGCCAGTACTTCAAAGTTGATGGAAGGAGCTGCTGGGGTGAGTAGGGACTTGCAGGCCCACTCACCTAATCCTAAAACCAGCTCACGACTTATTTTGCCACTAAAATCCCAGTTGGTGGGCTTGGGGAAGTCCCTCTCTCCCGTCTGGTTTCCCAGCGGCCGTGGGCTCGGAGCGCAACTTTGATTTTTCCGAGCACTCAATTATAAGGGCGACAGGTTTGCAGAGGAGGGGACGGGCGGCGTGAGGTCCCGATCCCCGTCGAGATCCTCAGCCTCTCGTCTGTTGTTTGCGGCGGGGGGGGCCTCTGCCGTCCTGCCTAAAATATTTAAAGATACAGCCAGGGCTACAGAGAGCCCAGAAGAACCAGAAATGGAAATGGGAGCTGACATGCTTCAAACATTTACATATTCAGCACTACCACAAAGAGCCAAATATGATGTCAATATAAATATGGCTGCTACTGTAGATACTGTTACTGCCACATCCAAGATGGCCACTGCCACCTCCAATATGGCCACCACTACACCTAAAGCTGCAACATATAGCCTCACTATGCCACCTGAAATGGCTGAAGATTTGCCACCACCAGCTGGCATGTTAATTGAACTTATCCAAAACTTAAGAGTGGACCTAAAAATTACTTTAAAAAAGATTTTAAGGGGGCGTGGCTTGGAGGTCCGAGAAGATGGCAGCCTAATTCACGAGCTCCCCGCAGGCTCATCACACAACCTCACCGACCGCACAATATAACACCCGAAATGGGGAAAACGCACCGCACATCGAGTGCCCAAAGGACCGCGGACACCCCAAAAAGCACCCGGAATTCCTCCATGAGAAACTTTCTGGTGACGCAGGCGGACCTGGACCAGCAGGCCTCAAGTGACTCCGCGGCCTCCAGCATGTCCCGCCCGCGATCACCGCAGGGGGACCAACCACCTACCATCCCTCAGGCGTCCTCACCGGACCTGGTATCCATCCTGAAGCAATTACCCACGAGGGTAGATCTGAGGGCGGCGAACACGGAGCTGCGTACCTCCATAACAGCCGAACTGCACGCACTGAGGGAGGAGATACAGGGCCTCAGCCAGAAAGTAGTACAACTTGAAGCAGACTGGGATCACATGTCTGCCACCCAGTCAGCGAACACAGACAGGCTACACCATCACAATAAAGTGCTACAGCAAATGGCACTTCATGTGGAGGATTTAGATAACAGAGGCAGGAGGCAGAATATCCGTGTAAGGGGAGTGCCTGAAGAACTGGACAAGAGAACGCCAATCCCAGACACACTTATGGACTTATTCAACAAATTACTGGTCCGGCCACTTCAGACACCCATAGGCTTCGTGCGAGCGCACCGAGCGCTGAGGCCTCAGGGACCCCCGGAGGGCCCTGCCCGGGACATAATATGCTGCCTGGAGAGCTTTCCCCTGAAGGAGGAGATCCTCCGCAAGGCCAGAGGCACAGATAAAATATTGGTGGAAGGCGCGGAGGTCCAGCTGTTCCCAGATCTCTCCCCGGCAACGCTGACATACAGGAGAGCGATGAGGCCCCTTACAAGACAACTGCAGGCAGCCAACATCAGGTACCGCTGGTGCTTCCCTATGGGCCTACAAGTGGCAACGCCCGGCGGCCCCTTTATGGTTGCAGGGGAAGAAGACGTCCTGGCGCTCCAGAGAGACCTACACCTACCGCCGGAGACCATCACATGGCCGAACCCATTAAGCTTCTACGCCTCTGGCCCCAGGCAGCAAGGCACAGGCCCCCGACCCCAAAGGATAAGAACCCCTCGCACTCAGACGATTAGACCGGCAGGGACGCCTAACTGAGGACCGTGGATCCCTCCCCGCTTCGGCCTCCTTTACTGCAGAAGACAGGAATGCCGACTTCAGCGACAAGACAGAAGCTCTGAATATTTAGACTTTTCCCTTTTTTTTTTTCTCTCTCTCTCTCTCTCTCCCCTTACACCCACCACTCCCGAACAATACAGGCATATCAGCCCCGGAACTGTGGGAACAACGATGAACCCCGGGCGCAATGCCTAGATGTGGACTCCATCTTGCCCCTTCATACAGCAAGTATTGATGGAATTTGGGGGCTGGAGGGATGGGGTGTAGTCGAGAGATGTTGGGACACAGGCCATACGAGAGGCTCTGACTCCTAGGGGCAGGGGGGGGGAGGGGTTACACCGCACACGACTGATACAGTTTAATGTTTGCGTTGTCCAACAGCTGCGTAAGCGTTAACGCAAATGTGTATTATAGCCAACTATGAAACTCCCCCTTTTTTTTTTTATTTTTTTTTTTTACCACCACAATATTTGATACGGTTCAAATGTTTGTTGAAAAGCTTTCCCGAGTCAGAGGGGATGGGGGAGGTCGCGAGGGGGGGGGGAGACAGGTCAACGACCGACCTGCACAGAGTGAATACATGAGGGTAATGTTGTACCATGTTTATGTTATGGTTTTCACATATGTTTAAGCTAACGATGTTGTTCTTAGGTGAGGTTAACACTTGAGCTACAATTTAGATAGACTGAGCCGTCAGCTGGGGAGATGGAAGATCCTGACTGAGTAGAGTCCCGAGAGATCACAGTGGTCAGCGACGACCGATCTGCGAGCGTACTTGGTCCTCTGGGCTCCGCCCACTTGGGAATTCTTGGACTCCCTTGACCACCCTACCGGACTAGGCAACAAGATATAGGTGAGCGGTACTCCCCTTGTCCCCAGGTGGGCGGGAGAACTACTGCCCTCCGTCGCTCATATCCGATATCGCTACACGTAGCGACTCCCTACCGAAACAGGGACAGGGCTTCACAGCCCGTAAATTTCCCTCCACTGGTTACCCCACGCTTCCCTACCCCCCCCAACCTAACCCTCGACTGCTTGACAGATGCGACAGATTACACACACATTTGACAAAACGATGCCGCCCAAGTCAATTGCCCCAGCTCCCATCACGGTCCTCTCTCTCAACGCTAGGGGCCTAAACAAACCTGAAAAACGATCGGGAGCCATGAGAGAATTCCTAACCCATAAAGCATCCATAGTGTATCTACAGGAGACACACTTCAGAGAAGGGTCCAGGCCCACACTGACAAACCAACACTACCCAGTGGGTTACTACAGTGATTTTCAGGGGGGGAAGTCCAGGGGCACAGCGATTCTCCTCCACAAACGCATCCCGTTTAAAGAGACTGGAGTGCTGACTGACCCGGAAGGACGTTATACCTTCGTTAAGGGGGAGATAGCGGTCACACAATACACTCTCGCTAACATTTATGTCCCAAATCAAAGGCAGTATCAATTCATAGCCCGGATGCTTCGCACCCTTAGGAGCTTCAAAGAGGGCGTGCTGATTTTGGGGGGAGACCTGAATATAGCTCTGGACCCTAAATGGGACTCCTCACTGGGACACTCACACATCCCCGCACAACACCTTCAGGCAATTAGGAACTTACTGACAAAAGAAAAAATGGTGGACTGCTGGAGGGCAATGCACCCGGACGAGAGGGATTATACCTTCTACTCTCGCCCACATAACTCCTACACTCGAATTGACTATCTCTTTCTGTCACAATACCACCTACCACTGGTGCTTCACGCCAATCAGGGCACTGCGACATGGTCAGACCATGCACCGGTGCTCATCACACTGAAATCACCCCTATTCAAACCCAAGATCTCCAAATGGAGATTAAACGAAGCCCTACTGGCAAGGCCAGAAGTGGCAATAGAGATAGATGCAACACTAAAAGAATACTTTACAAACAACAGTGATCAGACCTCCCCCACCATACGATGGGAAGCACACAAAAGCGTAATTAGAGGACATTTTATTCAAAAGAGCGCGCACTTGAAAAAACAAAGGGAAGCGCGTATGACCACATTACTGTCAGACATACAACAACTAGATGCCCTCAACAAGAGACTCCAACTACCCACACACCGAGCTACGCTCCTCTGCTTAAGGAGGGAACTGACTACACTTTTACAGTCTCAACACCATAGAGATGTATTGCGCCATAAGGCATTCTTTGCCGTACATGGCAATAAGAGCGGGAAGCTTCTGGCGCGCATGCTTAACAAAAGAAGACAAGACACATACATTGACCGCATAAGAGATAAAGGGGGGATTCTTCACAGGCACCCCACTAAGATACAGGAGATTATTCGGGCATATTACTCAGAGCTATATTCTCTGCCAAGGCCGCAAACCGAAACCCATGCCCAAAAGCTCCGTAACTCTATTGACGACTATCTTAGGTCTCACACACTCCACACCCTGACAACGGAAGAAGCAGATCAGTTAGAGGAGCACGTCACCCCAGAGGAGTTGGCACTCGCGATTAAAAACACCAAACCAGGGAGAAGTCCGGGCCCGGACGGTTTACCCATTAAATACTATAAGAGGTTTGCGGAAACTTTATACCCCCCACTACTAGAGATGTTCAACGCAATCAGGGAGGGACACGACATCCCCAAACAGACACTAACGGCACATATCACCATACTTCCTAAAGAAGGCAAAGATCGAGAGCACTGCGGGAGCTATCGACCGATATCCCTCATAAATACTGACCTCAAATTATTGGCAAAAGTCCTGGCAACCAGACTTCAGACACACATACCTAGGCTGGTTCACGCAGACCAGGTAGGATTTGTGATGGGTCGGGAGGCCAGAGACAATACCATTCGAGCACTCACACTCATGCACAGGAAGACGAGGGATAACACGGGCCTTCTCCTGCTGTCCACAGACGCGGAGAAGGCCTTTGACAGGGTCTGTTGGGAATACATGTTCCAGACACTGGCTCACATGGGCATGGGCACACACCTCCAGGGATGGATTAGAGCCCTCTACTCCCAGCCGACGGCACACGTTCTAGTCAATGGAGCACCTACGGAGGCCTTCCCAATCTATAACGGCACACGTCAGGGCTGCCCTCTGTCCCCCCTGCTGTTTGTCCTGGCCCTAGAGCACTTCCTGCAGAACATTAGATGCCACACGGACATTCAGGGAATAAGCACAGGAGACACACAACACAAAATAGGGGAGAACTACAGTACACAACGGCAGTAGGACATCATAAGAATGGAGATCATATCAACACACAAGAAATAGGGAGACATTATCATGCCACCAAATCTAGAATGTATAGTGATGTGGTAAAAGAAGGCCCACACCATTATCAGAAAACACATCAAACAGGGAAAATAGTGAGTTCAAGACAGTACAATAGTGACAGATTAGAACCTACTCTGACAAGGAATAGAAGTATAAGCAAATCTTTACCTCCAGACACTCCCCCGTCACCTTCTTTTTTTCGGAGGGATTTGATACAGAACAGAAGGAAATGGACGAACGATATACAATTATGGGACACACAGGGAAAGAGACAAATAGAAGAAGAAGAAGAAAGATAAGAGATAGGAAGGAGCCACAGAGAGAAGAGGGGGAAGACATCGATCTAAAAGGAATTTTTAATGTTGCAGATGAACCACTTACGAAAGAACAAATAAACATTTTTAAAAAGGGCTTAAAGTTTGCCCCAACTGCGGATTTTAATGCTTTTAATTTTTTTTATAGATATGAACCATTTTATAAGGAAATTATGTTTAAAGAAATTCTTTTATAAAAGGACAGAGCAGACGTCCAAAGAAAAGGAAAGTATAGATGAATACCAACATACATCACTTAAAGAAAAATCACAATTTTTTCCACGTCATCTCATTTCCCATGAGATAAAAACTTTTGAAAAAATGGTTATGAAGGAAGTAAAGAAATACAAAAAAGAGAATAAGTACCAACAAAATTTAACAGTAGGAGAAAAGAAAGCACTAAAGGAAATAAGAGACAATCCCAACCTGATAATCAAACCAGCAGATAAGGGAGGGGGAATCGTGATGTTCAACAGACCTCAGTACTTGAAGGAAGCTAAAAGGATTCTATCAGATTCTACAACGTACAAAAAACTTACATATAATCCCCTTAAACAGACTATAAATGCATTTAAGAAATATGTAGAAAAAGGGAAGGATTTAAAGATACTTAATGAAAAAGAAGCTGGATACTTATTTGTAACTTATCCTAAAATTCCAGTTTTTTATCACCTCCCGAAAGTGCATAAAAACATCACGGAGCCCCCCGGCAGACCCATAATATCAGGAATAGATTCTGTCTCCACAAGAGTGTCGGAATATATAGACACTCTCCTACAGCCGTTAGTTTTGGCAACTCCGTCGTACCTTAAGGATACAATCCATATGTTACAAATTTTGGAAGATACAGTTTGGCAGCAAGGTTACTTATTAGTAACCTGCGATGTCACTTCCTTATACACCATAATACCTCATGAGAAAGGGATGGCAGCAGTACGGCACTTTCTGTCCAAATCAGATTTTAAGGGTGAACAGATAGATTTTATTCTAGAGGGCATTCTTTTAATTCTGACAAACAATTTTTTTTGGTTTGAGAACGAATTTTATCTTCAGATCTGTGGAACGGCGATGGGCACCAAGTTTGCCCCCAGCTACGCCAACCTTTTCATGGCATTTTGGGAAGAAGCTTTTGTAACCAAGGGCCATGAGTGGGGGGCATATTTGGTGTCCTATCGCCGGTACATAGACGACATATTTTTTATTTGGACAGGTAACCATGATCAACTGAATGATTTTATTACGTATTTAAATTCAAACGATTGGGGGATTCATCTAACAAGCTGTATTAGTGAAGTGAAAATAAACTTTTTGGATTTGTATATATATATAGAGGATGATAAGATCAATACAAAAAAATTTTTTAAACCAGTGGATGCCAACGGGTATATAGAAAGAAACAGTTGCCATTACAACCCGTGGCTAGAGAATGCGCCGAGAGGCCAATTCCTACGGATTCGAAGGAATTGTAAAAAAGAATCCGATTATATAGAACAAACCGAGTATATTAAACAACAATTTATAGAAAAGGGATATAACAAAGAAATTTTAGAGAAAAATATTAAAGAAGTAAAAGAAATACCAAGAAAGGAGCTTATAAAATATAAACCTAAAAAAGAGCAAGGAAATAGTAACAATATACCCTTCATTTGCAATTATAATGGACGGAATAAACAAATAAGGAAAATAATTAAAAAACACTGGCATTTGTTACAAGATGATCCTATTCTCAATAAGGTTTTACAGCCGGAACCCAAAATCATTTATAGAGGCGCAAAGAATTTTAAGAACATTTTAGTTAAGAGTTGCCTTAGCCCTAAAAAACCTAGTCATTTTTTAGAGGATTTAAAAGGTTTTTATGGATGTGGGACTTGTCTACCCTGTAGAACAACTAATAGCAAAAAAAGACATTTGAAAGACATAGGACACATTGTAAAAAAACCCTACTGTATAAAGGACCATCTAACTTGTCACACAAAGGGAATTATATACATTTTGAAGTGCCCATGTGACCTATTATATATAGGCAGAACAATTAGACCACTGAAAGTAAGAATTGCGGAACACATCAGGAACATCAGAAATGGGCTGGAGACACATAGTGTTCCGCTCCATTTTAAAGAAGTGCACGATCAAAATCCAAGCAATTTATTCTTTTGTGCTATTAAAGAGGTCAAGAGGGACTGGAGGGGAGGAGATTATATTCGAAAATTAGGAAAAGAAGAAATGAAGTGTATCTTCGAATTCAATTCCCTAGCCCCGTATGGTCTTAATACTGATTTTGAGATATGTCATTTTTAGCGATACTTTTAATTAAATATTTATTATTTTTTTTATTTTTTTTTTATGAGTGATTGTATTTTATATACTTTTTCATTATACCTATATGCTATAACATAGAGGTTTACATTTAAGAATTCTGCAATATTTTAGCTGAAATATTGTCCTTTTAGAGAGATGAGGAGTCTGATGTACATTTAGACATTACCTCTATAACCAGTGGTGTGTATGTAAATATATTCCTCCTTTTTTATGCATACATATTTTTCTCTATATTTATATATATATATATTTTGTAATTTGTACTAGCACTTCTTCTTCTTATATTATAAATAGAAATTACATTCCTTTTTTATTGTTTTATACATTGAGTTCTGTGTACATCATATGCTTTTACATAAGAATTAGCCATAAAACCAACTAAAGAATTAAACAACAAACAACATGTGAAAAATGTTCTAAACAAAAGACTTTGGGGGAATCCTGTATTGCGTTCCAATTGTGGAACGCAAAAGCCTGGATGAAAAGAGATCGGCACTTCATAAGAAAGCTACACATGGCGGCTGTGCGTTCCAAGGGTGGAACGCAAGGACCGGAAACCGGAAGTCCGGCGAACCGGAAATGAAGAGAGAGAGGAAAAAAAGTAAATGGCTTTTAAAAATGAAGAGTCATCTATGAAGATTTACAGCAACTGAGGAAGCCCCATGAAGGGGCGAAACGCGTTTTGCTACTAAGACTATTCAACAGAGCTTGTAAGGTCTTTTAATATTATTCTTTTTATTTTGTTTATATTAATAAATGTAATTTTATTATATTTTGCCTGTGAACCTGTGATTACCCTGCATAAGGAACCTGAAGCACAGAGGAGGGAGTGGGACCCTTTACATCCCATAAAGTGAACAACTTGAGCCCAATCTTTAGTGGCTCCACCTTTGTGAGTGTGCATTTATAAAGACTTGATTGGACTTACAAAAATAAGAGTACTAGCAATATTGCACTATCTTTTTGCTATTTTACTTTCTTTAGAGCATACCATAAGAAATGTACCTATGCAAAGGACTACTAAGAAAGTGCATGTAAGATACTCCGCCTTATATTTTGTGGTGTTTGTATCTCTTTTTTGGTGAAGGTTAAGGGAACCTCACCAGGGTGTTAGAGTCTCTTACACAGTTGCACGTAGCACACATTGGGTCACTGTTATTTATCTTTGTATTACTGTTTGTATTTCCCTTTCAGAGGACCCAGTGAGCTATATTGAACAATATGTCATTTCTTGAAAACAGAAATTATAGAACAAGTAACATTGATATATGCTTTGATAGAGGTATAGAAAGGCAAGGAGCCCCAAACCTCAATGGTAAAAACCAATTTAGATATAATTTGGAAAATGCCTTAATAAAGGAAATGAAAACAAAGTGGGAGATAGCCACTCTCAAAAAATATGTTAGGGATCAGATCACCCCAAGGGGTCTTAGATTCTTCAAAGACCCTAGTTTTGATAAAGATGATCCTCACTTTATGGTAGGATGGAACAAATTACTAGATGGTTTTTCTTTTAGTACTATGGGCTATATAGTGGCGAGAAGGGAGGAGAATTTACCTAAGCTCGATGAAGAGATTAATAAATGGAAAAACCTTTTGATCGAATCCACAAGCCCTGATATCTATAACAGTATTTTAAGGGAAATTAGAGAGAAAGTAGATAGGATAGAAACAGAGATTATAGATATCAAAAGAAGTAAATATCAGAGGGATATAAATGACTATGAAACAGGAAATGTGAGGAATCCTAAACAAAAAGAAAATATCAATAACAATAAAAATAAGGACAGAAAAAGGAACTATAGAGGAAAATTCCACCAAAACGGATATAATACACAGATGTGGAAACAAAAAAATCAGGAGAGACCGACATATAGGGCTTCGAACAATAGAGAGAGGGAATTCAGAAGAGACGATAGGGGATTTCCTCATAAATTCTCACCGAAGAGAAGCTCTATAAGGTTAGAGGGAGATATCAATAGGAAGAGATCTAACTCACGATTCATTTCAGAGTCACAGAATCCACCTATCACACCCATTAGGGGAGAACTACAGTACACAACGGCAGTAGGACATCATAAGAATGGAGATCATATCAACACACAAGAAATAGGGAGACATTATCATGCCACCAAATCTAGAATGTATAGTGATGTGGTAAAAGAAGGCCCACACCATTATCAGAAAACACATCAAACAGGGAAAATAGTGAGTTCAAGACAGTACAATAGTGACAGATTAGAACCTACTCTGACAAGGAATAGAAGTATAAGCAAATCTTTACCTCCAGACACTCCCCCGTCACCTTCTTTTTTTCGGAGGGATTTGATACAGAACAGAAGGAAATGGACGAACGATATACAATTATGGGACACACAGGGAAAGAGACAAAGATCAATAGAAGAAGAAGAAGAAAGAGAAGAGATAGGAAGGAGCCACAGAGAGAAGAGGGGGAAGACATCGATCTAAAAGGAATTTTTAATGTTGCAGATGAACCACTTACGAAAGAACAAATAAACATTTTTAAAAAGGGCTTAAAGTTTGCCCCAACTGCGGATTTTAATGCTTTTAATTTTTTTTATAGATATGAACCATTTTATAAGGAAATTATGTTTAAAGAAATTCTTTTATAAAAGGACAGAGCAGAC
>OW240913.1:157482990-157538017 GCA_933207985.1 Pelobates cultripes | reverse complement strand
GATCTGTGGAACGGCGATGGGCACCAAGTTTGCCCCCAGCTACGCCAACCTTTTCATGGCATTTTGGGAAGAAGCTTTTGTAACCAAGGGCCATGAGTGGGGGGCATATTTGGTGTCCTATCGCCGGTACATAGACGACATATTTTTTATTTGGACAGGTAACCATGATCAACTGAATGATTTTATTACGTATTTAAATTCAAACGATTGGGGGATTCATCTAACAAGCTGTATTAGTGAAGTGAAAATAAACTTTTTGGATTTGTATATATATATAGAGGATGATAAGATCAATACAAAAAAAATTTTTAAACCAGTGGATGCCAACGGGTATATAGAAAGAAACAGTTGCCATTACAACCCGTGGCTAGAGAATGCGCCGAGAGGCCAATTCCTACGGATTCGAAGGAATTGTAAAAAAGAATCCGATTATATAGAACAAACCGAGTATATTAAACAACAATTTATAGAAAAGGGATATAACAAAGAAATTTTAGAGAAAAATATTAAAGAAGTAAAAGAAATACCAAGAAAGGAGCTTATAAAATATAAACCTAAAAAAGAGCAAGGAAATAGTAACAATATACCCTTCATTTGCAATTATAATGGACGGAATAAACAAATAAGGAAAATAATTAAAAAACACTGGCATTTGTTACAAGATGATCCTATTCTCAATAAGGTTTTACACCGGAACCCAAAATCATTTATAGAGGCGCAAAGAATTTTAAGAACATTTTAGTTAAGAGTTGCCTTAGCCCTAAAAAACCTAGTCATTTTTTAGAGGATTTAAAAGGTTTTTATGGATGTGGGACTTGTCTACCCTGTAGAACAACTAATAGCAAAAAAAGACATTTGAAAGACATAGGACACATTGTAAAAAAACCCTACTGTATAAAGGACCATCTAACTTGTCACACAAAGGGAATTATATACATTTTGAAGTGCCCATGTGACCTATTATATATAGGCAGAACAATTAGACCACTGAAAGTAAGAATTGCGGAACACATCAGGAACATCAGAAATGGGCTGGAGACACATAGTGTTCCGCTCCATTTTAAAGAAGTGCACGATCAAAATCCAAGCAATTTATTCTTTTGTGCTATTAAAGAGGTCAAGAGGGACTGGAGGGGAGGAGATTATATTCGAAAATTAGGAAAAGAAGAAATGAAGTGTATCTTCGAATTCAATTCCCTAGCCCCGTATGGTCTTAATACTGATTTTGAGATATGTCATTTTTAGCGATACTTTTAATTAAATATTTTATTTTTATTTTTTTTATGAGTGATTGTATTTTATATACTTTTTCATTATACCTATATGCTATAACATAGAGGTTTACATTTAAGAATTCTGCCATATTTTAGCTGAAATATTGTCCTTTTAGAGAGATGAGGAGTCTGATGTACATTTAGACATTACCTCTATAACCAGTGGTGTGTATGTAAATATATTCCTCCTTTTTTATGCATACATATTTTTCTCTATATTTATATATATATATATTTTGTAATTTGTACTAGCACTTCTTCTTCTTATATTATAAATAGAAATTACATTCCTTTTTTATTGTTTTATACATTGAGTTCTGTGTACATCATATGCTTTTACATAAGAATTAGCCATAAAACCAACTAAAGAATTAAACAACAAACAACATGTGAAAAATGTTCTAAACAAAAGACTTTGGGGGAATCCTGTATTGCGTTCCAATTGTGGAACGCAAAAGCCTGGATGAAAAGAGATCGGCACTTCATAAGAAAGCTACACATGGCGGCTGTGCGTTCCAAGGGTGGAACGCAAGGACCGGAAACCGGAAGTCCGGCGAACCGGAAATGAAGAGAGAGAGGAAAAAAAGCGGCAGTAAATGGCTTTTAAAAATGAAGAGTCATCTATGAAGATTTACAGCAACTGAGGAAGCCCCATGAAGGGGCGAAACGCGTTTTGCTACTAAGACTATTCAACAGAGCTTGTAAGGTCTTTTAATATTATTCTTTTTATTTTGTTTATATTAATAAATGTAATTTTATTATATTTTGCCTGTGAACCTGTGATTACCCTGCATAAGGAACCTGAAGCACAGAGGAGGGAGTGGGATCCTTTACATCCCATAAAGTGAACAACTTGAGCCCAATCTTTAGTGGCTCCACCTTTGTGAGTGTGCATTTATAAAGACTTGATTGGACTTACAAAAATAAGAGTACTAGCAATATTGCACTATCTTTTTGCTATTTTACTTTCTTTAGAGCATACCATAAGAAATGTACCTATGTAAAGGACTACTAAGAAAGTGCATGTAAGATACTCCGCCTTATATTTTGTGGTGTTTGTATCTCTTTTTTGGTGAAGGTTAAGGGAACCTCACCAGGGTGTTAGAGTCTCTTACACAGTTGCACGTAGCACACATTGGGTCACTGTTATTTATCTTTGTATATCTTAGTAGTATGAGTATAGGAATACACAAGGCGAGCATAGAGGCGTAATTAAGTGAAAACCTTCATGCAGAAATCATGTTAATTTAAGTAAACCATATAAGGAGACTGATGAGTCATGTCAATGGATAGTGAAATTGAGGCCCAAGTGAATGAGCGGGACCAATACAGAAAGGGTAATTTCCTAGCATGGGGAATATGCACATCATATAAGAGAACAATGTTACATGACATTCAAGCATAACCCAGGGGTGAGGTGTAAGTGATTTATGAAACTGACTTTATTTACAGGATAAGCCTACACCAGAAGAGTGTTGTGGCGTACTACATATTTGACAGTAAACTGAATGCAGAATTACAATAGTTAATTAAACCATACATAGAGTATCACCAGATATATAAACATAGACGTAGTAGGTTTACCTATATCCATAGTATCAAGATAACCAGCTATTTCTTTAGTAAAATGACATGATGTAATTAATGCAGTAATTAACCTTATATTTTGAATGACTGCTAGATGTCAGTATTTCGGTTGTATGACCATAATGCACTGTGCAGACGAGTTTCGGATGAATTTGCAAAACCGTGCGGTTAAATTATACGAATTTATGCACAAAATGCTCTATCTGGCCTTAGGACGTTCGTGCTGACTGTTATACGAAAGTGGGAGCGTTCGTTGAAATTAAATGAAAGCTTCCCCGAACCATACCATTTAATGTGAACTCATGCGAACAGTAATTCATATGAATGGCTTTAACAAAACTTTACCGAAATTGTAAAGCTTGTGAACAGATTTAAAATGAAATCGTTCAGGAGTTTGAAATGAACCGTACAGTAACATAAAATAGTAAAAACTTGCTAACAGACACACAGAATCGTTCAGGAGATTGAAACGAACTGACAGTAACATAAAATAGTATACAAAAGGAAGTATGCAAACTGTACAAGCAATTGAGATAGACCTAAACCATGATCACTCTGTGGCACTGCGACTGTGGTGCAATGGTTAGGTCAGTATCTTACGATTTTGGGGTGTTTCCAGTTCCGTCCTCGGCGTGCAGGCCTGGAGGGCTGAAGATTGGACGATTCTGTAAGCAGAGTGCCGTGGCCGGCGGAAGACAGCAGATACAGGTAAACCACGTGGAGAAACAGGAAGGTTTGCAAGATGGCGACTTGCATGTAACTCTGAAGTAGTCACATGCAAATCCCTAGACCAAGAATGGTGTGGAGCAAGGTAAGGTGTCCCTTTAAGTAGGGAAATCATGCCCCTCGCATAATTACAGGCAAAAGCCTTAATACATATATATGTATATATATGTATGTATGCATACATGTATGTATGTGTGTGTATATATATATATATATACATATACACACACAAACACTACCGTGGCACAATGACTTATAGGGCTGGCATACATTTTGCAAGGATGCTTTGCATTCCCAGTCCGGCCCTGATTGTGCTAGCATAATTTCTAACAAATGTATAGAAAAAAATAATTTTAACCCCAGGAGTGCTGGAGAATACTAAGAGTGATCATTTACTCCATTTGGAAGATCAATATTGTGGACTGAGAATAATTTGGACTACAAGTAAATTATTCTGATGGTTTACGTATAGGTTCTGGTTTCTATATATATACTACAAGTTCAGGTTTATATATCATCTATTACTTTTACAGAGCGTCACCTTTCAAAAGATTTATAATTAATTTTATATTTTAGTGCGCTAACTCATTTTAGAATTGGGGATAAAAACTATTTAAAGGAACAAGTACAAATGTATTTCTAACACAAGAGTGTTATGCTAGCTATTTAGGTTAACGGGCCATCTTTAATTAAGTTGAAAAAGCTCCAGTCTCCCTGCATCTGCCCTGCCTCCACTGGCTTAGATCATTAGTACTGATGTTCCCATAGAAGGCTAGTATGTATGCAATTGCCTAACCATACTATTTTAACTCAATGTATCTCCATGCACAGAATTTACACACCAAAGATTGGTCATGCAATTTTTTCAGGACTGCTATCAGTAAACCCCTCTATTGGTGGCATTAGGCAGTAATGTAAACACTGCCTTTTCAATTTGATCCAGAACCGCTAGTTTAAACGATAATAGCTCTGGTGCCCAGAGTTCCCCTTTAAAAATAGTTTTTTCTCCCAACTGTCAATCAATTATTTGCATAAACACCTGTGCTACACAATTGATGAATGAGGTTGATCTGGCACCTCCTTATCTCAGGTACCTAAATATTACAACTAATACATAATATATCTTTATGCTAAATAATGTATATAATGCAAGGTGGGGGGTTTATGGTAATGTTCACATGTCTGTGTATAGGAGCTGTAAAGTGTATAGGCAATATAGTATGGGGTGGGATAGGAATGTAATGTGCAGGTTATACCAGTGGTAGTCAACCTTTGTCTACCTACTGCCCACTAAAGCATCTTTCTTGATGGAAACATTTCCTTACCACCCACCAGTTTTCGCGCAGGTGCGGAATATTTTTTAGAAAGGAGGGTGTTTTAAAAAAAATAAATGTACGCACATTTATCTTTTTATTTCTACTTAATGCATGTTTATAATGTTTTTAACTTTATAAGTTTAATGAGAAAACAATAAAGTAAATTTAAATTACCTTTACTAGTGATTAATGAGATCCTTGAGGTTGATGCTGCGAGACTAAATATTTGATATCTGGTTCGATTTTCGTAAGGAACAAACAAAGGTCTCCTCTTTCGGTGATATTCAGACGACTTCTCTGTTTGCGCATAATATGATTTCTCATCTGTGCGTCAGCTCCCATCCTCTCCCTCCTCAATTCCCCTCCCAATATTTTTTTTTCCTTTTTTCTATTTTTTAACCTTACTAATAGCAATGCCAAGTAGGAAGGCTGAGCTAGGTAGTCCACTTACTATTACTTACTATAGCCCGCTATAACAGACAGGCACACATACATACAGACACACACACAAGACACACATACACACATATAGACACACACACACGACACACATACGGTAGGGACCAGGTTGACGACCCATGGGTTATACAGTGTTTGTAAGGAACATAGTGTGAGGTGGGTAAGGATGTTGTGTGTATGTGTATAGGTTATGCAGTGTATGTAGAGTAAATAGTGTGTTGTGGCATAGGAATGTAGTGTGTATGTGTGTAACAGACAGGCACACACAGACAGGCATACATACACACACACACACACACAAAAGACACAAACATACAAACAGACAGGCACGCATACAGACACACATACACACAGACACACACAAGACATACATACAAAGACACACACACATACAGACAGACACAAGACACATATACATACAAAGACACATACATAAGACACACATACATACAAAGACACATACACACACAACACATACATACAAAGACAAAACACACAACACATACATACAAAGACAAGACACACATACATACACACATACATACAGATACACACACAAGACATACATACAAAGACACACACATACATACAAAGACACATACAAAGAGACATACACACACATACAGACACATACATACAGACAGACACACACAAGACATACATACAAAGATACACACACACACACAAGACATACATACAATGAAACATACACACAAACAAACACACACAAAATATTTTAGTCACCCTCCTGTTTCCTACCTTTTAGGTGCAGGAGGGTGACTTTCCCTGGGGTCCAGTGGGGGCTCAGGTGGATGGGAGCCAGAATTCCCAGTTTGACTCCCTGGTCTTCCTCCCGCGCAGTCTGTGTGTTAGCTGGGAGGAGTGACCTGCAGTCACTTCCTCCCAGCTCTGTGATGTAATCACAGGGGGCCCGGTCGCGCTTTTAAAGCACCCAGCGCTGACCGGGCCCCCTTACAATCCACATCCATCGGGTGGCCCTGACAGCATGGGCCACCTGATGGACCTCTTGGATGGCGGCCCCAGTGGTTTGCTGTGCAGGCTGGGGACGCAAATGGTGATGGCATTACCAGGTCGCAGGGGTACTGCCAGCTCGCACCCGCCCTCCCGCCCACCCAATCTCCAAATGAGGAAATCCCTACTGCCCACCTGGAATCCTGAAATGCCCACTAGTCGGCGGTAGGGACCAGGTTGACAACCCATGGGTTATACAGTGTTTGTAAGGAACATAGTGTGAGGTGGGTAAGGATGTTGTGTGTATGTGTATAGGTTATTCAGTGTATGTAGAGTAAATAGTGTGGTGTGGCATAGGAATGTAGTGTGTATGTGTGTAAGTTATGTAGTGTATGTAGGGCACATAGTGTAATGTGGGATACTGATGTAGTGTGTATGGGAAAAAATGTTCCTCCTTTATTATTTATTTGAATTCTATTGCAAATATATTGCAAAAACCTATAAACTAAAATACTGCCAATAATCTGCCCATATCATCCAACATTATAATTCCAATAATCCTTATACATTGGTATCCAGGTGCCATCGGTATAATTATAACTAACTTTCAATTTTAGACTTCTGTCCCATAAAATACTCAATGCAATGTAAACAGTGATCTCTGGTAGAGATAATGGGAATTTGTTTAATAGCTTCAAATGCGGTTAAATTTAGTTTGCCTGTATAAAAATTAAATACTCTATTATATTGTAGATTTTTTTTTTTTTTTAAATTAACCATGTTAGTGCTACAATATACACTCTAACTATTAGAAGTCATCACATTGCTTTGTGTAACCACATTATATTACATCAGTAGTACACTAAAAGGAACACTCTGTGCACCATAAAAATATATACCTAACATAACCTACACAAATACACACTACATCCTTATCTCACTCTTTGCGGCGTACAATCTCTATATAACCTATACACCATGTCCTTACCCCACACCACTCTGTTTTCTACACACTCTACATAACTTACACACACAGGAGGTCCAGGAAGTCCCTGGCACCTCCTTATCTCAAGGGGTTAAACTGTTCACAAATTATTTAGCCTCAAAGAGTGCAATCTAGTGCTCTTCCTGGCTCTTCCCAATGACAATCAGTGTCTCAAATTCGAATAAAGGGCAGGAGCACCACTGATTGATTTAGAGCAGTCAGCTGATGCTCTGAGTCAATCAGTAGCTACATCTTCATGAAAATGGTACATACCATTTTTATGAGTGGGGAGCTACTGATCTGAATTTGAGAGGCCAAAAGTCATTGGATTGCAATCTTTGGGGTTAAACCATTCATGAAGGAAGTAGTAAGGCTGTGCCAGGGATCTCCTGGCATCATAACAGTTTTATTAAAATTAAGCTGTTGTGGTACCCACACAAGTACCTTAAAATAGTAATATGGTAGCTGTCAAAAGAGATTTCTACTATGCTCTATTTATCAGGTCAAACTAATAGCTGCAACATAAATAATGTTTCACAAATCAAGAATGCATATAGATTTTCTATGTTTAAAAAGTAACAGTATTACCACCATATATGATGTCAAATGTTATGTTGGAATCAATGTTATGTGTCTTTGCATATTGCACTATCTGTGAAATTCATGTGTTACACAAAAGTATCCCAATATGAGCAAGCGAACTCCCAGGTAAGGGAAATGGGTTCACCCGAGAAAGGGACTCCAAGGCGACAATATTGAGCCCCATTCTTGGCTCACCTTTGCGGTGTTAGCATTTTAACGACTCCATACAAATAGCTCTATATTTTTTAATTTGTCTGCACTATTATTGTTTTCTATGTTTTCTTTTTGAGGGTATATCTATGCATAAAAGAGTGGTTTGAACCCGATCCTTGTCATACCTGTAAACCACTCTGAAAAGCTTGTTAAACGCACATATTGTAATAATTATTATACTCATGGAACAGGCGTCTGCGAAAGCCATGATGCATGCCAAGGCATTTGTTTTTTCATCTGTCAATGCAAAATAAAGTGCTTTAAAAAAAAAAAAAAAGAGTTGTTCGAACAATAATGTAGGTATAACAAAAAGCAAAGTTTTAAAAAAATTTATAGGGATATAATTCTATTTCAGATTTTGTGTTATAAGCACTATAAATTGCACAAAGTACAAGTCCTTTAATTCTACTTTTTTAATGCACTTTAGTACACTTGTTTTTACAATTTGCACAAAATATTTGCACCTTTTACTGAAAAATTGCACAGAAATTTGAAGGAATTGATAACTGAGATCCCACTTTATAAGATTGGTAGTTTAAGAAGGTGTTCATGTAAATTATCACATAAAAAAAATTCAGTAAGTGCTCCACCATAACAACTTTTGGACTTCTAATAAGAAAAATGTATTCATACTTACCGTAATTTGCTTTTCCTGGCTATTATTCATGTACCTAATGGGTAAGCTCCTCCCTCTAGAAAATAAAACAGAAAAACTTATTAAACAATTAAGTTAAAAGGTATGACAGTATCTCCATTAATCCATGTTCTTCAGTCAAGTAACAAGCTTATCTGATAAAAAGGGAGGGATAACCAAATGCTGACATGAATAATAGCCAGGAAAACAAATTACTGTAAGTATGAATTCATTTTCCTCATTCCTGAATAGGCATGGCAGCATTTAACTAGTGGCAATACCCAAGCAGTAAGAAAACACAAGGATGGTGATGCCAACATTATTTATTAAATGTGTGAGGAATTAAAAACTAAAAGACCAAACAGTGAATCAACTACTGAAGAAACATCCATCCTGTAGTGACGTACAAATATTTTAAGCGAGTAGAGCAGATGTATTAAAACTACAGCTTCCATGATGCTTTGTCATTCAAAAAGTATACAAAGAATCATGGGAGTTTTATTTCTACAATATCTGGGGTTCTACCTTTAGGGCACCCCTGGAGTAGAGGGTGCATTGATACCCTTTGGTATCCTGGACTTTGTAAGCTCTGGAGAGGACCGTAATAATCCATTAACAGAGAGTGAAAACGGAGATAGCTTCTTCCTTACAAGGTATAATGAACAGTTGTTTAGACTTTCTCTATGGGGTTGTTGTACACTGAATATAAACAGAGAGACAGTTCTTTAAGTTAGAGTGTGGCGTATACTCTAGTCTTTATTTATTCTTTATTTATCTATCACACAAGGTTTTGGGAATCCTTGCATTGTATACCGCAGCCTTTATTGTAATCTAGTGAGTGTCTATACCCTTTGAGTTCTTTAAGTTAAGCTTGTGACATCTTTCTCCCTCCTGAGAAGATGGATCAGAAAAATAATCTGGACAATCTCCTAGTTTAGATGATAGACGAAGAACAACACTATTATGGAAGAATAATATTATGGATCTTCAACTCTAGATCTGCTACTCTTCTGGCTGAAACTAATGCAAGTAGAAGCAGCATCTTCTGTAATAGCTTTGTAATAGACATTACCTCCAATGGTTCAAAAGGTGCATTTGATAGAGCATGAAACAACATTGGGAGATCCCACAGAGCCATAAAAAGTGGGGAGTAAAACCCCTAAAACCTTTCCTTTTTTGGTACAGAAAGGATGACATGTTTCTGAAGAAGGGTAGAGATATAATTAATGAAAGCCCTTCTTTTTAAGGATTGGCACAGACTCTTGTCCTTATAAAACATGGAGGAGGAAAATTTTCTTAAAATCCAAGGGTGAATGCTGCAGCAAGACCGATTTTCCTCTCCTTTCTCTCCTCTCACACATCTCCCCTCTGTCAGTCCTTACATTGGCTTCCTGTATCCTATATGAGTCAATTCAAGGTACTAATCCACACCAATAAAGCACTGACCAATTCTAGCCCCTCCTATATCTCTTGACTGATCAACAAGTATGCCCCTTCTCGGTCTCTCTGCTCTGCCTGTGACCTTCTGTCCGCTGCTCGCACCCGTACGGCGAACTCACGCTTGCAGGACTTCTCTTGGGTGGCTCCTTTCCATTGGCATAGCCTGCCAATGACCATCAAGCTCCCCCCTAGTCTTCAATCATTTAAAAAATGCCTCAAAACCCATCTCAGTAGGAAAGCTTATGGCTTATGGTGTCTTCTTACCCCCTTATCCAGATCTTCCTCTATGTCTATGATCCAATATCTTCTGACTCTGGACATAGCCTAAATGGAAACTGCTGGATGACAGCCTAATTGTGCAGCTAGAAATTATTTTGATAAGTTAGCCCAGTCCTTTTATCCATGGGATTCCTAAGGGAAGCATTGTTGTTGCAGGGTAGATTATTTAGCCATCTTAATGCTTGACTCATCCACCTTAGTGTTGGAGGTCCATAGCTTGGAATCCACGTTGTTAACTGGATAAAGTTTGGAGAGCCATCCCCGCAGGGAAAAATTTTTCTCAGTAGTGGCCCATTCTGGTTTCACAAGATTCTTAATGGGTCTATGTGCTGTAAAATATGATGTTTTACAGCTCAGATCTTCAAACTATTTATCAGAGGCCAAGGTTGTGATTTTTATTGGATTTCCAAAGTTCTTCTGACTAAGGAAATTAGATGCTCAATTGCAGTGGGATCCAAATGACATGGGCTATCAGACGAGTCTTCTTTGTTGGAAGAAATAGGATCAAACTCTATAGAGCCTGTTTCATCTCGTCTATCATATTCAGAAGAGTCAGAATCTAATTGGAAAAATTCAAGTGTGGGTCTTTTTCCTCTGGTGTATTTAGCAATACCTTCTGCCACTATCTGCTTTATCCATAAGGCAATATCTTGAGCTGAGGTAGAAGCCTGAGGTGGCTTTTTCTCTCATGCTAATTCTAAGAGAATTGTAAAACTGTTGAGAAATTATTATTATTATTGGTATTTATATAGTGCTAGCATATTCCATAGCACTTTACAATATTATTAGAGAGGGAGATTTAACAATAAATTAGACAAAATAAACTTACAGGAACAATAGGTTGAGGAGGGTCCTGCTCAAACAAGCTTACATGAGATATAATCCTAAAATCCCTTTTGTGTGCAAGCGAACAATGTTTATTACATTTGTCTTAATGTACCTTTCTGGATCCATGGCTCTATTAGCTCAGTATTTTTATAATACATTACTTCTGGTTATTTCTATATTTATTACTCTAAATGAGTGGTCAAATTCTTTGACTTGAAGGTAAAAACTCTGGGTGCTTGTAAAATGTTGTATTTGTGGAAATTGTGTTGATTTACAAAATTTTGAGCCACCTCCAATGTCTGTTGCAAAAATATTTTGAGAAAGCTAATAAACCAGATATGATGCCTTACCATATACTATTTTTTTTTTAATTAAACATAACCCATTTCAATACCATTGTTATATGAAAGGATTTAACAAATTCTGTCCATAAAGAGGTCAACCATATTTACTACAATTTACTACATCGGAAGAAATATTTTAATTGTATTTGTGCATAGCTATGTTATACTGTACTCCATATCTAAGAGGAAATCAAGACATCAGGCAAATGAGAGAGTTAGTTTATACTGAAATCAGACATCCAGGCCACTTATGTGTGACTTCTCACATCTTATAGAGTAGTAGTTGCAGTTGTAAGTTCTGACCTCCCATACAATCAAATTAACCCCTTTTGAAATTGACAATACCACCTCTACCAGGCAGCCAGTTCATATATGCACAAATTTTTGTTTTACTGAACCGATCTGAGCGCTTTTTGGATATATATTGTGTGCTCAGACCGGGGCTATTATTTTTGTGGGGTTCCGATGCTTTTGTCATGTTTTTTGTGATATATAAAAATTGTATGTAAGTTTTCGTATTTGAGAGATAATTGGCTAGCTTAACTGGAGCTCAATTATCTCTCAAACACAATGGCTTGTGGCAAGGAAACCCCTGTGATTTTGTATTAGAAACCCCATGCTAGAGGCACTGTATAAAAAGCCAAGTGTGGCCTAATAAAGTCCAGATTGCTGCTTTTACCCAATATGACTGGTTGCGTCCATTATATTGGGGGAACTCTACACAAAGTGAATACTTTCACTTAATTCAGAACATCTGGAATTAGGACTAGTGGAGGATTGAAGGAATAACAGCAAGAGACTCACAAACCTGTGACACCTACCCAGTGCCGTTTTTAAAAAAAGGTTGTGTTATATTGTATTATTGTTTTTCAATTTGTACATACACATATTTTTGCTGTTTCATAGAAGAATGATATTGTCATTGTGAAGAAGTGCCCTTCGCCACTTGTGCCTGGAGAGGACTAATTACCAGCCTCTTGCCGTATGACTAAGGTCCCTGGGAGATTTTGCCAGTTAGAAACACCATTTGGACTTATTGGTGTTTTAAAAGGCTGTTCTGGCCCTTTAAATGGTACTGGCACAGTTCTGCAACTGTCATATTTTCAAACACTGACTGAACTTAACTGTCATTTTGTTTTCCTCTGAGGAGGAGTTGTTTTGCTGCATGAGTGCTGTTGCTTGTGTGTGCTCATTAAATAGACCTGCTTGACCCTTTCTTGAAGCCTTGGCTCATGCTTGGGGGATGGGATAAGTCTGCAGTGCTGATGGTGTCGGTTGGAGTCCTTGGTAAGCACTAGGAGCATCGATTGACGGAGGTACTCGGTCGGAGTGTCAGTGGGTCCGTCACATTTGGTGGCAGCGGTGGGATGGCGTCCTAGTGTGAGGAGAAACAGCTTGGAGACACTGGTAACGTTACAGAGCTACAAGTGAGGGCAACGCTGGCACTCATGCAGCACCCCTGTCTACAGCGGAATCCAAGGCGCGAATCGGAGCGCTAGTGGCCCAGAGTGGGGCAAAGCAAACATAACCTGTTGCTAAGAGGGCGACGCTTACATCACTGAGGTAATGAGGCGGCTAGTCGAGTATGGCCCAAACCCTTAGGAAGAGGTGATCATCCGTATCATGCAAGAGTTGGATGAAGAGAACCAAGCAGCACGGGAATGTGAGTTCAGATTGTGGAGACTGGGGCTGGGGACAACTGGTCTCCCTCCCCAGCAGCAGTGCACTGTGCAGAGGGAAGAGACAACCGGTCTCCTTCCCCAGCAGCAACCAGAGGTACCCGAAGTAGGGGACCTCATAGACTGGTCCTGTGAGGAACCCCAACAGGCAGGTGGAGATGGGACCAAGGTCTCTCTACTGGCCCCACAGGGATGCTGGGCAGTCGGCCCAGATCCCCAACTGCACCTAGAGCTACCGGCTGAGGAGGCAGGTGGTCTTTTATCCCAAGTCCTGGGGGACCTCATAGACTTGCACTGGGAGGAACCTCAAATGGTAGGTGGAGATGGGACCGAGGTCTCTCTACCGGTTCTACAGGGATGTTGGGCAGCCGACCCAGATCCCCAGCGGCAGTACATCTCACAGGGAGAGGAGACAACCGGTCCCCCTCCCCAGCGGCAGTGTATCCTACAGGAAATGGAGACAATCGGTCTCCCTCCCCAGCAGCAGTGTGCCTCCCAGGGAGCAGAAGGTGTCGTCCTTCCTCCCCAGCGGCAGTATGTCTTATCGGGAGAGGAGACAGTCGGCCTCCCTCCCCAGTGGCTGAATGTGTTGGTGGGAGAAGAGACAACTGGTCTCCCTCCCCAACAGCAACCAGAAGTAGCCGAGGTAGGGGACCTCATGGACTGGTCCTGGGAGGACCCCCAAATGGCAGGTGGAGATAGGACCGAGGTCTCTCCACCGGCCCTACAGAGATGCTGGGCAGCTGGCCCAGATCCCCAACTGCAATTGGAGCCCCAGGGAGAGGAGGCAACGGTCTCTCTCCCCAGTGGCAGTGTGAGCTTCAGGGAGAGGAGACAACTTGTCTCGCTCCCCAGTGGCAGCAGGAGTACCAGGATCAGGAGGTAGGTGACCCCTCCCCTCCACAACCAACCCCTAACCTGGTACTGGGTTTAGTGGAGAAGATGTTAGCCTCCACTGACCCCCTTCCAGCAGAAAAGCTGGCATCCGGGCAGAGCATGATTGGCCTCTGCCTTTCCTTGCCCTCTTGGTCAGAGACTGAATACCCACCGGCCAACCCAGCAGAAGCGCTGGCATCAGGGCAGAGCATTGCTGGCCTCACCCCACTAGTTCCCCTCAGCAACCTGGGACATACAGGCCAGAGCCGGACACCAGGAATCACCAGGTGTAGTAATGGTGTATTGTGGGTGGGCTACTCTGTTAACTGTTTGTTGTGGGTGGGCTACTCGACTAACTCAGGTACTGACCGACAGAAGGTCAGGTACCTGGTTAGTCTCCCCCCCAATAGGATGATGTGTGACAAAGTGCCCGTCGCCACTTGTGCCTGGAGAGGACTAATAACCATCCTCTTGCCGTATGACTATGGCCCCTGGGAGATTTTGCCTGTTAGAAACACCATTTGGACTTATTGGTGTTTTAAAAGACTGTTCTGGCCCTTTAAATGGTACTGGCACAGTTCTGCAACTTCCAATAACTGTCATATTTTCAAACTCTGTCTGACCCTTATAACTGTCATTTTGTTTTCCTCTGAGGAGCTGTTGCTTTGTGTGCTCATTAAAACAGACTTGCTTGACCCTTTCTTGAAGCCTTGGCTCATGCTTGGGGGGTGGGATAAGTCTGCAGTGCTGATGGTGTCGGTTGGAGTGCTTGGAGTCCTCGGCAAGCACTAGGAGCATCGATTGACGGAGGTACTTGGTCAGAGTGCCAGCGGGTCCGTCACAGTCGTTAATAAAGTAAGGAAGAAGAAAGTAGGAAAACAACAGAAGGTAGAAAAAAAAGGAGAGATATGGACTGGGACAAATTAGACACACAAAAAGTTCTAATTACTTTTATTTCTAATTCAAATAGCTTGAAGAGGAAACAAAATTATTCTTTGTTGAATACATCCTAACACCAACACTGAACTTTGATTCAATAAAAAAATTAAAGTTTGAACTGTGACATGCACAAATTCAAAGAACATAGCCTTTCGATAATACTGAAATAAGAATCTTAGAATTTAGGAGATATTTTTATAATTTACAGAAGTCACAATTGAAAGGAATCTTTGTAGATACATCATATGAACATTTGTTTTTTAATAAATTGGAATAGTTTTGATGTTGATGCTTAAACCAATGAAATTGAGGCCAGTGTATCCAAATAATTACTTTAGAAGGGCTTGTTCAGAAAACATCAATAAATATGTATACATTTTTATATATAAAAAAAAACAGTAAAGGTTTAGAGAATGCGGAAAAATAAGCCATTTGGTATATTGCAAAGATGCAGATATGTTGCTCAATTATGAAATGCATGTTTATACTAAACATAAGCTAGCAGATGATCATCCCTTTAATTTAACCCTCTGAATGCAAGAAAGGTGTGAAATGTAATCAGGGCCGGCCTTAGGGGTGTGCGAGCTGTGCGACCGCACAGGGCGCCATGGAACAGGGGGCGCCCTGTGGCCGACACAGCTCACTCATGGCCGGAGTGCAGGGGAGCTAAAAGAGGTACCTGGCTGGAGGATTAATTGTTCTCCACCCGGGTCTATTAAAAAAAAAAAAAAAAAAATCGCGGCAGAGGGGGCGGGGTTTACCGAGCGGCGGAGGCGGGGCTTATCGAGAGGCGGAGACGGGGCTAATACCTCCCGAAGCCCCTGCTGTACAGGAAGAGGGAAAGATGCTTCCCCATCAGCCAACTGCATCCACTGGAAAGAGGTAAGTGTGTGTGTGTGACTGTTTGCCTGTTTGTGTGACTGTCTGTCTGTGTGTGTGTGTGTGACTGTCTGTCCTTGTGTGTGTGTGTGTGTGTGTGACTGTCTGTCTCTGTGTGTGTGTGTGACTGTCTCTGTGTGTGACTGCCTGCCTGTGTGTGACTGTCTGTGTGTGTGACTGTCTGTCTGTGTGACTGCCCATGTATGTGACTGCCTGTGTGTGTGACTGTCTGTCTGTGTGACTGCCCGTGTGTGTGAGACTGCCTGTGTGTGTGAGACTGTCTGTCTGTGTGACTGTCTGTGTGTGTGACTGTCTGTCTGTGTGTGTGACTGCCTGTATGTGACTGCCTGCCTGCCTGTGTGTGTCTGTCTGTAACTATCTGTCTGTGTGTGACTGCCTGCCTGTGTGTGTGACTTTCTATCTGTGTGACTGCCTGCCTGTGTGTGTATAACTGTCTATGTGTGTGTTACTGTGTGTCTGTCTGTGTGTGTGACTGCCTATGTGACTGTCTGTCTGTGTGTGTCGCTGTAGCTGTGCCATTGTTTGTGCCTGTGCCTGTGCCTGTATGTGTGACTGCCTTTAACTGAGTGTGTGTGTACATGCCTGTAACCGAGTTTAAATTTCCCCCACCCCTTCCTGTCAAGGCCGCACTTTGACTGACAGACGCTCACTCACTGACAGACGCACACTCACTGACGACACATACACACTCACTGACGACACATACACACTCACTGACTGACACATACACACTCACTGACTGACACATACACACTCACTGACTGACACATATACACTCACTGACCAACACACACATTCACTCACAGACACACACACATTCACAGACACACACAATTACACACTTACAGACACACACACACACACACACACACACATTCACTTCAAAATAAACACTCACAGACACACACACAGACATTTCCACTAACACTCACAAACTAATATTTTTTACATTTATTTTAAATCCACCCAGCCTCCCTGGGAAAGCTGGAGTGGATTTCTTACCAGCAGTCCAGTGTGGCTGCTGGGCAGGCAGGCAGGGGGCGCACAGGCTGAGTAAGCAGCGCTTAGTGATGCCGGGAGCCGGACTGACGTCATATTCTGGCTCCCGGCTTCATTAAGCGGCGCAGAGGAAGCTGAGCAGGAAGAGCTCAGGTGAGTATGCTCCTTCGCTGCCCGCTGCCAGCCTTGGGGGGGCTCAAAAGTGGCCAGCCGGTCAGCTCTTGAGCCCCCCAGGATGCGAGGCAAGCAAGGGATCTGCCTGGGGGTTTGGAGGGATGCTTTTTTTTGCCGCCCCCTGCAAAGTGGCGCCCAAGGCAGATGCCTTGTTTGCCTCGTGATACACACGTCCCCGGTGCCTGTGTGTGTTACTGTATTCAGGCAACTTGGTGGGAGGTGGGGGGGGCGCCGTGAAGACTTTTTGCACAGGGCGCCTAATTGCCTAAGGCCGGCCCTGAATGTAATGCTTTGAAGCTAAGTTGATAAATTGCACATCTTTCTGGCACTCAAAGGGATAACAATGTTTAAAATACACATATACTTTGTAATAAAAGCAGCATTAGGAGAAGCCATTTGACAGTGAAAGGTTGTTGCAATCCATCAGAATGATTGCCCTCTGTGCACTTGCTACAATCTTCTTTGCAGAGCTGACAGAGTGAAAGTGTTTGCATCACTTCTGAATTATAACTTCTTACTGCCCTTCTTCCTGTTTTGAAAAAAAAAAAGTCACACATATTTTTAATAACGGAATGATATTATCATAACAAATGCATGAATGCTTGCAACTGTAAAATTATAATATGAATATTAGTCAAACTGCATTTGATGATCTTATTTTTCAATTATCTAGGTCTAGGGCATAATTTAACCCCTTAGTGACCAGACCATGTTTCAATTTTCTTATCGTTAAGGACCAGGGCTCGTTTTACATTTCTGCGGTGTTTGTGTTTAGCTGTAATTTTCCTCTTACTCATTTACTATACCCACACATATTATATACCGTTTAGCTTGCCATAAATGGTCTTTCTGAAGATACCATTATTTTCATCATATCATATAATTTACTATAAATAAAAAATATAAAATATGATGAAAAAATTAAAAAAAAAACTTTTTCAAACTTTGACCTCCAAAATCTGTTACGCATCTACAACTGCCAAAAAACACCTGTGTTAAATAGTTTCTCAATTTTGTCCTGAATTTAGAAATACCCAATGTTAACATGTTCTTAGATGTTTTTGGAAAGTTATAGGGCTATAAGTACAAGTAGCACTTTGCTATTTCCAAACCATTTTTTTTTTCAAAATTTATGCAAGTTACATTGTAACACTGATATCTGTCAGGAATCTCTGAATAACCTTTTACATGTATATATTAGTTAAAAGAAGACAACCTATGATATTAAACTTGGGGTATTTTGACTCTTTTCATGCAAACATTTTACCACCAATCTAAGCCAAATAAAAAAAAAAGAGAATAATACTATAATAATGCAATTTAAGAATACATGTTCTGAGAACTTTAAGGGTTACTGTCAAAGAATACCCCAATAAGTGTTCAGCAACATCTGAGTACAGTGATACTACCCATGTAGAAGTGTGCTGGGTTCTCTGGGGGCTAAATGACCTTATTTGGAGGGTGTGCATTCCAGTTTTCCAGTTTGGAAGTTTCACAGCTGGTCATCAAGCACCCATGTCCAATTTGGGACATTTTTAAAGCCGACAATGTAATTTACCCCATCAAATCATATATTTTTCAAAAGTAGACACACTAGGGTATTTCAAATGGTGGTATTTTAACACTTGCCATGCACTAATTCTACCACTAGTCTTTGTCAAACTTTTGGGTATTCATTTTAAATGTTCTATGTTTATATATATATATATATATATATATATATATATATATATATATATATATATATATATATATATATATATATATATATATATATATATATACACACATATACATATAATACGTGTGTATACATACACACACACACACACACACACACAGACTTTATATCCTATATATGTATACTATATGATAATTAAAGCATTTTATAATATACTATACATATATACAGGGAGTGCAGAATTATTAAGCAAATGAGTATTTTGACCACATCATCCTCTTTATGCATGTTGTCTTACTCCAAGCTGTATAGGCTCGAAAGCCTACTACCAATTAAGCATATTAGGTGATGTACATCTCTGTAATGAGAAGGGGTGTGGTCTAATGACATCAACACCCTATATCAGGTGTGCATAATTATTAGGCAGCTTCCTTTCCTTTGGCAAAATGGGTCAAAAGAAGGACTTGACAGGCTCAGAAAAGTCAAAAATAGTGAGATATCTTGCAGAGGGATGCAGCACTCTTAAAATTGCAAACCTTCTGAAGCGTGATCATCGAACAATCGAGCGTTTCATTCAAAATAGTCAACAGAGTCGCAAGAAGCGTGTGGAAAAACCAAGGCGCAAAATAACTGTCCATGAACTGAGAAAAGTCAAGCGTGCAGCTGCCACTATGCCACTTGCCACCAGTTTGGCCATATTTCAGAGCTGCAACATCACTGGAGTGCCCAAAAGCACAAGGTGTGCAATACTCAGAGACATGGCCAAGGTAAGAAAGGCTGAAAGGCGACCACCACTGAACAAGACACACAAGCTGAAACGTCAAGACTGGGCCAAGAAATATCTCAAGACTGATTTTTCTAAGGTTTTATGGACTGATGAAATGAGAGTGAGTCTTGATGGGCCAGATGGATGGGCCCGTGGCTGGATTGGTAAAGGGCAGAGAGCTCCAGTCCGACTCAGGCGCCAGCAAGGTGGAGGTGGAGTACTGGTTTGGGCTGGTATCATCAAAGATGAGCTTGTGGGGCCTTTTCGGGTTGAGGATGGAGTCAAGCTCAACTCCCAGTCCTACTGCCAGTTCCTTGAAGACACCTTCTTCAAGCAGTGGTACAGGAAGAAGTCTGCATCCTTCAAGAAAACATGATTTTCATGCAGGACAATGCTCCATCACACGCGTCCAAGTACTCCACAGCGTGGCTGGCAAGAAAGGGTATAAAAGAAGAAAATCTAATGACATGGCCTCCTTGTTCACCTGATCTGAACCCCATTGAGAACCTGCGGTCCATCATCAAATGTGAGATTTACAAGGAGGAAAACAGTACACCTCTCTGAACAGTGTCTGGGAGGCTGTGGTTGCTGCTGCACGCAATGTTGATGGTGAACAGATCAAAACACTGACAGAATCCATGGATGGCAGGCTTTTGAGTGTCCTTGCAAAGAAAGGTGGCTATATTGGTCACTGATTTGTTTTTGTTTTGTTTTGAATGTCAGAAATGTATATTTGTGAATGTTGAGATGTTATATTGGTTTCACTGGTAATAATAAATAATTGAAATGGGTATATATTTGTTTTTTTGTTAAGTTGCCTAATAATTATGCACAGTAATAGTCACCTGCACACACAGATATCCCCCTAACATAGCTAAAACTAAAAACAAACTAAAAACTACTTCCAAAATATTCAGCTTTGATATTAATGAGTTTTTTGGGTTCATTGAGAACATGGTTGTTGTTCAATAATAAAATTAATCCTCAAAAATACAACTTGCTTAATAATTCTGCACTCCCTGTATGATTTCATTATAAGTGTATTTTGAGATATATGTGTATATATCTCAAAGTACACTTAAAATGAAATCATATATATGCATTATATATGTATACCCTACCTCGGGGATCTGTACTTGGACCCATTCTCTTTAATATTTTTATTAGTGATATTGCAGAAGGTCTTGATGGCAGTAGAAAGAGGGAAGTGCTCATGACATTGTACAGAACACAGGTGAGACCTCACTTGGAGTATTGTACACAGTACTGGAGACCGTATCTTCAGAAAGATATTGATACCTTAGAGAGGGTTCAGAGAAGGGCTACTAAACGGGTTCATGGATTGCGCGATAAAACTTACCAGGAAAGGTTAAAGGATCTTAACACGTATAGCTCGGACGAAAGACGAGACAGGGGGGATATGATAGAAACATTTAAATACATAAAGGGAATCAACACAGTAAAGGAGGAGACTATATTTAAAAGAAGAAAAACTACCACAACAAGAGGACATAGTCTTAAATTAGAGGCACAAGGGTTTAAAAATAATATCAAGAAGTATTACTTTACTTAGAGGGTAGTGGATGCATGGAATAGCCTTCCAGCTGAAGTGTTAGAGGTTAACACAGTAAAGGAGTTTACGCATGCGTGGGATAGGCATAAGGCTATCCTAACTATAAGATAAGGCCAGGGACTAATGAAAGTATTTAGAAAATTGGGCAGACTAGATGGGCCGAATGGTTCTTATCTGCCATCATATTCTATGTTTCGATGTTTCTATAATATATTATAAAATGTTTGAATTATTTTATAATATATTATATATATTTTAATTTTTTTTTTACTTTTTAGCAGCTTGGGGGACTGTCTGACAGCTCAGACAGTCCCCCTGCTGGCAGCTCCGAGACTCCTATTGCAGCAATGTTATTGTGGTGATCCCATGGCCTTGGAGGGCCGGGGTGGCTGGAGCTGCTGCAGGGTGACTGCTGGGGTCTCTGGCAGTCCCCCCTGACCGTGATCGCCGTGGATCGCTGGTCCAGGTAAGTCCAGGGCTCCTATTTGCCGCAGTCATTCTAGGTACGTCCGCGGTCCTTAACAACCGTTTTTGTCGGGCGTACATAGTATGTCCACTGTCGTTAAGGGCATATACATATATATATATATATATATATATATAAATCTAATATATCCTTGCACTCACGCTTTCTGGCTGTTGTTGGTCGGGTGCTTGAAATCCAGGGAAAAATATGTATATTTGTAGATAGTGATCAGCACACTCGGACTTTGAAGATTAAAACTTACTGTTTACTAAATATCCATTAAAAGATCAACGTTTCAGTTCCATCTGGAACTTTCATCCGGATCAGGCATACAATATCACATAAAAAAGTGCATTTATATACATAAAGTGTAAGTGAAATTAACAGAAAATGACTTACCCCTGTGCTTAGAATGGTGGGAGTGATACCCCTGGTGTCCACCATCATTCCGTGCGCATGCGCGGACGAGGCCACGCCCCTACGTAACGTGATGACGTCGCGCGTTGCTGCGGCAACGTTGAAACCACGTGGGGTATAAACAAGGAAGTGACTAATGAATGAACTACGTGTATATCCGGTTGCCGTAGCAACCCGGCTCTATATCCAGTAATATTAAAAAATACAAGTCCCACTTGATTCAAATAAAACACACCTACAATTGAGATATTAAATGGAAGGTAGAGTGTACCAAGATATATAATAGTACATTTATGTGCTAAAAGTGCACTGTGAAATATAGATGCTTAATCTATTCAATAATAATAATATTAGGGTGGCACTTAAAAAAGCCTAATTTGCCTAAAGTGCCAATGTGGACATTTTAAAGTGCTGTGAAATAAACCAGTATGTAAAAAATTATACTGAAGTGTATGTCTATTATTAAAGTGCCATACTTTCATGTGAATAATATATAAAGTGCAAAAAGTGCTAATAACATGCTATAAAGTGCAAAAATGTGCATAATTCATGTGCAATTACTACTTCAATAATAAAACATTATTTATAAAAAACCATCCACTGATATATTGCTATTAAATCAATATATCAAATGTCCATCTGTAAAAGTACAAGTTAGTTAAACTAAAAAATAGAACTATTACATACTTTAAAAACATTATTCCTATTGCTTTAGGGGTTCTTAATTTAAAGAAACGAATGATAAGAAATCAATTCATTAAGTCCTTTGGGAGCAATCGTGTTTAATTGGAAAATCCATTCTGTCTCTCTATTGAGGAGCATTTTACCACGATCACCCCCTCGCCTAGGTATAGGGATGTGATCTATTGCAATAAATTTCAAGGAAGAGAGTGGGTGTTTCATTGTCAAAAAATGTTGTGCCACAGGTTGTTCTGAATGTCCATCTCTATATGCCACACGTATTGCTGATCTGTGTCCACGTATTCTCTCACACAATGGGGTTTTGGTTTTACCGATATAGACTAACCCACATGGACATGTTAATTTGTAGATCACAAAAGGTGTTTTGCACGTAATTGTGTGTTGTATCCTAAACACCCTGTTGCTGTGTGGGTGTTGGAATGATTTTGCTGGAGTCATATGGCTACATGTAACGCACCCTAAACAACGGATGCTACCACGGTGTTGAATTTCTACTTCTTGACTGTAACTTTTAATGGGGTCCGTGTGTACCAAAATGTCCTTTAATGTTTTGTTTCTCTTGAAACAAATTAACGGATTTTCCTTAAATACTTTGGGTAAGGTGTCGTCACTTGCAAGCATTTTCCAATTTTGTTTGACAATTTTAGCTATTTTGGGCGAAGCATCATTATAAGCCATTGGAAACACTATAGCTGGTGGTTTTCTGATCCGTGTGGTGGTACTGGCATTACGTGCATCTTGTTGTGCCTTTAACAACTCCTGTCTATGATAACCTCTTTCAAGAAATTTCTTATTCATTTCTTCCAACTGTTCTTCCATCTTATGTTCATCTGAATTATTGCGTACGACTCTTAAAAATTGTGCCTTGGGAAGGGATTTTTTCAGCATTCTCGGATGTGCACTTTTGTTGTGCAACAATGTATTCCGGTCAGTATCTTTCTTATACAAACAATATGTCACACCATGTTCTTTAATAGATATCTCCAAATCTAAATATTGGACCATGCTTGTACTAATATTAGATGTAAATCTGACTGGAGTATTAAGTTCATTCAGATATTGAACCATTTGCTGTGCCTCCAATTCCGTGCCTTTCCAAAAGATCAACAAATCGTCGATGTAACGAAAGTATGCCGTAATAAGATGGTTGAATTTAGACAAAATATGTTGTTTCTCATAAATGTACATATAGGAGTTGGCATACATGGGGGCCATCGCTGCCCCCATGGACGTGCCCGCCACCTGTAGAAACCAGTCGTCCTCGAACCTGAAATAGTTATGTTGGAGGGTTAAAGATAACAGTTCCAATACATATTCTATTGGTGGTCCATCATATGTAGTGGCCATACAAAGAGTTTGTCTCATTGCTTCAATTCCTTCTTGGTGTGGAATTATTGTGTAGAGATTACTAACATCCATTGTAATCAAAATGATGGGTTCCTTGCCAAAGTTTAATGAATGCATTTTCTTTATAAGTGTCGGTGTATCCTTAATACAAGTTTGTATCTCTGCTATAGGTGCTTGAAACAAGGAGTCCAGCCATTTTGCTATTGGTTCCAAGATGCCTCCTATTGCTGACACTATAGGTCTCCCCGGTGGTTTAATGGGATTCTTGTGTATCTTTGGTATAGTATATATAATTGGAGTCTTTGGATTCCTTTTCAATAAATAGTTATATAGTTGTAAATCTATAAAGCCTGCTTCAAGTCCCACAAAGAAAATAGCAACAATTATAGAGAACACTATCTATAATTGTTGCTATTTTCTTTGTTGGATCACCTTGTAATTGTAGATATACCGTGACATCTTGCAATTGTCGTCTGATTTCTCTTGCATAATCACTGTAGTTCATGACTACGATGCCCCCTCCTTTGTCAGCAGATCTAATGACAATAGTAGAATCCTCAGCCAAATTTTTAATCATTTTCATCTGTGGTATGGAGATATTCCTCCTAGAGACTTTGTGATTGCGTATAGTCTCTTGTGTAAGTCGTGCCACTGTAGAAAGATATGTTTTAATTGAGGCTTTATGGGTCTGTGGATCAAAATCAGATTTAGGTCTTAATTTTGTCGTATATTGATTCGGTATATCAATATTCACTTGGGTCTGTAATGATTCTTGTTCTTTTGGTCTGTAGTAATGTTCCTTAAGACGCATATTCCTCCCAAATTTAAATAGTTCCACATTCCATTTGAACAAATTAGGGGATGCCGTGGGTACAAAGGAAAGGCCATGTTCCAAAATTTTTAATTCTTGTTTGTCCAACACCCTATGAGATAGGTTGAAGATAGGTGTTACTTCCTCATTGGAGGTTTGCCTCGTAGTGTTGAATTTTTACAGTTACAATAAAATTATATATATATATATATATATATGAGAAAACAACGGTTTGGCTGCACTCACCTAAACATACTTAAATGGGGTGCTGCTGAGAGCCAAAAAGTACAGTAAAAATGAAAGTCCTGCGCACTTACTTATCTACTAAACAGTTATTTTAGTGCTAAACAATTTTGTTAGTTTTATTAAAAACACCTAATCTAGGCAAAAAATAATGGGGGTTTAGTTACATTATATGATCATACATTGCATAAGCCTGCCACAACGCCAATGTACCACATCTTTGGCAGGTCCTACTCTGTCTGCTAAATGAGCTACTCACTTGGGGAAATCCTTCCATCTCGAGTGAGTAGCTCATTTAGCAGACAGAGTAGGACCTGCCAAAGATGGGGTACATTGGCATTGTGGCAGGCTTATGCAATGTATGATCATATAATGTTTCTAAACTCTCACTGCCAGGCTTCATGTGGAGCAGCCCGGAAGTGATCCCTCCGCCCGGAAGTGATCGCTCCATCCAGTAGCCCCCGGCAGTGAGGGGGTATTGTGGCAATGCCTCAACATTGAGACATTGCTGCAATACCATTAGAGCTGCTGGAAGTGATCATGATCGCTTCCAGAGCTCTAATTACCCCAGGACGTATCAGGTACATCCGCGGTCCTTAAGGACCATTTTTTGTCTGATGTACCTGATACGTCCGTGGTCCTTAAGGGGTTAACTTTTTACATTTTTCTGCATTTAAATATATTCACAAATTTGCAGTGTTATATTTTTATATGCTAGCTATGCATCCTTTGCTTAAAAAAATATTGTTTAATATTGTTAATAAAACAGTGTTTGGTAGTGAAGGAGTTAAACAAAATATAAAACAGTTTATTTTTATATTTGAGAATCCAAAGTGTTTTTTAACCCTTTAGTGACCGTGGACGTATCAGGTACGTCTGACAAAAAATGGTCGTTAACAACCTCGGACGTACCTGACACGTCCGTGGCACATTTGAGCGCTGGAAAGGGTTGTGATCACTTCCAGACATTCTTAGGGTATTGCAGCGATGCCTGCAATACGCCCCTCATTGCCAGACCGCTGAGTGATCGCTCCCTACGTGGCGCCCGGCAGTGAAGTAGAGCATTGGTAGCCATCAGGCAGGTTTCCAATGCTCTGCCTGTCTGCTGAGTGCCTCAATAAATTAATTAAATAAATTTTAGAAATGGAAAAAAATATATATATATATATAACTAAACCCCCCCCCCACCCAGGACCTCTGAAAGAGCGGTCACTTGGCCACAATAGACGTCCAGGCATCTGCCTGCAGGGGTACTGCCTGAACTGACTGTGAAAATAGTAAAAAAAAAAAAAAAAAGTTTATAAATTAAAATTTATATATATATATATCTTGTATTTAACATCATACTAACTGCATTTATTATATATTTATTAATATATACATATGTATTGTGTATATATATATATATATATATATATATATGCATACACACATATATATACATATACACATTATTAGAAAAAATTATTAATAATTAATTTAAAATACATTTAAAAAAGTAAAAATATATAATTTATCTAAAATATATATATATATATATATATATATGTAATTTTATTCTAACTGCATTTTTATATTAATATATATATATATATATATATTTAAATCAAAATACACTTAGAATGAAATTATATATATCTATGTATATATAAATAAATAAACATAATATGAAATATACAAATGTCCATATACATAATTACATAAATAATTTCATAAATATACACATAGACTTCAAATATATAAATATGTATATATATATATATATATATATATATATATATAGCTGAAGAATAATCCAAGATGCACTCTCAGGACTTGTGCAAAAAAATCTGTTTTATTTTAAATCATGTGCAAAAGAAAAACCAACATTTCGACCTCTGCAGGGTCTTTTTCAACCTTGAAAAAGACCTGCAGAGGTCGAAACGTTGGTTTTTCTTTTGCACATGATTTAAAATAAAACGGATTTTTTTTTTTGCACAAGTCCTGAGAGTGCATCTTGGATTATTCTTCAGCTATATATGGAACGCACACCATTTGCACCCAGGCGGATATAAGGGATTTCAAGTAAGGAGAGTGCCAAGCTACTTATCTTTTATATATATATATATGTATAGATATATATGTATAGATATATATATATATATATATATATATATATATATATGTATATATATAAATATATATATATGTTTGAAGGCAGGGCCTGAATTTGTGGGAGGGGCAATAGACCTACTTAAAAGGGACTCCCCCCTTCCCTCACTTACCTGCGTTGGTCCAGACGAACAGCCCCACCCTCCACTCCCATTAGCTATACTTTCCTCTATGTGGGCCCACTTTATTTACCGGCCTACAGCATACGTCGGTTTTCGGCACACCTCAACGGACTTTTTCCTTTTATTGTATTACTCTCCGCCAGAGTATTCCATATCATATGAGAATGCCCCGAACACAAATATATATATATATATATATATATATATACATATATGTGTGTGTGTATATATATATCCAGACGAACAGCCTTGTCTCGCAGGCCTCCGTCTCTCCCGACTTCCGGGTCGAAATTGTCATTTCCGGTGAGACGCGGCGCCCTCTTCTGACGTCACGCGCCAACTTCCGGCGGCTCCACCGGCTCCCGAACGGAGGTCTCGGCTACCCTCCTCGCCTACCACTGGTCCGGGCGGTAAGAGGAGCTCCCACACACACAGACATGTGATACATGCATATATGGTTACTTATTGCTGGTTAACATATGTTAAGACTGTTCTGCAAGTATTGGTAACGTTAAATCTTAGCTAACATCATATACATTGGGGGGGGGGATGGTAATGCGCGGCAACCCCCCCCTCCCCCCAGAACTCTTACTATGACAATTATATGTTCCACTTAGGGTTCATTATCTTAATTCTCATGCCCCCAGGAATCCGCATACCTCGGACGGTTCACCTAAACTAACCCCCCCCCTACTCAAGAGACACCTGAATTCTCTTACAGAACCAGTGCTCAATTTTCTGCAGGTATGTCGGTTACACGCTTCTTTTTCTACAACGCCACGTTAGTTAATTCCCTGCCCCTTAATCATAGAGGTCCGCGAGGCCAACTCCCATCCTCCACTTCAAGGTACTTTACGCCCCTCGGGCCAAATCATAGTTAGCTGCCTCGCAATTATACAGAGAGGGCGACATCTGTCACTACCAAACCCCCCCCCCCTTTCTTCCTCCATACTTACCCTTGGAGAGGCAAACATCCCGTTTCACTGGGCAGGCTACCATACCCCTCGCGCCAACTCATAGATAGAGCCTCTCTAGCCACTTGGCACTAGTAGGGCCTCACCTGCCACAAAACCTAGAGTTAAGTTTTTCGCCATCTGGCACTAACTAGCTACCGGCTATTCCAACGAGCCTCCAACTATGCCTGTTATTACTTTCAGTATGTCCCTGCTCCCAGACGATGGCGACGACATGTCAGTCTCTAGCACCCCGGCTAGGTCACTTACCCCGACACGTAAGGACGACATAGGAAGTCCCTCGTCCATCAGATCGTGGACTATCCCTCGCATCACGGCGGAATTACGCAAACGCAGTATCCCTTTCCCGGCCACGGCCAGGAAAGCAGAACTGTTTAAACTGCTTAAAACAAACACCCTTATGACAGACGCCGGGGAAGGCACTAGTAACTCCCAAGACCCGACTCTCCATGCTATGGTTGCCTCCCTAATCTCTTCTATGGGGAAGGTCAACGACAGACTGGAAAGGCTGGAGGCACGCAGCTCCGCCATAGAGCCACCTGTGCCTCTCGCTGGTACAGCCCCGGTCATATCCACAGCAACAGCGGGTAATCCTATACCTAACAAGACAGCGGCACATGTTATTAACCCTGCCCACATGGTTCCGGCCAATCTTAAAAAAGACATCCTGGAGGGCAAGGACGTAAACTTGGTCTCTTTGCTCATTGCCTCCCAGGATGTAGTGGAAAACCGCTCTTACGACTACGGGGACATCTCTGTTGTTTTAAAAACCAGAGACCCCAGACTCAGTAAGAAATTGACCATTCCCGATTTTGTCCTGTCTTTTGGTATCTATAGGGACATCCTGTGCTCAGTTCATCCACACAGGAGAGAGGAACTGGACTTATATATGCATAAACTGGTGGACCTGGGTAACAAATATGGTGGTTACACTTTTTATGACTATCACAAGTCTTTTTCATCCAAAGTGTCAGCCACATTGTCCCAGTATGGCATCCAGATGGATTGGAGCCAACTGGACAATGAATTGTTCCTCAGACACTTTGCGGGGCTCAGGACACCAGCTTGTGCCATATGTACGTCACCCGCTCACACAGCTTATTTGTGCCCCCTCTGCCCGGACAGCGCTCCCAGCACGTCCCTACAACACCCCCTTAAAACTGATAAACAGACCAGAGACAAATTGGGTCGTCCGGTTGTGTACCTAGGCAAGTCACAAATTTGCAATAACTTCAATGAAGGCTCCTGTGGTTACAGCGCTTGCCGCTTATTACATGTATGATCACACTGTTTTCGGGCACATGCGAGATCCATGTGCACAAATAAAATGTTCCAGAAACCTTATTTGTCTCCAGTGAACGTTCCTGTAGTTGAACACATGCTGTCCACTCACCCCTCTAAACACCTGGTGGAATTTTTATGCACAGGTCTCACCCACGGGTTTCACACAGGGCTCATTTACATGCCAACAGGAGTGTTAGAATGTCACAATTTGCAGTCAGCCTCTAATAACCCTACCGCAGTCACTAACTTGCTACAACTGGAAGTGGACCAGGGATTTGTCATCGGTCCTTTTGGTAATCCCCCTTTTTCCAGCTGGAGAACTAACCCTATCGGGCTGGTCGCAAGTAAAAATTCAAATAAACAAAGGCTCATCATTGACCTATCCGCTCCCCACTCTTCAGCCATCCCCAGCCTAAACTCATTGATTCCTTCGGAAGAATTTTCCTTACAGTACTCCACTATTGACCACGCTATTGCAGCTATCAGGTCAGTGGGGGTGGGGGCCTGGCTCAGCAAGACGGATATAGTCAATGCTTTTAAACTGTTACCTATACACCCCTCGTTATGGCACCTACACGGAGTTAAGTGGCAAGAAGCCTACTACTTTTTTACAAAACTCACTTTTGGAGCCAAGAGTAGTCCAAGGATCTTTGACACGTTCGCTGAGGCTTTGTGTTGGCTCCTCCTTAATACCAGTAGGTGCCAAAATGTGATACACTATCTGGATGATTTTCTGTTCATCGAAGCCAACACCAACCCCCCGTGTAGCCTACACAAAGCTGTCAAACTATTCACCGCACTCGGCGTCCCCGTATCACCCACCAAGACAGAAGGTCCAGACACAGTCATCAACTTCCTAGGTATTCTGCTCTATTCAGCAACTATGATGGCCAGCCTCCCTAGAACTAAGATTGATAACATTCTACACGACATTAACCACTACATGCACAGGGGCTCATGCAACCGTAAAGAACTACAATCTCTGTTGGGTTCACTAAATTTCGCCATGCGCATAATCCCCCAGGGCAGGGCTTTCATTTCCAGGCTCCTCGCCCTGTTCCCCACCTTCACCAACGACTATGCCCACATATCTTTGAACGGCCCTGCGACTGCCGACCTTCAGATGTGGTACAGATTCCTCGCTGACTGGAATGGTAGGAGCATGTTCCTTCCACAGCTGGATTCTCAGTCACCTGTCATTTGGACAGATGCAGCATCATCCGCGGGATATGCGGCCATTTTTGGCACAAATTGGCTCTGGGGGACGTGGCCAACAGAAACACAGGGCATCGAGGGGTTTCACACTAACTCTGCCCTTTTTGAGGTATACCCAATAGTTGCTGCAGCTGTCACTTGGTGTAGGTTGTGGGAAGGTCAGTCAGTACGCTGTTTCTCTGATAACATGGCAATATGCCACATTATCAACAAAGGCCGCTCTTCCTCCTTGATAATTGTGAATTTCATTAGGAAACTGACTTGGCTGGCAGCCACCCATCACTTCCACATTGTATGCTCCCATGTTCCCGGCATATACAATACGGCAGCTGACCAGCTATCTCGCTTTCAATTTCAGGCTTTCAGACGGTCCCTACCCTTGGCAGCTCGTATGGCAACCCCAGCGCCAACCTTCCAAGACCTTGTCATGGAATAGATGAACTACTTCATCACAGCCTCACTCTCACAAAATTAGCTTTGTCCACTAGCACTCAACACTCATATAACAGAGCATTTCACCTATATAAATGATTCATGACTGACCATCACCTAACCAACTGGTTCGAAGTATCATCACTAATGGCTTTTGCATCCTTTTGCCACCTTAAGTTAAAATTCACACATAACACCATTAAGCTTTACCTCACGGGGATACAACACCACATGTACTACTCACTCCCTAACCACAAAGGGTTCCTAACCTCATACCCCATCCGCACGCTACTGAAGGGTATAGCAAAGGCAGACGGTCCAGCTACGCCCAAAAGATTGGCTATTGACATAGGAATGTTCAAATCCCTGTCCAATCTACTCGACCAAGCACCTTTTGAACCCAATACAAACACGGTTATTAAAGCCGCCATGTATCTGGCCTTTTACGGGTTTCTTAGACCACGAGAATTCACCGTTAGTGGCCAATTGCATAACCAAGGGTGCCTCCTCACGTCACATCTCACGAAACACACAGACTACTACGTCCTGTCTCTACCTAAAACTAAGACAAGTCAGAGGGGGGAACCAGTTCACATTAACTACTACCCCACGGGTAACAATTGGTGCCCAGTTAAAGCACTAGACGTTTTTTTAACCACAAAACAAACACAGCCCACAAGGCCTCTACTAATGCTGCACGATACCATTCTCACCACGTCAAAATTCATGCTTTACGTTCGAATGCTTATCACCAGGCTTGGTCTGAACCCTAGTAGCTACTCGGGGCACTCCTTCAGAATTGGAGCTGCCTCCACAGCCTCTAGCCAAAATGTTCCCGTGCATGTCATTAAAACACTGGGTCGATGGAAGTCCTCAGCTTACGCTACCTACATTCCGCACCCAGTCCAAGAGCTTAGGAGGGCTTTCATTAATATGTCTACTTAATAATGTATTTGTATTTTCTTTGTATTTATGTTTACCGAATAAATGTTATCTTGCTTTCTCTTTTTGCCCACTTTATTTACCGGCCTACAGCATACGTCGGTTTTCGGCACACCTCAACCGACTTTTTCCTTTTATTGTATTACTCTCCGCCAGAGTATTCCATATCATATGAGAATGCCCCGAACACAAGTTTGAAGGCAGGGCCTGAATTTGTGGGAGGGGCAATAGACCTACTTAAAAGGGACTCCCCCCTTCCCTCACTTACCTGCGTTGGTCCAGACGAACAGCCCCACCCTCCACTCCCATTAGCTATACTTTCCTCTATGTGGGCCCACTTTATTTACCGGCCTACAGCATACGTCGGTTTTCGGCACACCTCAACGGACTTTTTCCTTTTATTGTATTACTCTCCGCCAGAGTATTCCATATCATATGAGAATGCCCCGAACACAAATATATATATATATATATATATATATATACATATATGTGTGTGTGTATATATATATCCAGACGAACAGCCTTGTCTCGCAGGCCTCCGTCTCTCCCGACTTCCGGGTCGAAATTGTCATTTCCGGTGAGACGCGGCGCCCTCTTCTGACGTCACGCGCCAACTTCCGGCGGCTCCACCGGCTCCCGAACGGAGGTCTCGGCTACCCTCCTCGCCTACCACTGGTCCGGGCGGTAAGAGGAGCTCCCACACACACAGACATGTGATACATGCATATATGGTTACTTATTGCTGGTTAACATATGTTAAGACTGTTCTGCAAGTATTGGTAACGTTAAATCTTAGCTAACATCATATACATTGGGGGGGGGGATGGTAATGCGCGGCAACCCCCCTCTCCCCCCAGAACTCTTACTATGACAATTATATGTTCCACTTAGGGTTCATTATCTTAATTCTCATGCCCCCAGGAATCCGCATACCTCGGACGGTTCACCTAAACTAACCCCCCCCCTACTCAAGAGACACCTGAATTCTCTTACAGAACCAGTGCTCAATTTTCTGCAGGTATGTCGGTTACACGCTTCTTTTTCTACAACGCCACGTTAGTTAATTCCCTGCCCCTTAATCATAGAGGTCCGCGAGGCCAACTCCCATCCTCCACTTCAAGGTACTTTACGCCCCTCGGGCCAAATCATAGTTAGCTGCCTCGCAATTATACAGAGAGGGCGACATCTGTCACTACCAAACCCCCCCCCCCTTTCTTCCTCCATACTTACCCTTGGAGAGGCAAACATCCCGTTTCACTGGGCAGGCTACCATACCCCTCGCGCCAACTCATAGATAGAGCCTCTCTAGCCACTTGGCACTAGTAGGGCCTCACCTGCCACAAAACCTAGAGTTAAGTTTTTCGCCATCTGGCACTAACTAGCTACCGGCTATTCCAACGAGCCTCCAACTATGCCTGTTATTACTTTCAGTATGTCCCTGCTCCCAGACGATGGCGACGACATGTCAGTCTCTAGCACCCCGGCTAGGTCACTTACCCCGACACGTAAGGACGACATAGGAAGTCCCTCGTCCATCAGATCGTGGACTATCCCTCGCATCACGGCGGAATTACGCAAACGCAGTATCCCTTTCCCGGCCACGGCCAGGAAAGCAGAACTGTTTAAACTGCTTAAAACTAACACCCTTATGACAGACGCGGGGGAAGGCACTAGTAACTCCCAAGACCCGACTCTCCATGCTATGGTTGCCTCCCTAATCTCTTCTATGGGAAAGGTCAACGACAGACTGGAAAGGCTGGAGGCACGCAGCTCCGCCATAGAGCCATCTGTGCCTCTCGCTGGTACAGCCCCGGTCATATCCACAGCAACAGCGGGTAATCCTATACCTAACAAGACAGCGGCACATGTTATTAACCCTGCCCACATGGTTCCGGCCAATCTTAAAAAAGACATCCTGGAGGGCAAGGACGTAAACTTGGTCTCTTTGCTCATTGCCTCCCAGGATGTAGTGGAAAACCGCTCTTACGACTACGGGGACATCTCTGTTGTTTTAAAAGCCAGAGACCCCAGACTCATATATGTGTGTGTGTATATATATATATATATATATATATATATACATATATATATATATTTAAATTCTATGTGCATATTTATGTAATATTTTAACATAATTAAGTAAATTTAATGATTGCAATTTGCGGGATCTGCTTGACAACCCAGGTCAAAGGTCCAATGAATTTAATTTGCTAGCACTATATTTAACCCTGTAACTTTCCCAGAAACCTTAAAATCTATACATGGGGGGTACTGTTTTACTCGGTAGTCTTCGCTCAACACAAATATTAGTGTTTCAAAAGAGTAAAACATATCACAGCGATGATATTGTCAGCGAAAGTGAAGTTTTTTGCATTTTTCACACACAAACGGCACTTTCACTGATGATATTGTTGTGATGCGTTTTACTGTTTGAAACACTAATATTTGTATTCAGCGAAATCTCAATTCAATCTCCCCAGCCTCCTTACCTTTGGGTTTTCCCTTTGCCTGGGGTCCAGTGTTGATGCTGGCAATGGAGCACTGATTAGTGAGCTCTCTGCTCAGCTCCCTCGCGCGCCGCAGAGTGATGCCGGGATTCGGAATATGATGTGAGGGAGCAGAGCAGAGAGCTCACTAATCAGTGCTCCCTCGCCAGCGCCGCCCGCCCAACCGGATTTTTAGTTAGCCACAAGGCTAACAAGACATTTGCCCTGGGCATTTGGGGCGGCTTTTTTTGCCGCTCCCTGGGAAGTGCCGCCCAAGGCAAATGCCTTGTATGCCTCGCGGCTTATACGTCCCTGCATATAACAGTGTTACAATGTCACTAAAAATGTTAAAAATATATATTTTAAAACGTGTACTTATAGCCCTATAACTTGCAGAAAAAAAAGCAAAGAACATGTTAACTTTGGGTATTTCTGAACTCAGGACAAAATTTAGAAACTATTTAGCATGGGTGTTTGTTGGTGGTTGTAGATGCGTAACAAATTTTGGGGGTCAAAGTTAGAAAAAGTGTGTTTTAAAAAAATATATATTTCATCATAGTTTAGAATTTATTTTATAGTAAATTATATGATATGATGAAACTAATGGTATCTTTAGAAAGACCATTTAATGGTGAGAAAAACAGTATATAATATGTGTGGGTACAGTAAATGAGTAAGAGGAAAATTACAGCAAAACACAGAGCAGAAATGTAAAAATAACCCTGGTCCTTAACAGTAAGAAAATTGAAAAACGATCTGGTCAATAAGTGGTTAAGTAAATTTAAAGGACCACTATATACAGCTTAATGAAGTGGTCTGGGTGCCAGGTCCGGCTAGGTTTAACCCTTTTTGCAGTAAACATAGCAGTTTCAGAGAAACTGTTATGTTTACCTATGAGTTAATACAGCCTCTAGTGGCTGTCTCATTGACAGCCGCTAGAGGCGCTTCTCACTGTGATTTTCACAGTGAGAAGACGCCAGCATCCATAGGAAAGTATTGAGAATGCTTTCCTATGAGACTGGCTGAATGCGCGCGCGGCTCTTGCCGCGCATGCGCATACAGCCGTTGATGGAAGAAGAGGGAGGAGAGTCCCAGCACAGAGGGAGCCCAGCACTGGAAAAAAGGTAAGGGAGTAACCCCTTCCTCCCCTTTCAGCGCCACGGGAATGGGACCCTGAGGGTGGGGGCACCCTCAGGGCACTATAGTGCCAGGAAAACGAGTATGTTTTCCTGGCACTATAGTGGTCCATTAAAATTTAATGTCATAGCTAATATAAAAAATATTAATGAAATGGTCTGGGTGCCAGGTCCAGCTAGGTTTAACCCTTTTTGCAGTAAACATAGCAGTTTCAGAGAAACTGTTATGTTTACCTATGAGTTAATACAGCCTCTAGTGGCTGTCTCATTGACAGCCGCTAGAGGCGCTTCTCACTGTGATTTTCACAGTGAGAAGACGCCAGCGTCCATAGGAAAGTATTGAGAATGCTTTCCTATGAGACTGGCTGAATGCGCGCGTGGCTCTTGCCGCGCATGCGCATTCAGCCGTTGATGGAAGAAGAGGGAGGAGAGTCCCAGCACAGAGGGAGCCCAGCACTGGAAAAAAGGTAAGGGAGTAACCCCTTCCTCCCCTTTCAGCGCCACAGGAATGGGACCCTGAGGGTGGGGGCACCCACAGGGCACTATAGTGCCAGGAAAACGAGTATGTTTTCCTGGCACTATAGTGGTCCTTTAAAATTTAATGTCATAGCTAATATAAAAAATATTTTGTCAGTCAGTATGCTTTTAGTTTGGCTACTATGGCCTTATATTTGAAATTTGCTTTGAATTCACTTGAATTCTCACTTTAGTAAATAACCCTGATAGTGTTGATAACATAAAGTACTGGGGTGAAGAGCAGGCGTGGCTAGGCTGAGGGCAGCAGAAACCTAGTTCATCACAGATTCAATCACATGGCATGCATCAAATCCATTCTTTTCCAGTGGTATGTTACTCAGGTAAAATGCAATCTACAATCATGCACATACAGGAATCAAATATTGTGCTATAGCAAAATTTGTTTATTAAACAAGGTAGATCACCTTGAGAAACAGAATGCTACCAATTGTTCACCACTCCAAATACATCTACTGGATGTGAAAAAACCTTGATGAAGTAAACGATCTGAAGAGGAATGTTAAAGTAATTTCTACTTCAAGACCCCAAAAATAAGATCTTAAAATACTCATCAGGGGCATCGACATGGGGCAGAATAGGGATGTGGGGCTGTTAAGCTCCAGTTCTGATTTGCCCTAGCGATAACTGCTCAAATTTCTCATTTATCACAACCAAATCCCTTCTTCCATTGTTCTCTTCGTGCCTGTTCTCTCCTGAGAGTCTCAGCCGAGAGCCAATGCAGCACAGTTTGAATAGTGACACAGGGAACATAATCTCAAGCAGGAGCTGAAGTAGCAATTATAGAGATGTGGGAACATGATGTTAACAGAGGTGAGCAGGCAGAGAGAGGAGAACAGAACTATAGAGATACCTGCTGAGCCTCAGAAGCTCACTGCCACCACTCCCTGAAAGCCCTGAAGCAGTAAAACCAAGCCACCCCTATCTGCCTTCTGCCCACCTCCTGCACAGAAACATACTTTGACCTACGGTACTGGGAAAGGAACCATTATCTTTTCTTTTTTTTAGCCAGTGTGTGCATTTCTGTGCATATGTGTTAGGGTTTCTGTGCCTGCCTGCATTCCTGTGTATCTCTCAGTGCCAGTGTATCCCTGTCTATGAATGTGTGTGGCTATGTATATGTGTATGTACATGTCTTTGCCTGTGTGTCTGTCAGTGCCTGAATATATGCATATATATTTGTGCCAGTGCATGCCTGTCACTGTGTTTGCTTTTGTGTGCCTGCCTAGTTGTGTGTCTGTGTGTGCCTCTGTGTCTCTATCAGTGCATGTCTATGTGTATATATCTGTGTACCTGTGAGCTTTATGCATGCATCTGTGAAGGTGTGTGTGTCTGTACAATTCTGACTGTGATTGTTTATCTTTATGTATGTATCCAAGAGCGTGTCAAGAGGCATGTTAAGGGGTGGAGTTTAGGAGGGGCCAGGGTTTGGGGCTTGATTGCGCCTTCACCAAGTTTTGCTTTGGGCTTAATCCCTGGAGCATTTTTTAATCCCTGCCACCAGTCCAGGTACTCGTCTAACGGTATGGACACCCACAAACCAAAGGGGTTATATTAAGACATTTCTAGGAAAAATAAGACAAGTGGGAAAAAAACTTCTTAACTTTTTCAACAATTTGGTTCAAATATTGGTTCAGTAGTGATTAATTCCTATACCTGATAATTAATAAAATGTTACAGCATTTGGCAGAGGTAGATTAAAATCATAATGCATAGGGGAATACGTTTTTGCACCAATTACGGCAAGATAAATGATAAATATTTCTTCTACACAATGTCTGGGAACGGCAGAAAAAAAATTGGCTATACTCCCATCCCATCTGTAATAGAAATGATCCTGCCAAAGACAGGTGAATTCCAGAAATATTGACCAACAAAATAAATTAGACTCAATGGGTTTTTTTATTTTATTTTTTATCAAAAGACTGGCAATGTTCTGAATAACTTAACTTTGGAAGAAAATCAAAAATCTAAACTACACACTTGAGAACAGCGCTGTAGTTTACACACATTCTTGTATTTTTGGTAAGACAAGCTACGAATAAGGCTTTTCCTCAGGGTATATTGATTTTTTTATTTGCACTAGCAGAACCAATAAAATATATTTTGCAAAAAAAGTTAATATTTTTAAGACATTTTGTACCAAACATTACAATTATACATTTTTTTCTGTAACTAGTATTAAATACATGTTTTTCTTTAAAACAGACCTTTGTAAGCATCACTACAGAAACCTGCTTCATTCAGAGTTAACATACAAAGCAGACATGTTATAATTAAGCTGTTTTGATGCATGACACGTCATACATTTTTATTTATTTATTTATTAAACGCAGCAGTGTTTGATGCAGTGAGAAAAATTCAGTAGTAAATGTAGTTAACGTTATCATCTAAAGCATATAGTCAATTTTTTTATTATATAAGTGAAACAACAATCAATCTAAAATTATAAAACATAATTAAAACATGCATATCCGCTTTCACATACCTGGTTCATAATAATCAAAGACAGATACAAATGCGTCTTGGGTATAGCCAACCATTGATTCTCTATTAGTAGGAATATCCACACAAACAGGTGTTTTATTGAGCTATAATATACAAATGATTCATGTTAGTTATGCTTTTGGAAGCCTCCAAAGAGGACAAATCTCTCTTTGACCCCTAATATATCCTGTTCCTAATAAATGACCTGGTATCTTAATCAATTTTCAGTATTAATGAGGCCTTAGTAGAGCATTAATAATTATTCCTTTCTCCACTGGTACCATATCTGTCTAGTAGAGGACCCACTGACTGTTGAATTGCTGGTGTTCCTCCTTCCTAGGAACTCAGAATAATGATTGTGTATCAATGTATCACCGAGCTCCAGAGCAAAAAAACTAAGAAAGTAGATTTAAACCATGATATGAATTCTTTTGGATGGCAGTCCATTATACATTTGTATTAAAAACACTCTACAGTTTTATTAAAGATTAACATTAACAGTAGGCAAATTTAAAAAATGCAGTATGTTCAATAGAAATCAAGGAAATTATAATACATGGATGCATGCATTGTCTACATGTTGCTGTACATACCATCAAATGCAACAATGTAATTTAATATCAGCGCACTATATATGTGGTGACAGCCTCATGAGTCTGTCTTGCACTTCTTACTAAGGTTTCATCTCCTCTACTATGTTTAATTTGTTACACAGTATTTAGGACGTGTGTTCCTAGCCCCTGTTGTCTCGAAGAGCATCTAGTACTAAAGCCAGCCCACAGCTCAACAGAGAGCTATCACCTTTTAGGTCAGTAAAAATAAATGGCACAAGTAGTCATGTTCAAATTGTAGAGCACAATAGGAATGAGGTGAAACAGTGCCACTTTAGGATCAGTCCACAACCGAGTGTTGGTGAGTGTATTAGCAAGGTGGAACACTTGTTTCCAAAGTGATTTTTAAATTAGGCATGACCACCATATATGGATGTATATCCCACTGTTTCCACCCTTTGTCAGACATAAATGGTTCGAATACATTATATCAGTAGGGATTAAATACCCACTTGCAATTATTTTGTATAACAACTTCATGTATGAGTAGCAATGAGACAGGGCTGGTGTTAATCTTAATAAAGTCTGCCTTTTCAGTATATTACCATATTTGTTTGTAAAAGCATTCTTCAGACACATAGTGCTCAAAAAGGCACTTACATGTTGACATGCTTATGTCTATGACTAAACGAGAGTAGGGGTTCCAGAGTATTCAATGGCACTGGTTGTAGAGGATAATTAGAATATTTATCATAAATTAAAATACAGGAAATGTACTTTATCAATTTAGCATGCAATGTTGTTGTTTACCGAATCAAAATAAATGTTGACGTTCCCATTGCTTGTTTCCACTTTGTTAATCGGATATTTTAATGCAATAGCTTTAGGAGACAAACTAAAGCCACTAAGTAGGTCCACTTGCATTACAGCCATTCCACTCTTAGCAGAGGATTCTGTCTCTAAATATCTAGTGAGAAGGAAAACAGAGAATAAAGATAAACACAATATAATAAATATCCATATACATAAAAACTCTGATTTAGACAAATATCTGACATTTTCTATTCTATCTCACACTGGTTTGCTCAATAAACTAAGTGTTGCAGATAGCTGACACTAGAACTGCAAATTCTAGCCTGGAAAAATAGCTGTGTTAAATAATTTTATCCGTTTGGTTATTTTAGCTTGAATTATGTAATTACCAAAGTTCCACAATTTCCAGATAAGTGTTAAACAGTTGAGTCCTGCTTGGTAGCCCTGTCAGGGCTTCAAGTTACATTTTTTAACATAACCTCCATTTTCACAAATAAGTCCCACCAATCTCTGAGAGGCCTTGCACACAAAATTCACTACAAGCAATAACCTCCATTTTCACCAGCATCTTGCAGCAAACTCTGATATAATGAGGGCAGCTTTGAAGACACTAAATTATGATTATTATGCCTTTAGACTACTCCCTTTGCGGCCATATTTTTTTCTTCCAATTTTACTTTCCTTATTGTTACTTTTCAATGCAATTTTCTGTACATGTAGTTTTAAATGTATATGTGATTATTAATTTTATGGAAAACAGAATCTTTTCGGCAAGCATTTAAATTTTAGACATGTTTGGTTTCCCCTCCCCTTTCCTTTGTTCTTACCCAGCCCTCTAATTTGTATCTCGTCATTCTCTCCCATCTATAAGCCTCACACAACAAATCCACTACTAGCAGTAGCCTCCATTTTGACTGAGCAGTATCCCATCCTCCCACAACTTTAAATCCTCCCATTTCCAATCCCATCCTCCAATGTCTGCTTGCTTTATAGCATGCCTTTGCTCAATAACATCACATTCAGCAGCCTGTGCAAATGCTCTCAAAGGCTCCCTTATCTTCAAATTTCTCCCTACTCCCTCTTGTCTCAAGCCCCATCATAACCTTTGGTTTGTAAGCTCATCTGACATCTAGCTTAGTATTTTGTATAAAAGAGCTGTAAATGTCATATCTTAGCTCATGGGCAAGTCCCTCTATTCCTTTTGATTTGTTTTATTTATACTGTAGTGTCTTTTTTCCTGATTGTATAGTGCTGATTTATATATATATATATATATATATATATATATATATATATATATATATATATATATATATATATATATATATATATATATATATATATATATATACCAGTGATAATAATAATAATAACAATAATAATAATGTACATAAGCTATTATTGTCCTGCATGTCTTCCTCTCTTGCACTAGACTAGATGGTGCTATTGTTGGTTATAAAACTATTAGGACGTTTGCAAATTTTCAATGTGAATTAAATTATTTTCTATAATGCTTTAAGAACTTTAAACAAAGAACATACAAAACAGGCCATAAGTGTGTATAAAGATATATATGAATTTGCAGGATTAAGGATTACAACATCCAAATCTATTTCTACTGATAGATTTTTCTAATTTAGGGGGAAAGGGGATCTAAACAGATAATTTGATATAGTTAACAATAATTGATGTGTTTTCATGGTCATTATTAACTAAAGGTTCAATCACAATCATTCATTAGAGAATTAGTGACATATTAATTACATATTAGTAGCTGCTGATGAGCCATAAATGAGGTCAAAACAATCACAAGCTCACAGTTGAAATAATAAACATTTTTTTCAAATAAACTTTTGTCATTATCAGTTCCGCAAAAAAACTTTGTGAAGGTTAAATGATCATAATCAATCAGAAGAAAATGTATTTATGCAAACATGAAAGCATTGGTCTCTTTTCAAATTCAACAGCAAAACCTAGGTTATTCTGCGGTCAGACTCCACCCCCTAGGTGATAACTCCTATAAAACATTTAAATGATAACCTAAAAATTAGCAAATGCTTTTCTGCTTGAGCAGAACAAACAACTTACCTAAGTTGATAATGTTTGCGTAAAACATCACCAGACCCATTGAAATGAACACAAATACTGCATAAATAAGTGCTGTTACTGCAATATAATGTTGTGAAATTAATAAGACAACGAATTTGCAAAATGTGTGTCGAACATGCCTAAAGATAATATTTTATAACATCAGCTACAAAAATCGGTCTATAATTTGCACTGTGATCATGTTGGAAACATTCATAATATGTTCTGGCATTTCAATATAATCATGGCCAAAAATGGGAATCGTACAGAATTTAAAATGTAATTCAAAATGTTGTGGGAAAAATAACCAAATTAAAAATCAACTATCTAATTTTTTTGGCTTGGTTTGGCTCCTTTGGCTTAAATTTAGGGACTTCGGGATTCACGAGAGAAAAAATACATGAAAAAGTAGTAGCTACCAACATACCGTGTGCATATCTTTAAATTCATAGCATTTACATTTGTTTGATCATCAAGTATAGTAATTCCTAAATCAAATGCGTCATGGTTTGGAATGGATAACTGTCTTTCAGAAAAATCGGAACTTCTCAAATTATAAATGACATGAAGCTGAAGGGAAATAATAATAGAATAAAAGTTATTATATGCCAACAATTAACCATACATTATATTATCACGTTGCTTCAGTTGCTTGTTTTAGTAAGTAAACATATATCTAGAAGAATAAAATGAAAGGACTAAAATTAAACACCTAAACATCTAAACATAATAAAGTACGATTTAAAGGGATACTCTATTTAAAGGGATACTCTAAGCATAGAATAGATCATAAATAGAAAAAACAGGTGTAGGCGCTCTCTAAAATATCTAAGTGAACGGCAGCAGTAAACCAGCAGGACTTCCCAATACCTGCTATTAAACAGAAAGTGCAACAACAGAGTGGTGAACTGCGCCACAGGAGAATAGAGGATAATTAAATAAGAAAGAAGATGTATACATACATACAGGGTATTCCAACAATATAATAGTAGGTATAGACTTTAAAAAGATACAAAATAGAGACAATAATAGTGCAGTATATCAATATAAGACCATTATAGGGTAAAATATATATGGAAAACCAGTAGAAAGAATAACTCACACTTTCCAGAGCTGCTAAGAGCTCTGCTGTATAGCGCCTGGACGGTATGATCCCCGTCTTAGGATATAGGAATAGTGATGAGATATGGCTTTCAAAGCTCCACAAATGTGCATAGAATAAAAAACACAAATAAAATCCAATAGTGTAGGATGTACTGAAAATGGTATATATAAACAAAGGGTAAGTATCCTACTAAACTTGCTCTGGTGGTTAAAGCTTGTGGTGGTATGATCCCCACCAAAGGATATAAGCAGGATCCAAAGTGCACAGGAATAAGAGGTAGATCAAGGAGAGAGGTAGAGAAAAACTGCAACTTTATTAATAAAATAAAAAATCTTAAAATCTATAATCAAAAGTCCAGTATCCAATCTCTTGATCCACTTAATGCGTTACGCCCAGGTTGGGGCTTCAGAAGTATTAATGTCAAGGAGTGTCAGTCTAAATCCTTATATAGTGTGCTGATTCCTTCCATTTCGTTCCGGTGTGTGCACTCTTCCTGCTTCCGGCGGGTCGTGTGCGTCGATCGGAAGTGACGCATCGCGGCTCGCAGGGGCTGACGGGACATGTAGTCCCTGTATTGCTGTTAATCCTGGTAGTCGCGTACGTCACCAGAATATGACGTAACGCGACTAGCGGTGTTCTCTGGGAGTAGTAGTTCATATGGTTAGACACTGAGTCTTTCAGCACCCTCGGTTTTTAAAAAAAGGAGGTATTATTCAATGGCCAATATGAATATATATACACACAAAGTATATAACAAGACCTATTAATATACTTTGATAAAAATCATATTTATATACAACAAGACTTATTAATACACTTTGATAAAAATCATATTTATGCAAATACAAATAGAATAAAATAAAATTAGAACATTCATATGGTCCCACTGTATCTGTATATCTAAACACCAATATATACATTAAACTCTGTATAAATTAATATTATCAAAGAAACAGTATTTTTGTCAAGAGCTATATAGATCTCTAAACATTTAAATTATTGGCTAGAGATAAAACACAAAATAGGAACATAGGAGAGGTGTATGATAACAAAAAGGATTAAAAATGCTTGAAGAACAAGAATTGAATATAAAAATAAGAATAAAATAAGATCTTAAAAATATTTCTATATATAAAAAATTAAAAAGATCAAATTCAGCATTAAGCCATTGGGATGTAATGTATCTAAAAAATATATCCACTCCATCTCTTTTTTACCCAATTTATTAACCATATCACCACCTCTCCAATGTTGAGACAATTTCGTGATACCCATAAAATTTAGTAGACGTGGGTCATTATTGTGCAATTCAAAGTGAGAAGATACAAGATGATTTTTGAAGCCCTTTTCAATATTTCTGCAATGTTCTCCAATTCTAATTTTTAGGGGTCTCATAGTTCTTCCTATGTATTGTAAACCACAAGGGCATTCTAGCAAATAAATTACATTTTTACTCATACATGTAATAGTATCCTTAATCTCATACTTTTTATTAGTATTATTTGATTTAAAATTCAAAGTATGTCTATTAATCTTTTGAGTTTTCTTACAAGCTACACAACAATTACATCTAAAAAATCCTTTCTTATTATTCAAAAAATTATTCAAAGCATTTGAATTTTCTTTTTTAGTGTAGTTTTTTGTGAGTTGCATTTTTAGATTTGGGGCCCCTCTAAATACTCTAAATACTATTTTCGGTTGGTCTGGGATGATTTTCCCTAATATTCTATCTTCTTTTAATAAATGCCAATTCTTTTTAATTATTTTCTTTAGCTGTTTATTTTTATTGTTGTAGTCTAAGACTATAGGTAACATAAATTCTTTTTCATCTTTTTCGTTCTTTAGATCTTTCTTTTTAATTAGAGTATTTCTATCTATATTTGATATTTCTTTTATGGTTTCTTCTATTGTCTCTTTCTTATATCCTTTTCAAATAAACTTCTCTTTCATCTCATTTGCCTGAGTTCCAAAAACATTACCTTCTGAGCAATTCCTTTTTAACCTGAGTAATTGGCTTTTAGGGCTTTTAGAACAAATAGATTTTATAATTGAAGGAATCAATCTAATCCTCAATAATAATTATTTTTGGTTTAAAGAATCCTTTTATAAACAAAAAAATGGCACAGCGATGGGGACCAGGTTCACACCCAGCTATGCCAACCTCTTCATGACAGAATGGGAGGAGAGAATGGTGTGGAGCGGACATGGTTGGGTGGAGAACCTGGTTGCCTATTTTCGCTATATAGATGACCTCTTACTGATATGGAAAGGCCCTCTTCCTACTGCCAATCATTTTATAGAATTTTTAAATGATAATGATGATGGTATAATTTTAAAAGCAGATTTTAGCCGAACCAATGTCACTTTTTTAGATCTCGATATTTATTTTAAAGATATGAAAATCCACACAAAAACTCATTTTAAAGAAGTACATGTTAATAATTTTATTAAAGCAGATAGTTGTCATTATAAAAGTTGGCTCCAGAGTATCCCTAAAAGCCAATTACTCAGGTTAAAAAGGAATTGCTCAGAAGGTAATGTTTTTGGAACTCAGGCAAATGAGATGAAAGAGAAGTTTATTTGAAAAGGATATAAGAAATAGACAATAGAAGAAACCATAAAAGAAATATCAAATATAGATAGAAATACTCTAATTAAAAAGAAAGATCTAAAGAACGAAAAAGATGAAAAAGAATTTATGTTACCTATAGTCTTAGACTATAACAATAAAAATAAACAGCTAAAGAAAATAATTAAAAAGAATTGGCATTTATTAAAAGAAGATAGAATATTAGGGAAAATCATCCCAGACCAACCGAAAATAGTATTTAGAGGGGCCCCAAATCTAAAAATGTAACTCACAAAAAACTACACTAAAAAAGAAAATTCAAATGCTTTGAATAATTTTTTAAATAATAAGAAAGGATTTTTTAGATGTAATTGTTGTGTAGCTTGTAAGAAAACTCAAAAGATTAATAGACATACTTTGAATTTTAAATCAAATAATACTAATAAAAAGAATGAGATTAAGGATACTATTACATGCATGAGTAAAAATGTAATTTATTTGCTAGAATGCCCTTGTGGTTTACAATACATAGGAAGAACTACGAGACCCCTAAAAATTAGAAATGGAGAACATTGCAGAAATATTGAAAAGGGCTACTACTCCCAGAGAACACCGCTAGTCGCGTTACGTCATATTCTGGCGACGTACGCGACTACCGGAATTAACAGCAATACAGGGACTACATGTCCCATCAGCCCCCGCGAGCCACGATGCGTCACTTCCGATCGACGCACACGACCCGCCAGAAGCAGGAAGAGTGCACACACCGGAACGAAATGGAAGGAATCAGCACACTATATAAGGATTTAGACTGACACTCCTTGACATTAAAGGACCACTCTAGGCACCCAGATCACTTCAGCTTAATGAAGTGGTCTGGGTGCCAGGTCCAGCTAGGGTTAACCCATTTTTTCATAAACATAGCAGTTTCAGAGAAACTGCTATGTTTATGAATGGGTTAAGCCTTCCCCTATTTCCTCTAGCTGCTGTCTCATTGACAGCCGCTAGAGGCGCTTGCGTGCTTCTCACTGTGATTTTCACAGTGAGAGCACGCCAGCGTCCATAGAAAAGCATTGATAATGCTTTCCTATGCGACCGGCTGAATGCGCGCGCAGCTCTTGCCGCGCGTGCGCATTCAGCCAACGGGGAGGAGAGAAGGAGGATCAGCGCTGGAAAAAGGTAAGTTTTACCCCTTTTCCCCTTTCCAGAGCCGGGTGGGAGGGGGTCCCTGAGGGTGAGGGCACCCTCAGGGCACTATAGTGCCAGGAAAACGAGTATGTTTTCCTGGCACTATAGTGGTCCTTTAATACTTCTGAAGAAGCCCCAACCTGGGCGAAACGCGTTAAGTGGATCAAGAGATTGGATACTGGACTTTTGATTATAGATTTTAAGATTTTTATTTTATCAATAAAGTTGTAGTTTTTCCTCTACCTCTCTCCTTGATCTACCTCTTATTCCTGTGCACTTTGGATCCTGCTTATATCCTTTGGTGGGGATCATACCACCACAAGCGTTCACCACCAGAGCAAGTTTAGTGCTCTGGAAACTGTAAGTAGGGTACTTACCCTTTGTTTATATATACCATTTTCAGTACATACTACACTATTGTATTTTATTTGTGTTTTTTATTCTATGCACGTTTGTGGAGCTTTGGAAGCCATATCTCATTACTATTCCTATATCCTAAGACGGGGATCATACCGTCCATGCGCTATACAGCAGAGCTCTTAGCAACTCTGGAAAGTGTGAGTTAGTCTTTTTACTGGTTTTCCATATATATTTTGCCCTATAATGGTCTTGTATTGATATACTGCACTATTATTGTCTCTATTTTGTATCTTTTTAAGGTCTATACCTACTATTATATTGTTGGAATACCCTGTATGTATGTATACATCTTCTTTCTTATTTAATTATCCTCTATTCTCCTGTGGCGCGGTTCACCACTCTGTTGTTGCACTTTATAGAATAGATCATGCCTGTGCAGTCTCATGGCACAATTCTGTCATTTATGAGTTAAATCACTTTTGTTTCTGTGTATGCAGCCCTAACCACACCTTCCCTGTGATTCTTCTGCTCTGTTAACTGAACATTAATTACACACAGGAGGAACTAAAGAAGAAATTGGCCTGGTAAAAGAATGTTGTGAGGGGGCACCCTATCACAAGGCTGCATAAAAAGGTAGATCGCCACCTGTCGTACAAATCCCACAATGCTTTGCTAGCTGAAGACCTACCATTTGCCAAAGTTAGCACTGAACAAAAAAAACTATTATAGTACTATGTGGTATGTGCCAGTTTATCACAGATTTTCTCTACAACAATAAAACTCACAGTAATGTGCCTATTAGCATATTACAGTGTTTCTCAAACTATAAAACACAGAATAAAGTGTATTTTGTAACACTGAGTACCACTGCAATAATCTCACAATACTATGATGTTATGTATGTATGTGTGTTATCTTTGTGTGATAGGCATGATGGTTGTGTAATGACTGTGCGTGATATATGTGTATATTGACTGTGTGTGATATTTTTGTGATGGCTTTATTTGCTGTGTGTGATGGATACTTAATTCAGGTGCAGCAGTAACCAGGCAGTGAGTTCAGGTTCTGCACCCGCTACCCATTTAGCTTTGATCTCACTACCCATTTAGCCCCACCCCCTCCTCTCTGTTAGACCTGAATGAAATCCTCAACCAGGGTACCATGCGACCATCCTAGATTGCATGACCTGCAGGACAGGATTATCTGTGCACCCCCTCTCATGCCTGTCACTCAGGGCACTTGCAAGCTATGTGCACAACCTTCAAATGCCTAAGGCCAACCCTGAGAAGGGAGCACCCTCTCCTGTTGCCAGGGGATAGTAACTGCTCCAGGGGTCAAGTCCCCCCCCCAAAAAAAAATAATATACACTCGTATGCATATATAAACGCGTGCACACACACACTGACAGGTACACACACATACACTCACAGACACACTCACAGACACACACATACACTCATACACACAGATACAAACACAGATACACACACACATACACTCACACATACACTCACAGACAAACACACATACTCAGACACACATACTCAGACACACACTTACAGACATACACTCAGAGACACAAACACACACACTCACAGACACACACACTCACATACACTCACAGACACACACGTACACTCACAGACACACACTCACAGACACACACACATACTCAGACAAAAACACACTCACAGACATAGACACACACTCACAGACACACACACACACACAGTCACATATACTCACAGACACACACACATACACTCACATACACACAAACACGCACTCACTCACAGACACACTCACAGACACACATACTCAGACACACACACACACACATACACTCACAGAAAAACACACCTACTCAGACACACACACACATACACTCACAGAAAAACACACATACTCAGGCACACACACACATACACTCTCAGAAAAACACAAATTATTATTATTTTTTAACATTTAAAAATGTCTACCCAGCCTCCGTACCTGGAGAGCTGGCGTGGACCTGTCCCTGGGGTCCAGTGAGGCTTCAGTGAGGCGGACGCCTGTCTCACTGTCAGACGCGGCGAGGGAGCTGTGTCCTCTCTGATTTTCTCCCTCGCACCACGCGGGCTGTCTTCTGATGCTGGGAGCTAGAATAGAACGTTATATTCTGGCTCCTGGCATCAGCAAACGGTGCGCGAGGGAACAGAGCAGAGAGAATACAGCTCACTTGCTGCGTCTGACAGGGAGACAGGCGCCCACCGGAGGGGTGTCCATCAGGGGGAACACAGGGAGCATTTGGGGGTGGCGTTCCGGCTGTAAAAAAAGTGCAGGAATGCTGTTCCAATGCATTCCTGCAGGACTCGAGCCCTGGACTGCTCCCTTTCTCCTGGCAAAGTGAAAAGGAATTTTCCTTTTACAATGGGTGGCTGGCAGCCACTGGCTGCTTTAAATTGTTCTCCTTACTAATTTCTAGAGTGACAAAGATCTTCTAAAATCTAGACTGCATGCAAGGCCCTCATTAATCTCAAGTCCCTAGACTCATACACACGAGCTGTGTCCAGAAAGTATCCAGCCATGTAATATGAAACATAGAGAAGAAGATAGATACAAGACACATTGTACATAGGACTATTACGCCTTAGGTCCATTCAAAGTAGGCATCTTGGGACCTCACACAGGTCTTCCAGCGTCTCTTACACTGTTCAAAAAACTCTTCAAAATCCTTTGCTGGAGTCGCCATTAGTTACCTCGTCATATTTACCGGAATCTCAGTGATGGTCTGAAATCACTTCCTTTTCAAAAGTGATTTTAGTTTTTAGAAAAGTCAGAAGACGCAGGGTGCCAAATCTTTCAACAGATTCTTGACAATATGATGCATTTGTGCCACACTTTTATTTGTGCTGAACTCATTGCATCATCCCTGAAAGCCTTGTGAATCATTCGAATAGTTTCAGTGGAGGAAAGTTCAAGCTTAAAGGGACACTATAGTCACCAGAACAACTACAGCTTATTGAATTTGTTCTGGTGAGTAGAATCATTACCTTCAGGCTTTTTGCTGTAAACGCTGTCTTTTCAGAGAAAATGCAGTGTTTACATTACAGCCTAGTGATAACTTCACTGGCCACTCCTCAGATAGCTGTTAGAGATCCTTCCTGGGTCATGGCTGCCTAAAATGCATCCCTAAAATGCATCCGAACATTCAGTGTCTCCTTGTTCTGCATGCAGACACTGAACTTTCCTCATAGAGATTCATTGATTCAATGTATCTCTATGAGGAGATGCTGATTGGCCAGGGCTGTGTTTGAATCATTCTGGCTCTGCCCCTGATCTGCCTCTTTGTTAGTCTCAGCCAATCCTATGAGGAAGCATTGTGATTGGATCAGGCTACCACTTCTGATTATGTCAGCAGACTGCTTGTTTTTCTGAGTCTAACAGCATGCAGAGTTATAGCTTTAGGCTTGAATACAGTAAGATTTTTTACTATATTTATGGAGGCATGAGGGGCCCAGGGGGGCTAGATGGTGGTTTTAACACTATAGGGTCAGGAATACATGTTTGTGTTCCTGGCCCTATAGTGATCCTTTAATGCTACTCTACTCGCTCAGTTATTTTGAATGCGGTGAACACTTGGTACGCATTGTTATTTTATTATTTATATAGTGCCAGCAAATTCCATAGCACTGTACGTGTAATCAGTAAACATCATCTAGCATCCCCACTGGCTAGTACAGTGAAGTTGTCATTGTTCCCGCATTCGCATTCCAGGCCATTCTCTTTGGTTACATTGGTTGTTACGCAAACCATTTTTGTTATATTAGAAAAGGCTGGACTTTTTCCAGACAGACCTCGTGTATGGTTTGATATTGGTTTGGTATTATTACATACCTGTAATATGGCAAAGCCAACTCCTTCAGCATGAATGTTAAGTTTCAGTGGTTGTTCAACAATAATCTACAATAAAAGGAATCAGTGTGAATAACATGAAGTACTGCATTAGGTCAGCATTGCTGAATTACTGTAGTAATAAGTTCTAAACAGAAAATCTTACCTCTTTTTTCTGTAGGACAATTTGGTTAGCAGAATTGATTGTAAAATTTGCTAGCATACTCATATTTTCGCCATGCACAGAAATGCTTAATGCGGGCTCCCTTCTTTTATGAACAGAAGCAAAGGATGACATTGCTTGTAAAGCCAATATAGTGTCCTGCCACAAGAAAAAAAAAAAAATCATATACTGAGATACATCTTACCTAATTATATGTGAGAAGCATATTCTGCTAAAAAAAAAAAAAAATTATTGAATGGCAAAACTTAAAGTGTTCATATTTTTGTTAGTCTGGGAGTGGGGGAGGTGCATAGGGAAAAGGTTGGTAAATGTAACCAGGACTCTGATTTGTAGCATTCAGACCTGTATCTTTCATTTTACCATGCCGTGCCATATATGACCAATAAATATGTCAGATATGTATTGCATTAACGGAACACTATACCGTTACGAATTCCAACCTGCATCCCTAATGCTATAGTCTTCTAGTGTGTGATAAGTTTAAGGGCCCCCCCCCCCCCAGATTTGCAGCAAAAACTTGAAAAAAAGACATTTACTTACCTTTTCTCCAGCAACAAGACCTTGACGCTGACACACTCCTCCTCCTGCAACATCATCCTGGAGGCATCACCTCTAGGGCTCTGTCGAATTCAATGTACCTCATAGAGGAGCATTTGTAATGAGAAGTCACCAATGAAGTATTTTGGATGACTTTAGTGATCTTTTAATTTAATTGGACAGATGGTATGCTTTTCTGTATTTTACCATACCAGATGGTAGGCTTTTTTGTGTTTTACCTCCAGACGTCACTTCTTCATGGTTATTCACACACATGCAATATTGTTAAAGATTCAAAACAAAATGCCTGCAATCTTTTTTTCTCTGCTATTCTGGCATGAAATATGTCATTCACTTGAATTCCTAACAATATAACAGTTTAGTGAATAACATTGCTAATTAATGCAAAACATTTATATTTTTCTTACACAAGCTTGAAATACTTTGCCAAAAATATTTTTTAAGACTTCATGCATTCAGTTTTAAAGCAGGCATAGAAACAAGCATAATTCATAAATAATAACATTGATTCAGAGAGGATTCAGCAACTTCTTACCCAATAAAGGGTAAGTGGAGGTATTGAAAAAAAAAATAACATCGGGTTCTCAGGACCCAATATCACCTGTGGGCAGGTGCACAAATGACTTTATGACTGCCACCATGTGTGCAGTGGGATAGAAAGCAATAAATAGTGGATTCATTCCCAGTGAATGGCTGCTGCCCCATCTGCAACACCTTGGCTTCTGAGGGTAGATGCTAATAAGGCATTTTATAATAATGCATTTTATAAACTACCAGAGACATAAATTAACAACCGAGGCATATTTATCTGTATAAATGGCATAAATGTTAGGCTAATGAAAAAGGGGGCATGTATTTTTAACTTAGATTACTATGTAATCATATTAAGCAGGCAATGATTGGTTGTTTGGCAGATTAGTTCAGCAGCTCAACTCACACTGATTTCATTAGCTGTGGTGCTTATGTCATTGTACTTCCAATCAGAAAGTAGATTTGATGTTTGAATATGATGAATAAGACAGCATGAATACCAGAATAAAACCTATTAAATGCACTTAAGCTGTGCTGGCACCCAGAATGTCCCTTGAGTTTTGCTGTTATAATAACAGTCAGCAGTGTACAGCAGTGTGCAGTGTGAGCAACATACAAACGTTTATTTTATGTTTTAAAATGTAATTTTCTACATGTTGTCCATAATGCAATTAAGTTGGGTAGGGCTGTTATGCAAAATTCTATTTTCAAAATTCACTGTTCTTTGCCTCAACTTAATGCCTAAAATTCTTTTTTCTGGAAGCATTAATATTAGTCGCTGACCTGAGTAGATGAAAATCCCCCTAGATGGTTTCTTTGTTGACTTAACCATTTCATCACCGGTAGTCCTTCAGCCAACCGATTCTGTTTGATATGTGACAGTAATACATAGGATGCCATTTCTACATCTGTTGAACACGGTTGCCACCATCCAGATGCTTTTGGGAAACATAACTTCCAAAACCTTAAATCACCTGAAAAATATTTTTCTAGTAAAATATTGTGTTGGGCTATTTATTTTATAAATTAATGTAAATATTATAAAACAGTTCATGGATATTATGACAGTCTATGCAATTTTAGCATCAATCATCTATTGAAATAAATATTACTATACATCATAAAATAGTCATTGATTCTGCCTTACCTATCAGTTTCTGATCAACCTCCCTCCTTCCCCATTTTCCAAGGTAATGAAGAATTGTTCCCACCACCTATCTTCTTGTATTTATTGTTTTATCTACACACAATTCTCTCCTCTGTCAGGCAGACATTTGGCCTGTCCACAGGGCCGGCGCTTCCTATAAGGCGAACTAGGCAGCTGCTATAGAGAGCGCGCAGGCGGCTGCTTCACTGCCTCTCTCCTCACCTCCCCTTCCCTGTAGCGTGGCCGAGCTCCTCTCCGGTCCGCAGTCCTGGCCAGACTGACAGGAAGTGCACACTCAGTGACAGGAAGTGCACACTCAGTGTGCACTTCCTGTCAGTCCGGCCGGGTACAGGAAACAGAAGCTCCTGTACCGCGGACTGGAGAGGGGCTTGGCCACGCTACAGGGAAGGGGAAGTGAGGAGAACGGGGGGGAAGAAGAGGAGATTACAGGGAGGGGGGGAAGAGAAGATTACAGGGGGGAGTGGAGAAGATTACAAGAGGGGGAGAAAAGAAGATTACAAAGAGGGAGGGTGGGAGAAGAGAAGATTACAAGGAGGGGGGGAGAAGAGAAGATTACAGGGAGGGAGGGGGGAGAGAATATTACAGGGGGGGAGAGAAGATTAGGGTGGAGTGGAGAAGATTACAGGGAGGGGGATAAGAGAAGATTGCAGGGAGGGGGGGAGGGGAGAAGATTACAGTGAGGTGGGAGGGGAGAAGAAGAGAAGATTACAGGGAGAGGGAACGGGAGAAGAAGAGAAGATTACGGGGGGGAGGGGGAAGAAGACGAGGCGCCATATAGGAGGGGCGCCCTGCGCCCTCATCGCCAGCCCTTTAAATACTGCAGCCGCCTGAGCGCTCTATAGAGAGTGCTCAGGCTGCCGCACTGCCTCTCTCCTCACCTACCCTTTCCTGTAGTGTGGCCGAGCTCCTCTCCGGTCTGCGGTCCCGGCCGGACTGACAGGAAGTGCACACTCAGTGTGCACACTCAGTGTGCACTTCCTGTCAGTCCGGCCAGGTACAGGAAACAGAAGCTCCTGTACACGCTACAGGGCAGGGGAGGTGAGGAGAACAGGGGGGGGGGA
>OW240913.1:157395001-157482890 GCA_933207985.1 Pelobates cultripes | reverse complement strand
AGGGTGGGGGAGAGCAGAGACCACTAAGGGAGGGAGGGGGGGTGGAGGATAGACCAGTAAGAGTAGGGGGGGAGACCACTAATGGAAAGGGGGGCAGAAGAGAGCAGAGACCACTAAGGGGGAGAGGAAAGACCACTAATGGAAAGTCAGGGAGAAAAGGAGACCACTAAGGGAGGTGGGGAGAAGGAGAGACCACTAAGGGACAGGGGAGATCTCTAAGGGACGGAAGGAAGAGCTCGATAGGACAGGGGGCAGGACAGGGAGCTCTTTCACACTATGCACACACACACAATGCATCCCTATACATACTCAGAAACACACAATGCATCCCTACACACACAGAAACACAACGTGCTTCCCTTTCACACAGAGAAACACACAATGCATCCATTACACACACAATGCAACCCTTACACATAAAGACAATGCATCCTTTGCACACATACACAGAAACACACAATGCATCACTTACACACACATGCAAACACACATTGCTTCTCTTACACACATACAGAAACACAATGCATCTCTTACACACACTCAATGCACCCCTTACAGACACACACACTGCATCTCTTACATACACAGAAACACACTTTGCATCCCTTATGCATACAAACACAGATTCGCACAATGCATCCCTTATACACAACGAGAAACACACAATACATCCCTTGTACACAAACACACATGGCTTTCTATCCCTTACACAAAAACACACTGCTTCCACTACACACAAACACACTGCATCACCTACACAATCTGGTATCCCTTTACACTACATTCCATAAGCACACACATTAGATCCTCTACCATAACACATCCCCTACACACTCCACTTCCTGTGAACGAACATGGACTCCACTTCCTGTGAATGAACATAGGTGGACTTATGGGTGGACCTTATGGGCATACTCACCGTCAGGCCCAGACCTTGAGCTGTGTAAGGGCCCCCAAAAAATGGAGCTGCTTCCCATTCTCCCAGAACATTGAATTTTGTGACCACAGTTACAAACAGCCTGTAGAGATCATGTTCTACACCAGACCAGTGGAGCTTGACTGCAGCCAGAGCCCATCACAATCCTCATCTAGTTGTAAGTAGACAATCTAGTATATTATTAGTGACACTAATCTCTAATTTACCTCACATTAAAGGGACACTATAGTCCTCAGAACCACTGCAGCTTAATGAAGTGGTTCTGGTGTCTATAGTTTGTCCCTGCAGGCTTTTTAATGTAAACACACACTGTGTGCAGGACTGGCGTTAGTTCATATGGCAGATCATATGGATGGGGCATTTTGATGTCACTGGAGGGGGGGGAGGGGGGCAAATCTTTATTTTGCCTAGGGCAGCAAAAATCCTTGCACCAGCCCTGCCTGTCCACACCACAAAAACAACATTCTACTTCCAAGCACATAATTTGATTTTGCCTTCCATCCTTATCCTTCTTTATTTCTTCCAGTGGATGCAACAGAAGGTTTAATCCCTTGTTCAATCTATTTGCAGATAACGTTCATGTTCTTCTACCCCTGATTTGCACCTTACCTCTTCTCCAACATATCTTCTTCCCTGTCTTACATCGCCACCTGCATATCTTTCCAATCCATTCAAATAAACCCAACTAAAATTGCTTAACATCCCTCAACCTAGGAGGCAACTACAACTTTTTACTAGTCTTTAATAAAATATATCAACTGTTACTTCCATTTGTTGCACTGACCAAACATGACTACTGGAATTAATTTCTCCTTGATCTGCTGCAACATTCCACCAATCTGCTTCAAATTCAAAAAAATCCATGTCCATATCCTTGTCAACATGCCAGTTTCTCCATGTGATTGAATGCTACTGATAAACTCCATTGACTTCTGATTTTCCTTTATTTTAACTTCAAATGTTTTACCCTTGTATGCAAATCCCACCACTACCTTGCTCCCCTTTACGTCTCTTCAATCATCTCAAACCATACCTCTTAATTTTCCCTTACCCAATATACTACACAGTTAGCACTATATATTATATCAAATGCATTTTCTAATTTTGTCTGAAGACACCTTATCACTTTAAAATTACAAACCCATCTTTCATAGGATTTTCTAGGAGGTGTTACATATTTTTGGTCAGAGCCTGGTGGTCAGGTTTCTCTACTACATTTGTATGAGTATATCTAATTATATAGTCTTGTTTATGTGACAAGAGCTATGACTATTTGATTAGTAAATAGCACTGGATAACAACAATACATAAGGACTGCTAAATAAAGAAAATGGTACATAAATTAGCAAACAATTTAAAATATGTACAGACTGTTTTTAGAATAATTTATATTAACTTATTCTACTCTGCTTTACAATTGTACAGTGGGGATATATTACAACAACATGTTGACAAAATAATGTGGACATATACAAAAGGTGAGAGGGACCCACATTAAGTAAGAGATAAAATATTGATTCTACAATGTTAGGATTATTAAAAATGAGCTGGCCTTTTCACTTTGTTTTTCTTCCTTCATTTAATGGTGGATGCCAGTACATAGTAATATTGCAATACTGTAATTTAATATAATGCAGCATGTAACTATTTATTCAAAAGTCCAAAAATAAATAATAAAAAAATCCAGTAACTGGGACATGTTAGGTTTTCAATCCTTGAAAAATAATGGCAAGTGACAGCCAGTTAAATGTTTCATTAATACTCAGATGGGAAGGATGATACTGGAACCCTACCAGGAAAATACCAAGTAAAATCAAACTGGAAAATGTAAGCTTGTTCAGTAGTCATTAATATTGGATACTTTGAAGTGTCAGTTATCTGAAAGTTTGTAAGCCAGTACTATGGATAAGAATGTCCCCAGGAGTTAAGCCTTCCCAACAAAACACATAAATATTTTTTTATTTACTATGGTTGAAAACATATTTATATTTTATAACAGTAACAAAAGACCTTAAAGGACCACTATAGTGCCAGGAAAACATACTCGTTTTCCTGGCACTATAGTGCCCTGAGGGTGCCCCCACCCTCAGGGACCCCCTCCCGCCCGGCTCTTGAAGGGGGAAAGGGGTTTAAACTTACCTTTTTCCAGCGCTGGGCGGAGAGCTCTCCTCCTTCTCTCCTCCTCCGTTCCGCCCCGTCGGCTGAATGCGCACGCGCAGCAGGAGCTGCGCCCGCATTCAGCCGGTCACATGCTCTCACTGTGAAAATCACAGACAGCCACTAGAGGCTCACTGTGAAAATCATGAGACAGCCACTAGAGGCTTTGGGGGAAGGCTTAACCCATTAATAAACATAGCAGTTTCTCTGAAACTGCTATGTTTATTAAAAAATGGGTTAACCCTAGCTGGACCTGGCACCCAGACCACTTCATTAAGCTGAAGTGGTCTGGGTGCCTAGAGTGGTCCTTTAATAGAATACAATATCTTTAGAGTTTAGTTTCCCAATATGTTAATGCCAAATTAAATTATGAGCTTCAAAGAAAAGTCTTCTTATTTTTTTTCTTCTTTTTAAATAATCCCTTTGTTCAACTTCACATATTTGTTACTTACTGGATTACAAAATGTGCTTTTACCTATACAAAAGAAAGGATGTTTTTAAAGTGCATTCTAAGAATCATGGTTATGTTACAATTACAATTATCTATATAGAGCCAACATATTCAGCCGATTAGTACAAAAGATAAACAAGACAAACATTTAAATCTAACAAAACACATATGGGAAAATAAATAGGTGAAAAGGGCCATGCCCACAGATGCCTACAATTTGAAGGTATATTGCAAAGAATCCTCAGACACCAACTATGCAGTTAGTGTTAAACAGGTTTCAAGTGGTTTAACAAAAACTGTGGCTGACTCAGTGCCTATAGCTCTAGGCTCTAATACACTAGTGAATATCTGTCTTAGCCATCCAGTTTTGGATGCACTGATAGTATGAGAGTATTAAAGATCATTCCTATTTGGTACTATGGTTGTGAAATAAGAATGCTGTTTGGGTAACTGTTTTATATTATTTGTGGCTTTCAGATTGAAAACTATATCCGGATGCTCTTTTACTGGGTCTCTACTGTTAACTGGCCGTTGCTCATAATAAACTGGTTAAAAAAGCACACACTTACTTTCCAATTGCAACTGAGACCACTTTGACACTGGAAAGAGTCTGAAGAAAAATAATTCTAGAGTTTAATTTAGTGTTTTCGGTGGAATTGTACTTTACAAGTGGGGCACCTAAAAAAAAAAAAAACGCAGGATAGTGAGACAGGGGTCAAAATTGGAATTGATCTTCCAATTTCAACACATTTAAGAAGTATTAACATCTTTGACATTAAAGGACCACTATAGTGCCACTATAGTGCAAACTCGCTTTCCTGGAACTATATAGTCCTTAGGACCCTCCACCCTCAGGGCCCCCCTCCTGCTGGGCTGAAGGGGTTTAAACCCCCTCAACCACTTACCTTAATTCAGTGCCGGGCTCCCTCGGCGCTAGTGATGTCTCCTCCCCCTCCGACGTCAGCTGCCGAGTGGAGCCGAATGCACATATGTAGCCAGAGCCATGCGCGCATTCAAACCACCCATAAGAAAGCATTACTATTATTTTCCTATGGACGTTCTGCGTGCTCAATGCAATTTTCTTCTCTGAAACTGCTATGTTTACAGCTGCAGGGTTAAAGCCTGGGGGACCTGGCATCCAGACCACTTAATTGAGCTGAAGTGGTCTGGGTGACTATAGTGGTCCTTTAACTTTCACGATCAAAAACAAACCAGCAACTGTGTTTCAATATGGCATGATATACTAGTTAAATAACGTCAAGATTAACAGTAATATATAGATGCTTAACTCCTGTACAAAATAAAAACTTAATGAAATATTGCCTATCTTTAAAATTTGTATTACTTGTTAAACTTAATATTAACAACCTAATAAAGATTGTTACGCTTAAAAATTTTTTTACCTTCTTGTTCTGCTCTTTTATTTAAGATATCTAGTCCTTCTTTTGCTTTACTTCTCCCAGCCAATGACAGTGCATATGTCACAAGGCTCAAGGTGTAGTTATCATTAACGATTTCATTCATCTGGGACTCTAAATAATTTGTAGCATCTGTAATGTGATTAGAGTTCTAGGAAGAAAGAGACATATGCTTTAAATAAAATAGTAAATGATTTATAATGAAATAGAGCACATGAAATTAATGTTGAATTTATACAAAGAAGATTTGCCTATCCTCCTCCCCTTTGTGTATGGAATTCAGTCAGCAAAATGTGGGGAGAATTTTCTTTAATGGAAATTGAGGACAATTTGTCTTAATATTTTACAATGTGCAAAATGCAGAAGTACTTGCAATTACATTTTTTTTACAGAGTGCCAACATATTCTGCAGCACTGTATAATATGTAAAGCAAGTCAGATAATCTATTTCATGTAGAGACCTCACATACCATCCATTCAGAAACAATAACTTTCCTCCAGAAACTTCCAACAAGCTTTGAGGACAAAACCTATCATTTGTTCCACTGGAATTGAAAGCAACACTCCACTGCCCAAATACAAAATAAATAAATAAAAAAAACTATGTTTAGTAAATACACCCCAAATGGAAGCCATTTATGCATTTAGTTATGCAGTCTCTTATTTGCAGTCCTCTACTAACACCACCAGACTTTCTGTGGCTGCCCAACCACAGACTTCCCAAGCAGCTCAATTAAAAGTGTTTGCAAGGCAGGTGCTCTGGGCAATTGCTGCCTCTTAAGTTTAGCTTGACTGATTTAGCTAAACCAGGAAGTCACAGGACATGTTGTTTGTTCGAAAGCCAGGGGGGTGTAACCAGGTTAATTTTGATAGAAGTGCGGATTTCTATTGAAATCTGCACTTTTTGCAAAATGAAAAAAAGAGGAAACACTCTTCACACATAAAGCTATTCAGCAAGGTAAAGTGCCTTAGAAGTCTGGAGTGAGACTTTAAGGGTTTTCTTTTAAGTGCTACTTCACATATTATAAATAATAATATGATATTTTTAAAGGACAGAAAGGACTTTATTTTAATATCCACAAGATTAAGAGTGAAAAAAAATCATTTTTTACATGTCCAGTGCAACTAACTCAAAATAGATTCACATATGAGTCCTGATTGTTAAATGCCTTATATGTCTAGGATTTAAATGAATATTTGGTAGTTAACACTAACCCTAAACCTACCTCCAGTGGTGTATTTTGGATATGTGCTGCTCTAGGCATGTCAAAACTTGGGCACCCCTCCCCCCATCAAAATTAGCCTTGCTCCTGCCTGTTAAGGCGAACACACTTGTCAGACACACACACTCACTAAAAGATACACACTGAAAGACACACACATTCACTGACAGACAGACACACATTCACTTACAGACACACACTTTCACTGACAGATACACACATTCACTGACAGACACACACATTCACTGACAGACACACACAGACACAGACACACACACTTTCACTGAGAGACACACACACATTCACTGACATACACCCTGATACTGAAACATTCACACATTTGCAAAGTATTATAGATATTTTTAAAATATTAATTTTAATCCACCCAGCCTCCCTACCTTTGGGAGAGCTGGAGTGGATTCTTCACCTGGGGTCTAGTGGAGCTGGATGCTGGTCTGGTGGCTGGCTGCTGGTCTGGCTACTGGGCTGGTGGCTGGCTGGGCGGCAGGGCATGTAGGCAGGCGTACAGTTGTGGCAGCGAGGGAGCTGGAATCTTCCTTTTCAGCTCCTTCGAGCGCCGCTCAGTGGATGCCGGGAGCCGGGTGATGTTATATATCAGCTCCCAGCATCACTGCGGGGTGCTAGGGAGCTGAGCAGGGAGAGCACGAGGGCTCCCTCGCGCTGCTACCCCTACCCCACGGCCACATTGGGAGCATTTTAAAGCCTTGAGGGGCCCTGAGGTGGCTAGCTCTTGGGCCCCCCATGAAAGAGGCTAACAGGGCATCTGCCAGGGTGTGGCATTTTTGCCGCCCCCCTAAAAGTGCCGCCCAAGGCAAATGCCTTGTTAGCCTAGTGGGAAATACACCACTGCCTACCTCTCCTAATGCTACACAAACCATATCCCTTACCCTATACTTACACTAACAACAACCATATACCTACTCTACCCTACCTTACCCTTAACCCTGCACTATCCCTAACCCTAAAAAAGCATTAACCCTTACCCTAATACTAACCCTAATGCCAACCTTACTCTAACTCTACCACTATTCTGTGTAAAATACAGTACAGATATAAGCAGATGGGCTTAATAGTTAAATCTGTAATGATTGGTATATTGTCATTGTAATGGATCACCTGGCACCCCGACTGGGTACCTCCGTTGAAGGATGCTCCTAGCGCTTCCTGAGGACTCCAAGCACTCTGGCAGACACCACAATCATCGAACCGGAGAAACAAATAAATTCTCCCAAGCATATGAATGCTGTAGACAGTTGAATAGGAACCATACGAATAGGTTTACTCTCCTAGCAGTCAAACTGGAACAGCATACAATAAATCCTTCCCCCAATAATGAGATGACACTTCACTTTGAGGGTTAAAACAGGAACTGACTGTACTGGCACATACAGCCTCTTTTATTCCCAATCCACAAACTTAGTACTGCCCACAGGGTTTTACAGAACAACTAACCAATCTGTACAATACACACAGACACTCCCACACAAAATCCTCCCTTCTGCCTGTAATACAATTACCTTACACAATGGGTAATATAATTATCACAGACAGAGAAATACAGTTTCATAAAACACATCACAGGGACCCCAAAACATGCAATAACCCCATATCCTTGGAACCGGGGGATCTGGGTGAACCACATATCCAAAATTCATCCAGATCCGTTCAGTACTTTGGAAGATACAGTTTAATGGAGATTCTGCAGAACATATACAGGCTAAATAAAAAACAATCACTGTATAATGTGTCCCCTGCTGTATAGTCCAAAACCACTGCACGATGTCTCTGTGCACCAAATACTGGCGAGATGGCACCGTGTTGAAAAGTCCAAACAGTGTCTGTGAGTTAAAATGGCCGCCATCCATTGTTCTCACCATGTGCTTCATCCATTGTTATCACCATGTGCCTCTGATACAGGAAATGGTGGCCACCCAGTAACTCCACAGTAAGTCCCCAGATGGTTCTTAAAGGGCCAGCAGCAGCACAACACAAATCCCTTATGCCCAAATCATGTCTTTAAAGGGCAATACATCCCTGGGGCCATAGTCACATGGCAGGAGGCTGGCAATCAGTCTTCTCCAATGCCCAGTGGTGAGGTCGGTTTCGCCACAGTCATCTACTGGCTTTTTCAGTATTACAGAAACATGTCCCTATATTACTGAATAAAGCATGCTTTCTGTCTTTTAAAAATTCTGAGACTCACTGTCCATTACCTTAAAATTCACCTGCTCCCTCTGTTCTTAGATTTTAAGCTCATGAGCCATCTAGCACTTTGTATAAAAGGGGTGACTGTGTAAATGCTAGATTCCATGACGTTCTATTCCTTTTCTATTGGATTGAAATAAGTATTAAGTGTAACAAAACACATTTGACTTATGGTAACAATAGATGAAGAGGGCCTGCCCAAACAAGCTTACAATCTAAAACTAAGAGAATTCAAAGTGAAATTCAAATTTACAGCCACTCTACAGAATGATATAAGTGCTTCTCTTGTGCTGACTGTATGGTTGTCATCTGAAGTAGGATTAACTCCACCTTGCTGCTTCAACTTTACTAGGAGTGATATAAGATATCACTTCAGTCACATGAATTGATGAAGTCACTCTTCCTCTTTAAACACTCATAATAGAATATATGCTTCTCTTGGATATGTACTGAGCATTTGATGATTTTTGTTTGAAATGGCTTCTGGAGCATGCTGACCTTTTTACTTCCACCAGATTTCATAGGATTAAGAAAAGATGTAATATATGCTTAATATTCTTTTGTTGCAGTAGTTGTGACAGATACTGACAGGCCCGGACTGGCCATCGGGCATACAGGGCAAATGCCCGGTGGGCCGCGATGGCCGTGGGGCCGAGGCCGGCAGGGTGATCACAGGATCTCCCTGGCCGGCCCCTGCAGGCCAGCGCTATCCGAGCGCCGGCCCTGCATAGTGCCTCCATGGCCCACAGGAATGGAGATGCGGCCGCAGGCTGGGGAGGGAGGAGAGGACCGGCGGAGCTCTAGCCAGCAGCTAGTTCACTCTCACCACTGGACCACCAGGGAAGGCAGCATGGTCCCCACCCCCCAGGCAGAACGGATCTCCTCCCCCCCCCCTCCCAGGATAAAGGTAAGAAGGGAGGGGGGGATATCATTTTTTTTTTTATTAATAAAAAATATATATTTAAATGTAAATAAAAAATACGTTCACTCACACACACAGCACCCCCAGACACACACAGCACCCCCAGACACAGCACCCAGACAGACACACACAGCACCCCAGACACACACAGCCCAGACAGACACACACAGCACCCCACACACCCAGACAGACACACACAGCACCCAGACAGACACACACAGCACCCAGACAGACACACAGCACCCAGACAGACATACACAGCACCCCCAGACACAGCACCCAGACAGACACACACAGCACCCAGACAGACATACACAGCACCAGACATACACAGCACCCAGACAGACTACACAGCACCCAGACAGACATACACAGCAGACACACACAGCGCACCCAGACACACACAGCACCCACACAGACACACACAGCACCCCCAGACACACACAGCACCCCCGACACACACAGCACCCAGACAGACACACACAGCACCCCCAGACACACACAGCACCCAGAAAGACACACACAGCACACCCAGACACTGCACCCAGACACAGCACCCAGACACACACAGCACCCCCAGACACAGCGTGTGCGCATTCAGCCGACGGGGCGGATCGGAGGAGGATCGGAGGCAGAGAGCTCCCTGCCCTGCGCTGGAAAATGGTAAGTTTTTACCCCTTTCCCTCTTCCAGAGCCGGGCGGGAGGGGGACCCTGAGGGTGGGGGCACCCTCAGGGCACTATAGTGCCAGGAAAACGAGTATGTTTTCCTGGCACTATAGTGGTCCTTTAACAGACAAAGAAAATAAGAAACCTAGAATTTGACAGCAGATAAAAACACCCTCACACACAGCACCCCTCTTACATACACACACTGCGCCTCTCACACATACAATAAGTCCAAATGTGTATATATATATATATATATATATATATATATATACATATATATACACACACACACTACAGCACCCCTCACACTGCACCACTACACACATTACACTTCAGATACACACTAGATCCCTTACCCTATATGCACTCTTAATCCTCTACACACACACACATACACTGCGTCTTTTACACAGTAGATCTCCTACACACACACACACACTACACTACACTACATTCCTTGTCAGCAAACACATACAACATTCTCTAAACACACCCTCTCTACAACCCCTACATACACTACATCACCTATACACACACACTATAAAACTATGCCCCCTATACACACACTCTCTACAGCCCCTAGCCACACATATTACACCACAAACACAAATTAAATTGACCTATTTACACAATACCACACCACACACTACACACACGCAATCCCACAAGCAGGCTCCAAACATATGCACCATGCACTTTCCTGGCCCTTTTGTCCTCTGGTATGCCACTTGTGGAGACACCAGAGACAATTTAAAAGCAAACACAGCGCAAGCATGTTATTAAATTTGCTTGCGCTGCGCAGAACAAATTCAGGGCCTTTTTCTAATGCCAGAGCTCTTCAGCAGGGCTCTGGGCATTGAACCAACATGCTCACTTTGAGAGGGGACGTGCTTGTCATTAGTGATGACAAAACACACACTCTCTGGCCCCGCCCCCTTCTTAGGGGGCCGCTCTGATTGAAAAATGCCCGGGCCGAATTTTTTTCCCAGTCGGGCCCTGGATACTGAGTATTCTTTTGTCGCAGTGGCTGTGACAGATACTGAGTATTCATTAGAAACCAAACATAGAGAAGATTTAGTCTAAGGCAAAGAATTTTTTTTTTTTTTTAACTGTAAGAACAATGAGGATGTGGAATTCTCTGCCTGAAGAAGTGGGTTTTATCAGGGTCCATACAGATGTTTAGACAGTAACTAAATGCATACTTGCAAAAACAGAATATTCAATGATGTAATTTTTCTTGATCCAAGGATAAATCTGACTGCCATTCTGGGGTCAAGAGGGAATTTTTTCCTAGTTTGTTGCAAAATTGGAAGTGCTTCAAACTGGGTTATTTGCCTTCTTTTAGATCAACAGCAAAAAACAAATGTGAGGAAGGCTGAACTTATAAGATATTAGACGTGTGTATCCATAACTCACAGAAACTGTGAGGATGGAACTCATGTAGGTCAGATTGGTGGTTCCAGATCCACCAGTAAAGGGCCTGTACTCAAAATAAAATGTAAGAAAAATAGAAATAATAAAGCCTCAATAAAATGAGACTCTAAACTGGTTTTAAATACAATATAAGGAATACTTAATACGTATTATGACTTGAAAAGACAGCACTGAGCATTAATGAAAGAAGATTGTCCATTAATCTATAATATATAGTATAATAATTCCATATAGGTGCCACAAAAAATAAAAATAAGAAAATACTTTATTGTAATTCTATAAAAAGACAAGGGGGCACTATAGAAGGACTATCAAAAAATAGAAAAAATGGATCAAATATCTATATGTCTATAGGGGGGAGGACCAAAGAACCTAATAAAGGAATATGGTATCTAACCTCAGAGAAATGAGGTATAAATAAATGGCCATAGAGACAGGATAGCACCTAACCTAAGTGCAAGCGATATATATATATATATATATATATATATATATATATATATATTATACAATAATTATGTAGTACAAATGCCCTATTAATCCTAAAAAGGAACACCTAAAAGGGGGGGTTCTATGCTGTCCCCTGATGATATATAGCAAGGCACAAAAACCCCACCAAATAAAAAATGCTTAGCAGGACAACATATATATACAGTAGGGGAAAGAAAATATAGAGCAGAGAGTATATATTCCCTATAGCTCCTAGAAACAAACACCTTCAAGGGTGTTCTATGCTGTCCCTAAAGAGGAAAGGAAAGAGTACAAAGGATATTGCTGCCTGTCCCCCCTCCAATACAATAGCTCAGAGCTGAAAAAAGAAATGAAATGAAGTGCTTAATAAACTAGTGCTACCATTAGTGAAGGCAAAAGTGAGCTAACTAAGGACACATCTCTTCTCAGCCTATGTAACTGTGTGCTTAAATTTATATGGTGTCAGATAATCTAGAAAGCAGTTTTATCCTTCTTCAGTAACCTGGCCACTTCACAGTTATTTCTAGTCAAATCGTCAATAGACCCAGTTTATTTCTAGTAATTTCTCCACCTAATCAATTCCAGCATTTTGACAGACGCATTGACTCTTACATGTTCTACAACCATTTTATGAAAACAAACTGCCCAGCCAAGAATTTGTTCTCAGAAGGCAGCATCATGAACTTTTTGTAATCATTCCCGTAGCCTTAGTAACAACTCATTAGGAAATCTTTAGCTACTGCCCAATCTTTTTGTGTTCTCGTTAACCTTCACTGCATACTTTCAGAACAATACCTCACTTGACTATAGTTGTAGTCTATTATATGTTTATATTATTATTATTACATGCAGTATTAAACTTACTTTTTAACTGTTCAAAATATAGGAAAAACTAAACAAGTAAAGGTTACTTCCCCTCAAGCCCAGAAATGAAATAAACTGTGGTTACATAATCCCTATTTATGCAGTAATGCCCCCCTACAGTTCTTATATTTGAAGTAATTCAAGACAGCATGAGTAATGCTGCTAACCAAGTTGCTCTTTTCATCAGGATGTCTTATTAGAAATGAAAACAAAATAAATATTTTTCTATATTATATATTTCAGTACATGCAATATGAAAAATACCCTGTTACCATGAGTCCTGGATATTCGATGAGGGCAGCCATAATATATGCAGTTAGTGTAACAGGACTCTTCTGTCCTCCTTGTAGAGGAGTATGCAATACTTTTCCAGGTTCCTCAAATTCACCATTTTTCTTCTGATGTTTTAGAAGCCAGGTGAGTGTTTTGTGCAGTACTACAGGGTCTACTAAGATGAATGGCCGAGCTTTCAAGAAACATTGCAGCACAAAAGCTGATAACCTTTAAAAGAAATGCAAACAATTAAATGAACCAATACATTATACATTATTTCCATTTTCTTTTGTATTTAGAAAGTGGTTTGACAAACACTGACTAACATTTACATTGAAATGCATTTTTTTTTGTTAGATTCCAATATTATCTAATGTAATACAACATGAATAATATGGTAATTAATGAGATGAGGGTAAGGAAGTGGAAGAACGAGTAAGTGAACAAAGCGAGAGGAGATGTGAAGAAATGAGATCAGTATATCTGAAATCTAGGAAAAAGAGCTGAATGATACATATTCCTATATGTTAGAGACATTGCAGGGTGGGAATTAGTGTATATGTTTTTACCTACTTTGGTAAGAGCCCCACTAAGTGTTTAAGGGAAACCACTGTTCAGGCCCTAGTAGGGAATCATTACAGATTACTCATTTTTTCCTATTGGGCTCCTTTAAAATTATTTAGAGTTGCTGATGTCTCCAATCAGTTTAAATGTGTTATAAACATTTTGTTTAACTGCTATATCCATCCTAGAGTTATATTTTTTCATTCACAGCTGCAGTACTGAAAGGGCTTAGCTTAAACCCAATTGCTTTATTCTGTCCCATTAGACAACATATTGATTTGTTGTATTGATTTGATGGAGAATATTTAAAGGCAGTAAGGTTTAAATTGGCACAGCGCAGTGTGTCATGCTTTAAACTGTTTTTGTTTCCTCTTTCTTGAGTTTCCATGGGCATAAAAATAATCAACCTTCCGGTGCTTTTGATGGTTGTCAGGGCATTACGGGTCTTTGAATACTCTAACATTGCTACGTTTATCTGCTTTTCTTCCTCATAGTGATAAGATTGAATCCAATGTTATAATAACTACATATATTAAAGAGATACTTAATATTTTGAGAATATAAAATGATGTATTTATTATACAAGTGGAGATGATATGGTAAGGGGAAAAAATAAACATATATCTAAAACTTCAGTAAATACCAATGTTAAGTTATTTCCTTAAAAATATAAGTACATACCTTGGCACAACAGACATAGGGAGAATTTGAATGATATGTGAATAAACATGATTATGTATTTTAGAATCAAAATAAATTATAGTACAATTGAATGGTTATTATGTTTGTGTTACCTGTTTTGTAGTTTTGTTTTTATTCAATGCACATTCTAAGGTCTAAAATGAAGATTTGAGGGTAAAGGTAAAATTAAAGGAATTAATGTGTATGTTATATGATTGACTCTTCAAATATTAGATGGGCAATACACCAAAGGTAGGAAGAGTAGGAGTGAAGTACAGGAGGTACCAAAGATAACTAACTTTTATACTCTTGGGGGACAAATATTACGAGTTCTTATGTTGAAAGATGTGTGTGTACAGAGAATACAGATTATTATTATTATTTTTAATTAATAATTAAAAAAAATGTAATTAGCTCAGTAGTCTCACTTTTATTTAAAGGGACACTATAGTCACCAGAACATCTACAGCTTATTGAATTTGCTCTGGTGAGTGGAATCATTACCTTCAGGCTTTTTGGTGTAAACACTGTCTTTTCAGAGAAAATGCAGTGTTTACATTAGAGTCTAGTATTAACTTCACTGGCCACTCCTCAGATAGCTGTTAGAGATCCTTCCTGGGTCATGGCTGCCTAAAATGCATCCAAACATTCAGTGTCTCCTCCCTCTGCATGCAGACACTGAACTTTCCTCATAGAGATGCATTGATTCAATTCATTTCTATGAGGAGATGCTGATTGACCAGGGCTTTGTTTGAATCATGCTGGCTCTGCCCCTGATCTGACTCATTGGCAGCCTCAGCCAATACTATCAGGGGAAGCATTTTGATTGGATCAGGCCACCACTTCTGATGATGTCAGTAGACAGCTTGTTTTTTTCTGAGACAAACAGCATGCAGATCTACAGCTTCAGGCTTGAATACAGTAAGAGTTTGCTATATTTATGGAGGCATGAGGGACCCAGGGGGGCTAGATGGTGGTTTTAACACTATAGGGTCAGGAATACATGTTTGTGTTCCTGACCCTATAGTGATCCTTTAAGCTATTTCCTGTAGGGTTTAAAGCTTGTGATGCAAGTCAAGGATTGCTACCTTTATGTTAAATAAAAATAAATAAAAAAAAACAGTCACATCTACAAAATATATTCATGGTTACATCTATTGCAATTTGACTGGACAAAAATAGCACAAATCTATTGGCAATATTGGGTTAAACTAATTAATGTACATGACATTTACGAAGAAAGAGATACTCAATAATACATCAATGCTTGCCATTTTAAGGCTAATATTATTTAAAAACAGAAACACAAAGTACCAAGTACTTCCAGAAGGATCTTGGTTTCCAAATGCGCTAAATGATCCATCTTTCCTTTGGAAAGTAAGTTCTCTCTGGTACCCTGCAGAGCAAAAACCAAATTATTTAGATTGCATTATTTTGGAAAGGCATGGCAGGTGAACATTTGCTAAAGTATATTTTCTAAAGTACTCTAATGCTTACAGTAAACAAAAATAATTTGACAAGGCACTAATGAAATGATGTAATTAAAAAAAAATAAAAAACCAATTGCTGTGGATGTTAAAACAATTAGTTGAGCATTTCTAACTGATCATGGTGTCCTATTTTAATGTATTTGCGGCAAAATGTAGATATTTATATTTTTAAAAACTACAGCTCACATTATATTTATATCCTTAAGGGCAGTGGTGAAACTAACTTAAAGAGGGCACTGATCCATCGATGCATTGCTAGCTGGGGATCTTTCATTTGCACATCCTTGCAGGGATTTGTTTGTGGACAGTGTTTGCATGTTTGAATAAGCATGTTTTTTTTTTTTATTTAGTATGTATGTGTGAACAGAAGGGTATATTTGTGTGTAGTGTTGGAGTCTGGATGCAGTTGTGTTTTTATGTACTGTTGTCCTTTGAAAGCAGTGGCATCGTTGTGTATAGTGTGTTTGAATGCAGGGGTGTGTTTGCATTTAGTATTGATGTTTAATTTCATATTGTGTTGGAGGCATGTGTTTGTATGTAGTGTTGATGTTTGAATATGAATGCTAGGATCTATGCACATGTACACATTTGCAGTCACACACACAGTGACACAGATACACACACACACACACACATATACCCACACACAGATACACACTGAAACACAAATATACCAACACACTGATACATATACACATAAGTCTCAATTTACATATTTTTAGCTATGTCCGGAAGGGTGTCTTTTTGGGCTGGCTGAGGCTTATGGGAATGGGAGGCTATCCAGACTCTCTACCTGCATTGCTCTACCTCCTCTCTCTCTGTGCCTCCTCCATCCTCCTCTCCCATGCTAGCCACTTCCTCCCAGTGAAAGGGGTCCTGTCATGCTTCTAAAGGGGCACAACACCCTACCAAACTCCTTATCATATCTGCCTGCCTATCAGGTTTGACCTTAGTACATGGGTCTCCAAAACCCGCAGGCCCCAGTGCAGCCGCTATGACTGCAACAGCAGTAGTTCCACCACTGTTTAAGGGTCAAATAGTCATTGGATTTGCAGTTTTAAAATTAGCTGATGATCTACCTTTTGTTAACAAATGGCTGATGATCTACCTTTTGTCCACAAAACAGTTTTATAGTACAGTGTAAAAATTTGATTTAAACATCATGCCTTTCACTCCTGATATGTCTTTTGGAAAGCAGCGAATACATAATTTTTTCCAAATGGATATTACTAATCTGATAGGAACAATGTTATATGGATCTGAAGAAGCTTTGAATGTAGCACCCCATAAATACCAGATTGCACTTCGCACGCTAGAATGGTCTGTGCCTTGCACTAAAACATTACAACTTATTTATATGCTTAAAAGTAAAACTATTGATTGGTCAGTACAGAATGAAAAAGAATAGAACTAGTATTTCAGTAAATCAGAATAAAACACAAAAATGACAGCAGAAACCTTGTATAATGATATCTTGTTTTTAAAAAACTGTGACTTAACCCCTTAAGGACCGGCCTGTTTTTGCTTTGTTGTACGTTACGGACCAGAGCGGTTTTAACACTTTTGTGGTGTTTGTGTTTAGCTGTAATTTTCCGCTCTCTCTTTACTGTTCCCATACAAGTTATATATTGTTTTTTTCAGGACAAGAAGGGCTTTCTTTACATACCATTATTTGTATCATGTCATATATTTTACTTTAAAAAAAATAATAAAATATGGTGAAAAATTGAAAAAAAAAACACGTTTTTGGACTTTTACTTGAAAAATCTTTCTTATCTACAAAAGCTACTGAAAAAATTGCAGGGTTTACGTGCTTTTTTGCTTTTTTTTTGCAAGTTATATGGCTATAAGTACAAGTAGGAAATTGCTGTTTCAATATTTATATTTTTTAAATGTATCAATAGTGACATTGTAACACTATTATCTGTCATAAATCTCCAAATCACACCACACATGTACATATTTTTTTTAAAGTAGACAACCCAGGGTATTCAATATTGGGTATGTCCAGTCTTTTTTAGTAGCCACAGTCACAAACACTGGCCAAAGATAGCATTTATATTTGTTTGCATGTTAAAAATGCAAGAAACGCTAACTTTGGCCAGTGTTTGTGACTAACTGGCTACTAAAAAAGTCTGAACATACCCCATTTGCAATACCTTGGGTTGTCTTTTTTTGCAAATGGAATGCCATCATGGAGGTAATTCTCATTCCTGGGCTACCATACGCTCTCAAAGGCAACATAACCAATCACACAAATTTCAATAAAAAAAAAAGAAGTAAAATCAAGCCTCATATTTGACCCTATAACTTTCAAAAACACTATAAAACCTCTACATGTGGGGTACTGTTATACTCGGGAGAATTCGCTGAACACAAATATTAGTGTTTCAGAACAGTAAAACGTATCACAGCAATAATATCATCAGTGAAAGTGCCGTTTGTATGTGAAAAATGCAAACAAACGTTACTTTCACTGACAATAACATCGCTGTGATATGTTTTACTGTTTTGAAAGACTAATATTTGTGTTCAGCTAAGTCTCCCGAGTAAAACAGTACGCCCCATGTACAGGTTTTAGAGTGTCATAGAAAGTTACAGGGTTAAACTCAGTGCTAGCAAATTAAATTCTCTGGACTTTCAGCCTGGGTTGTAAGGCATGTCCCTCAAATTGCAATCAATAAAATTACTTAACTTAATTATGTAAAAATATTACATAAATATGCACGTAGAATTTAAATATATATACATATTTATATATTTGAAGTCTACGTGTATATTTATGAAATTATTTATGTAATTATGTATATGGACATATGTATATTTCATATTATTTTTATATATATCATTTCATTCTAAGTTTATTTTGCTATATATATATATATATATATATATATATTAATATCAAAATAATGTTAGAATAAAATTAAAAATATATATATACATATATAAAAAAAAGTCATTATTAAAAAATTTTTTTACATTTTTTAAAATTATTTTTATTTACTTATTAGTTATATTTTATAACAATATATATATATATATATATATACACAATATATATAGTTGTTATATATATTGTATATATATATGTGTGTAATTTAATTATACGTGTATTTTTATATTAATATATGTATATAAAAATATAAAAATACACTTAGTATGACATTATATATATATGATATATATACATATATTATATAACATATATTATATATAGATATAATACATGTATATATCTTACACATATTTTTTTTTACACTTTTTTTATTTTACAGATGCAGGGAGACTGCCTGTCAGCACAGACAGTCCCCCTGCAGGCAGATACACAGGCACCTATTGCGGTCATGTGGTCCTGATCTGCCGCGGGGAGACTACCTGGGCAGACAGGCAGTCCCCCTGGACCAGAAGAAATGCTGATCACTGCCGGGGGAACGACGGTGATCAGGTAAGTACCCCCAGACTGTTATGACGGTTCAGGACCGTCATTGGTCCTTAAGGGGATGTTTCCGATGACGGTCCTGAACCATCATCGGTCATCAAGGGGTTAATACAGCAACCTATAATATAAAAAAAAGTGGGTTTTTTTGTTTTGTTTTTCAAACATTTTATGCATGTGTTGACCTCAGAAAGCACAAATCCAGTGTGCTGCCCCTATTGTTTTAGCAATATCAGTTTAACACGATACTCTAAACTCCATAATCATTACATCAGGGGCGTACCTAGAGAATTTGACACCCGGGGCAGATCCTGTGTGTGTGGCACCCCCCCACCCTCTTCTTAAATGTAAAAAAAAAAAAAAACATAAAATTTTAAAAATGTTTTCTTTTTTTTTATAATGTATTGCACAAATTTGTAAACGTTGTAAAACTCCTGTACTGCCACCTTCTACAAAAAACCCTTTCCTGCCCCGCCCTCCTACAAAATCCTTGTCTTGTCCCCCTTCTACAAACCCCTGTACTGCCCCTTTCTACAAAATCCCTGCACCCCCCTTCCACAAATCTCCTGCTCAGCCCCCCTTATACAAGACCCCTGCCACCTTCTACAAAATACCTGCACCCCCACACACAGAGTTACAGGAATACAATCACACACAGTTACAGACAGACAGTCACACACACACACACAGTCAGAGATATACAGTCACACACACACACACACACACACACACAGTTACAGGCAGCATCACACAATCACAGGCAGACAGTTACACACACATACAGTCACATGCAGTCACACACACAGTTACAGGCAGACAATCACACACACACGCACAGACAGTTACAGGCAGTCACACATAGTCACAACCAGACAGTCATTCACACAGTTACAGGCAGACAATCACATATACAGTCACACCCACAGTCAAAGGCAGACCATCACACACACACATGCATAGTCACATGCAGACAATCACATATACAGTCACAGGTAGACAGTCACATATACAGTCACAGGCAGTCATACACACAGTTACAGGCAGACTATCACACACACACACACACTGACATGAAGTCACACACATGCAGACAGACACACACACACACACTCACATGCAGACAGTCACACACACACAGAGTTACAGGCAGACAGTCACACACACACACAGAGTTACAGGCAGACAGTCACACACACACACATACACAATTAGAGGCAGACAGACACACACACAGTTACAGGCAGACAGTCACACACACAATCACATGCAGACAATCACACACACACACTTACAGACAGTATGGGATGGAGGAGGAGTGGATTCTCTGAAGTCCATCCCTGGGGTCTGTTAGTTGGGGAAGCAGGGACTCCTTGCTCTCCATGTGCAGCAGTAACAGCAGTGGGTGGAGGCTGTGGTAAGCTCCGTCCCCCACTGCTGGGTTGGCTACACCACCCAAAAGTTACTCACTCATCTTGGAATATCATATGAGAATATTTAACCTTTATTATGCATCAAAATATTTGTATGGGCTATGCTGAGCCCTCATTAACCCATTTGGTAACACAACATTAACCCTGCCTTATAGGTTTTTCTACTCCTAGAAAAATCTCTTTCAGAAGAGGCCTGTTTCAGATGATTGTCTACTGGTATTTTGGAATTACACATAATATGCGATTTGGAAAAACGAAAAATGTTTTCTTTATTAAATCTGTGGACATAATTTGTTCAATTTAGCATACCTTCTTTCATAAATGAAAGCAGCTGTGGAATAACTTTGTCATTTAGCTGTTTGGTATTAGTTAGATACTCCATAACAAAAATGTTAGGAGCAAATTTAACCATATTCTGTTCACCACAGCCATACGGCAACTGAATAAGTGACTGTATGCCATTTATTGAAGGACCAAGGACATCACCTGCAAAAAAACAAACAATGATATATATATTACAAGATTGCAGTATTTTAGACCTAGATATTTATTAAACAAATTACTTGACTCTGCTAAGAAGTACTAGATATTCAGAGAGAGTTTTAATTCAAGGAATGACTTCCAAATTAAATAAAATAAATTTTTGGTCAGGTTTACACGTCAATAAATATACATAGATACATGACGTGAAGGCTTTTTTGTTCAATTTTACATTATTGTACTTGTAAAAGGTGAATGTATAATATTCTTAAATTTTGTATGATATAACTTGCTTAGAGTCCAGTGCCATATACTTTCACTAAAAATGACCAAAAGTTCAGTTTGTTGCAAAATTGGAAAGCACTTAAAATTGTGTTTTTTTCCTTCATTTGGATCAACAGCATAAACAGATGTGAATAAAACTGAGTTTGATGGACACAAGTCTTTTTTTCAGCCTATGAAACTATATATTTGTCTATCATAGAATAAATTGTCATTGGAACAAATTGTAATTATACTGTGGAGATTAGATATTATTAGAAATTAGATATTTTTCCTTTGAGATGATTATACAAGTGTATCTTTACTACAAAACCAGTCCTGAGAAGAGACCAAACAAGGCCAAAGACATTTACACACTGGTTGCTGGTAAAGTTTAAAGATAGAGTGGCACTTGACTCTACCTTCAGAATTTGACTCTGCTCATTTAATCCTATGTACTCAACTTCTAACTGAAAGAAAGGTCGGTTCAGCACAATAAACGTGCAGATACACATATTAGAGAAAAAAAAAACTTTAACCCCTTAAGGACCAAACTTCTGGATTAAAAGGGAATCATGACATGTCCCACATGTCATGTGCCCTTAAGGGGTTAAAGGAGGTCTGACTTCACCCCTTGATGCAGTGACCAATGACAGTCCTGGAAGAATAACAATATGCAGGCCTGTCTTTTAGAGATCCAGGATCTGATGTCCTACAGCCAATGGGTGACCTCAGAAATATTGTTAGAGCAGGTTATGCATAACTGGATAAAACATTTATTTAAAAAGTACATCCAGGTTTAGATATGTGGGGTGGGGTTTTTCCACACCTGCCCCTATGCACTATCCTCCATTGAATTTATCACCAAGATTTATAACACTTATTTACAAGGGATTAACACAGCACCAACATCCACTGACATTGATGCCAGTTGTAAGGAGCCAGTTCAATAAAACCTGACACCCATGCTTCTTTGTTTATAGTACTACAGGCAGTGGTACCGGGATATAAGACTATCTGAGTTACCTGCCAGATATCTATCTGCCAGATATCTACTCTAGGATTTCTTTGTGATTTTGATGAACTCTCCTTTAATCCCTTTATTAAAACACATTTTTTAAAATACATATATTTATATACATTATATAAACATATGTTTCTGTTACACACTTGTAATTTAGTTGTAAAATAAAATAGAGCATGCTGTTTTCCTTACCAACAATACTGATAAATGCCTTTTCACTGCCACTTACTACATCAAGAGGGAATGTAAAGTCCAAAGTCTTAGAAATGTTTTGTGGTTTATTACTGTTCAACTCCAAAAGCATAGTTTGTGAATATGAATATTCTATTCCTTCAGCCTGTCAGAATAAATCAATATAATTCAGTATTATTCTCATCATATCCATAAAATTAGCTATAAACACAGTGCACGCTAACTTTCCACATGAACAGAGCCAGTTATGAATTTTTCAAATTATAACTGAAAATGGCACCAGAAGATAATATCCTTTGTATCATGTAAAGCTAAAAACTCTTTTGTTCATCAGATTGTAGAAAAGCAGATGTACAATGACTCCACTGCAAAATCATCAATAAACGTTGAAATGTGCTTTTAAGTATTCAAAGCATATACAAACTTATTAGCCACAACATTAAAACCACTTACAGATGAAGTGAATATAATTGATTATTTTACCACCTTGCCTCTGGCTTTTTCAATCGATTGAAAAAGCTAGAGAAAAGGACAAAGCGCGTCTTGGAGCATCTAAGAAACCATTGAGGACATTTATTTTATATTATTTGATTAACCTTTTGTTTTCTATACTATTTCTATGTATAAATACATTTATCCAATTGGATTTTTAGTCCTGCTGGAAATTTACTACCATTTGCCTTCTGCAAAGAAGGGTTAACCCCCTTTAGTGGGTTATCAGCCTTGACACCTAGAACCAGGTTTTCCTATTGGCTTTTTCTAATGTAAGCAATATTCATCCTGTATATAAGATCACTGGATTATTAACTTATTACACTATGGATTGTTTTCTCTGTGCTTAATTTTGAGCTCAACAGGAAAATTAAGAAGAGAAAAAGGTGTCACCTTAACACACCAAAATGATTGCGATTTGAGACAGACCCTGCATTTGGCTCTATCTTTGTGAGTTTGTCTATTTTATATTTTTACCACTTAATATTGTAGGATATACTACACCATTATATTTTTTCTCTTTTTTCCCCCTATACTTTTTTTAGACTGTTTCCCATTTGAGTCATACATTAGGATATTTAAAAGCAGCTAGAACGGATGGAAATTATATGCTGATTGAGAAAGCCAATAATTTCGGATGAAACGTGTCTAGGACTACAGGCCTTATTTTGGACAATTACATTTACCATTTATGTATGTTTTTTTAACGTATATGCTTTTTTTTATTTGTTTGATTTGAAAGTAAATAAATATTTCTAAGTCCTACTTGACTTTATCCACTACCTGCTGCTAAAAAAGGGAAGGTGCCCTCTCACTAGGCACACAAGCCAATATTCTCAGAGCCAGGTTTCAGTGGCTCTGAATAAGGTGAGCAAAATATTTGCATTTAAAGTCTATTTACATGTACAGACCATACTACACCAGAAAGTTGTCTCTGACTTTTATCTCATTTCTTGAGGATATCATCTTTGGAAAGATTGGGTGCACTGTCACCTACGATACTACTGCTGATGTAATTCGAGCCTGTCCCCTAGAGGCTCTAATCAATGTGAGTTGACACACGTGTGCTATAAATTCGATACCTATTTTTTATTAGATTTACTCTATATTGTTTTTTCTTGTTTTCCTTTTATATGTGTCTACTCATCGTTTGAGTTAAATATTTTAGGGTAAGTGTGTACCCTTTATTTCAATGTGTAGCGCTCCACTCATACAGCTAGTATAGGTCTGAGTGTTTAACTCATATCTAACTGGTTTGTTTTTGTACATGTTAATTTATAGTGTGTGGAAGAGAAACTCACTGGAGTGTGTAGCAGCTTTGTTAATTTTAATCTCATATTAATACATTTTAAGCGCACTACTTACAGCAACCACTTCTACATATACACCAAACTATTTGCATATCTGGATATATAGGCCCAGTGGCAAGGTGCATTTGGGAAAATGGCCTTAGGTTAGTAAGGAGGTTAAATATGACCTTGGACACAAATGATGTATTTAAATAAGTCATCTACACCCTTTACTGCTAAAAGTATCAGAAAATTGAAACATAAATTTTCCATTATACAACTTAGTATACCTAATACCTATGATACATTTATCTATGATACATTTATGATACAATACCTATCTATACATTTACAAATACCTGTAAACAGCTTTAAAAATCATTATACATGTTACAGATATGTGAATCGATCTCTACTATCAATTACCCCTAATATTAAAGGTACGGGTAAAACTCACAAGTGACCAATCATTGATAGATACCTTGACAAGTAGTTTTTGAGATAATGCATCTGAAGCAATTGAGGATATGGCTTTCACTTTAATGGCAATCTCACCAAGCTTAATTGGTTTAATAGGAAAGAAAACCCGTTTTCCTTCTTGACTTGGGACCAGGATCGCTTGTTGGCTTCCAGATTCATTAACAAAGGCAAACATTACTTCAAAAGCATCACTTGATTCAAGGATAACCAAAACCTATGAAAATAAAATGCATGTTGAAAAAAATGTTTTTTTCTGTATCTGCTGTATTCTCGTTTACACTTTGGCTTTTATGTTAGCATGCAAGTGCACAACACTATAAATTTCAACCATTTTCCAAGCAAACACCACTAGTTACAGAATGTTTAGTTCAAGGACCAACAATAAAGTAAACACTGACTATGACATCTCACCAAAGTTGGACTTAAGGATGCACTATCCAACAGACATCTCAATTTTTTTTCCAGACTGAAGATCTATGTAAGCATGGTAAATCTTGCTGATCTGAATTAACCCTTCACTGAAACAAATGATATACTCATGTTAACCTCTGTTTGTATTGCTAAGCAATGAAAATTGAATTTAATCCCATACTTTATTTTTATTTTAGCACTAATTTTTATCCTTCTAAGTAACATATTATCTGCCAGATATCTACCCTGTTTATCTGCTTGTGTACAGTGGAATTGCAAAATGTTGTCTTTATCCCTACTGGTAAAATCTACAGCAGCCTCTTGTAATGCAAACTTAATTCTAGCAAAAAGTGAGCAGTGCAGAAGGATGGATTGTTTTGGACAAATTAACACAATCATAAATAAAATGTTAATTTTTAATACTTTGTTGAGAATCCTTTGCAGGCAATGGCTACTTGAAGTCTGGAATGCATGGACATCACCAAATGATGGGTTTCCTCCTTTGTGAGCTTTGCAGGCTATTACTGCAGGTGTCTCCAGTTGTTTGTTCGTGCGTCTTTCTGCTGTTTAATCTTCTGCCGGTGAAAGGCATGCTCGATTGGATTGAGATCAAGTAATTGACTCAGCTATTGCAGAATGTTCTTTGCCTTAAAAACTCATTGGTTGCTTTAGCAGTATGTTTTGGGTCATTGTCCATCTGTAAAGTGAAGCGCCGTCCAATCAACTTCACTGAATTTGGCTGAATCTGAGCAGACAATACAGTTGCAAGAAAAAGTATGTGAACCCTTTGGAATGATATGGATTTCTGCACAAATTGGCCATAAAATGTGATCTGATCATCATCTAAGTCACAACAATAGACAATCACAGTCTGCTTAAACTAATAACACACAAAGAATGAAATGTTGCCATGTTTTTATTGAACACACCATGTAAACATTCACAGTGCAGGTGGAAAAAGTATGTGAACCCCTAGACTAATGACATCTCCAAGAGCTAATTGGAGTGAGATGTCAGCCAACTGGAGTCCAATCAATGAGATGAGATTGGAGGTGTTGGTTACAGCTGCCCTGCCCTATAAAAACACACACCAGTTCTGGGTTTGCTTTTCACAAGAAGCATTGCCTGATGTGAATGATGCCTCGCACAAAAGAGCTCTCAGAAGACCTACGATTAAGAATTGTTGACTTGCATAAAGCTGGAAAGGGTTATAAAAGTATATCCAAAAGCCTTGCTCTTCATCAGTCCACAGTAAGACAAATTGTCTATAAATGGAGAAAGTTCAGCACTGCTGCTACTCTCCCTAGGAGTGGCCGTCCTGTGAAGATGACTGCAAGAGCACAGCGCAGACTGTTCAATGAGGTGAAGAAGAATCCTAGAGTGTCAGCTAAAGACTTACAAAAGTCACTGGCAAATGCTAACATCCCTGTTAGTGAATCTACAATATGTAAAACACTAAACAAGAATGGATTTCATGGGAGGATACCACAGAGGAAGCCACTGCTGTCCAAACAAAACATTGCTGCATGTTTACAGTTTACACAAGAGCACCTGGATGTTACACAGCAGTATTGGCATAATATTCTGTGGACAGATGAAACCAAAGTTGAGTTGTTTGGAAGAAACACACAACACTATGTGTGGCGAAAAAAAAAGCACAGCACACAAACATCAAAACCTCATCCCAGCTGTGAAGTATGGTGGTGTGGGCATCATGGTTTGGGGCTGCTTTGCTGTGTCAGGGCCTGGACGAATTTCTATCATCGAAGGAAAAATGAATTCCCAAGTTTATCAAGACATTTTGCAGGAGAACTTAAGGCCATCTGTCTACCAGCTGAAGCTCAACAGAAGATGGGTGTTGCAACAGGACAATGACCCAAAGCATAGAAGTAAATCAACAACAGAACGGCTTAAACTGAAAAAAATACGCCTTCTGAAGTGGCCCAGTCCCTGACTTCAACCCGATTGAGATGCTGTGGCATGACCTCAAGAAAGCGATTCACACCAGACATCCCAAGAATATTGCTGAACTGAAACAGTTCTGTAAGGAGGAATGGTCAAGAATTACTCCTGACCGTTGTGCACATCTGATCTGCAACTACAGGAAACGTTTGGTTGAAGTTATTGCTGCCAAAGGAGGTTCAACCAGTTAATAAATCCAAGGGTTCACATACTTTTTCCACCTGCACTGTGAATGTTTACATGGTGTGTTCAATAAAAACATGGCAACATTTCATTCTTTGTGTGTTATTAGTTTAAGCAGACTGTGATTGTCTATTGTTGTGACTTAGATGATGATCAGATCACATTTTATGACCAATTTGTGCAGAAATCCATATAATTCCAAGGGGTTTACATACTTTTTCTTGCAACTGTATATCCCTATACACTTCAGATTTCATCTGCCTTCTGTCACTTCATTAACAAACACTAGTTACCCAGTGTCACTGAAAGAGATGCATGTCCAGACTATCATACCGCCTCCCCTGTATTTTACCAGGCTGTCTCCATGCTTTTTTCTTCCCGTCATTCTGGTACAGGATAATCTTAGTTTCATCTGCAGTTCCAGAACTGGGCTGGCCTTTTTAGATGTTTTTTTCAGCAAAATCTAATCTGGCCTTTCTCTTCTTGAGGCTTATGAATGTTTTGCACCTTGTTGTGGTGAACCCTCTGTGTTTGGTTTGTAAAGTCTTCTTTTCTTGGTACGAGAAAGAAAAAGAAAAATACTCAAGTCACTGGAAGTACTCCTGCAATTCGAGTTTAGTCTGGAATTTAAATAGTGAAAGTTCGATCTGTTGACAATCAATGTTTACAATAATAATGACTGAAATGTAGATGGATTCCTACTTATCCCAGACCTTAAAGCCATCCAATGTGAAGTGATAAATACCAAGCCTTTCGGCTAACCCTCTCACTTTTTTGCCGTGTCAGTAAAAGACCTCAGACTCCTGACTTTATTAATAACTAAATAGGTCACAGTCTGTATTGTAATTATAGATCAATTCTAGTAGAATCACGGAAACCAATCCAAATCCCTAATATAGCGACCCTAAGTATTAAAAGTTTGATTAAATAGCCTGGCCACTGTATGATAGCAGTGTATTGTAAGTAGGGGACAGTATCTTTAAACAAAGAGGTCTCCCTATCCACAATGATAATCAATACTTGTATACTAATGCCAAAAAATGAGGGGTATTCTATAAGAAATTGTATCTAAATATTGTAAATACATAGTAACTAGTAAGAGAACTTGTATATTATAGAGAGAGAGAGACAATCTCTGATACTATTGTATCTCCTACAAAGGTAACTAATAGATACAGGGTATGGAAATTGAAAGAGAGGTTAGAGAATCAAATAGTGCTAATGTGCAGAACCATACTTAGGATGCTGGTTACCTGCACATGGTGAAAGTACCCAAAGTGAAAATTGTGAAAAGAAAGAATCAGAGAACCCAACGCGCGTTTCGGTGCTTAAACATGCACCTTCGCCAGGGGCTAGAGTTGAAATGTCTCTAAAAAGTCTTATTTATATACCCAGTGGTTCCTCTACAATGACGGTTAATGGACCAATCAAAAACATGTATCTGTCCGTTATTTTCGCTCCAAAAAAAATGGGCGTTTTAATGTATTCATGAAACTTCAAAAGTACCAATCAGAGCACATTGGGTGGCAAAGCAATCAATAGCTCTGACTATTAACCCTCTAGTGTATGTAATTGTGAAAATCCGGTGGTTTTTATCAGTATTGTCCTTGCTGGAAATAAAATACTGTGATGTCCATATTCTGATGAACATGTCATTTAAAGTTCACTTTAACATATTAACCCAACGCTGTTCTTTATAGACGCCGTTTGATAATAAAAGCGGTCTACTGTTGAAAGGTTGCTATATACCGGCTAGCTGTACCAAATAAAAAACCAGGACGATTGATTATAATTAAACATACATACATATATCCTTGGGTAATTTCTACTAATATGTATGTTAAATTATAATCAATCGTCCTGTTTTTTCATTTGGTACAGCTAGCCGGTATATAGCAACCTTTCAACAGTAGACCGCTTTTATTATCAAATGGCGCCTATAAAGAACAGCGTTGGGTTAATATGTTAAAGTGAACTTTAAATGACATGTTCAGCAGAATATGGACATCACAGTATTTTATTTCCAGCAAGGACAATACTGATAAAAACCACCGGATTTTCACAATTACCGTCAATAAAGGGTTAATAGTCTGATTACTTTGCCACCCAATGTGCTCTGATTGGTGCTTTTGAAGTTTCATGAAAATAACGGACAGATACATGTTTTTAATTGGTCCATTAACCGTCATTGTAGAGGAACCACTGGGTATATAAATAAGACTTTTTAGAGACATTTCAACTCTATCCCCTGACGAAGGTGCATGTTTAAGCACCGAAACACGCGTTGGGTTCTCTGATTCTTTCTTTTCACAATTTTCACTTTGGGTACTTTCACCATGTGCAGGTAACCAGCATCCTAAGTATGGTTCTGCACATTAGCACTATTTGATTCTCTAACCTCTCGTTCAATTTACATACCCTGTATCTATTAGTTACTTTTGTAGGAGATACAATAGTATCAGAGATTGTCTCTCTCTCTCTATAATATACAAGTTCTCTTACTAGTTACTATGTATTTACAATATTTAGATACACTTTCTTATAGATGACCCCTCATTTTTTGGCATTAGTATACAAGTATTGATTATTATTGTGGATAGGGAGACCTCTTTGTTTAAAGATACTGTCCCCTACACTATCATACAGTGGCCAGGCTATTTAATCAAACTTTTAATACTTAGGGTCCCTATATTAGGGATTTGGATTGGTTTCCGTGATTCTACTAGAATTGATCTACAATTACAATACAGACTGTGACCTGTTTAGTTATTAATAAAGTCAGGAGTCTGAGGTCTTTTACTGTCATGGCAAAAAAAGTGAGAGGGTTAGCTGAAAGGCTTGGTATTTATCACTTCACATTGGATGGCTCTAAGGTCTGGGATAAGTAGGAATCCATCTACTTTTCAGTCATTATTATTGCAAACACTGATTGTCAACAGATCGAACTTTCACTATTTAAATTCCAGACTAAACTCGAATTGCAGGAGTACTTCCAGCGACTTGAGTATTTTTCTTTTTCTTTCTCATTTATTATCCAGGGGTTAAGCCCTAGGACACTTCTGGAGTGTCCACTAAGGTGTCCTTTAGATTCCCCGGGTGGTGGGGTCTCCCTTATTTTGGGTTGAACCTCCACCTAAGGTTTCTATTGTTTCTTTTCATGGTAGACTTAGATAATTATATGCCTTCCTCCTGGAGAGCATTCTTTATTTGGCTGGATGTTGTAAAGGAGTTTTTCTTTACCATGGAAAGGATTCTACGACCATCCACCACTGTTATTCTAAGGAGTGACTGATTTACTTGCTTTGAAAGCTCATTTGACAGCATGCTGTGGGTTCACAGAAACAACTTCCATGTGTGAATGCCACACCTGGAATCAACTCCAGACGTTTTAGCTGCTTAATTGATGAAGAAATAATGAAGGAATACCCTTCACATGTCTATGAAACAGCTTTTAAGTCAAATTACCTTTGGTTCTTTGAAAAAAAAGGGGGGGCTACATAAAGCTATTATTACTAAAATTTGGATGTGAATACACTCAGACTAAAGCTGAGAGACTGCACATTGAGCCCCTATTCATTATTTAACTGTAACTTGAATTTATATAACAAAATCTGTGTCAGTGTCCAAATATTCCTGTATGTATTCCATGTTTCAAATATATGCTATTCTGTTATTTAACACTTGGTAGTGAATGGCTACAATGCCTCAATTTATGGTCAAAATTGGAAACAGCCACATTGAGCTGCCATTGGCACTCTTCTAAAATGTTCTGTTTGACCACCAAATACTACATTGGACAAGGAACAATTTAATATAACAAAACAAAAGCAACATTGTTAAAAGGTGCAAGCAATACACACAGTTTTTGAAATTACAGGAAATTTGATTGACTCTTAAGTGACAACAATGCCCTTTCTAGTTCACTTTCTTGATTAACCAAGACTTTCCTTATAGCATTAAGGGAAATAAAATATTCACTTTTCTTGATATCACAACGCCATTTATCTTTCCACACTTGTGTGGAGGGCTAAAACATATCACCTATTGTTTTTGTTTTATTTGATTTTTATAAGCCATCACTACCAACTAGAATATAATCCTATAGACCGTAAGCTCGTTTGAGCAGGGTCCTCTTCAACCTATCGTTCCTGTAAGTTTTCTTGTAATTGTCCTATTTATAGTTAAATCCCCCCTCTTATATTGTGAAGCGCTACAGAATCTGTTGGCGCTTTATATATATGGCAATAATAATAAATAATAATAATAATAATAGAGGCTCTTAATATACATTCCCATGCTAGCTAAAGTGCTCATCATTTTAAATCCTCGAGTGAGTAAGAGTGTTTGTATTTCTTTTGTATTTCTTTTTATTTATTTTTTTGCACTGTGAGTCCCAAGTCATGGCTATGTGAGCCAGCAGGGAAAGATAACTCAGTGCCATTTATCTAGGATGGCAACGGCTAGGTGCTGTGACAAAGAGGACTCTACCAATTGTTGGGTTTCAAAATGAAGCTTGATGCACATCCATTCAGAACCCTTCAGGCATAACAGCAACTGCAATGACCCCTGGAATACTGACTAATGTGGATGTTTTAACAACTGATCTGAACTGAAATTTAAAAAAAAACACCTTTTGAAGAAGCATTGTAAAATACACACCATAGTATTTAATAAAATATTTGACATTTTAAAGGTGAAAAATATTCAGATTTGAGAAAGTCACACTCACAAACAAAGAATAGTTTACCTCACTGTCTTCTTTTAAATAGTTAAACACAACTACTTCCAAAGCAAATTGTTCTCCCCTGATAACATAAGTAGGCAGATTTAGGAAAATGAAAAATGGTTGAAAGGTTTCCAGCTGAAAAACATAGGAAATATTTCTAAATAATACAATCTGAATACTTGGCGTTAGCTATAGGAATTATAAAACTCAAAAACAATCAAAGTGACACATTTAAAGTTTCTTGTGATAATTGGTCCTCCAAGCTGGTTATGTTAATATAAGAGAATTGCCTTTTTGGCTGTATATTTTTCACGAACAAAAAATTATGACCGGTGAATAAATCATTAAATTAATTTTAAAAGGTACAATAAATAGAGATGGTCTATCAAATGTTTATGTTATCGTCGTGTCAACATGGATTCCTGAGAAAAAGTCTTATTACTGACCTGAAATGTTGAACACTTTTTTAAGTTAAAGGAATACTCCATTGCCCAAATAAAAAAAATAGCTGTTTAATATATAGACCCCCAGTGAAAACATGCATTCATTTATTTATGCGTTTTCTAAAAACAGCTTGTAAAAGCTGGAGATCTCATGACTGAAGCCTGTGCCACCCCTCCTTTTCAAACTCCTACCCAGAACATCTGTGGCTGTACAATTATTCTCAGCTGAACGAGATCTCTTTTGCAAAGTAGATGCTCTGAGCTATTGCCTACCTCTTGAGTTTAGCTCTACTAGGCTAACCAAACCAGAAAGGAACAGTACCGGATGTCTACTTGAAAGTCAGGTGGGTGTAACCGAGTTCATTCATAAAAGTGCCAATTTCTGTTGAAATCTGAACTTTTTGTAAAGCTAAACTGCTTCGGGCGACTGGAATGTCTCTTTAAGCTTTTTAACCTTACTACAAAATTCTTTGTTTTTCTTTTTTTTAATTAAAAATAAATCTTTCAAAATTGATACATTTAGAAGATTACCTTACTGAGTTCATTAAAGGAACACTATAGGGTCAGGAACACAAATATGTATTCCTGACCCTATAGTGTTAAACCCATTATTTAGGTGGCTTGCCCCCACCTCAACAACCTTAAAAGGAATTAAAACTTACCTTATTTTCAGCGCCGCGCGGGTCCGCCGGCGCTGGCCCCGCACCCGATCTGCTTCCTTGATGACATCATCAGAATTGCCGATTTTTAGCCAATCCAATGCTTTCCCATAGGGATTGGCTAAAACCGGCAAGGAGGCGGGAGGGAGGTGGGATGGGGGCTGGGCCAAACACCATTTTGGCCAATCAGTACTTCTTCGTAGAGATGCATTGAATCAATGCAGAGTGTGGAGACGCTGAATGGCAGTGCTGCCTACTGTGCAGCACTGCCCCAGGAAGCATCTCCAGTGGCCATCTGAGGAGTGACCACTTGGAGTTGCGGGCAATGTAAACACTACCTTTTCAGAAAAAAGGTAGTTTTTGCATGAAAATGCCTGAAGGCAATGATTATACTCACCAGAACAACTACATTAAACTGAAGTTGTTGTGGTGACTATAGTGTCCCTTTAACAACAATGTTGCACAATTTAGACCATAGTAGAAAAATCAGGTTGACTGTTAAGAGTTGAAATTTTGCCCATTTATTACAAACTCACCAATATCCACACAGTGGGAAAATAGCAAACAATAGGCTGCACATTATAAACAAAATGCATTTATTGTCTCAGAGATTTTAAAACTAGTTCTAAAAAAACAACAACAGACCTTCAGTCTAAACTACACACAAATATAGGTTTAAATAAGGAAAGGGAATTGAACTTTCATCAATTGCAGTGGTTTCCTTCATCACACTATTCTACAATCTTCATTAACTATATATATATATATATATATATATATATATATATATATATATATATATATATTGGAGAGGGGGAGATAAGGAAAGGAGATTAACTCAGAGAGAAACATTCTTGATCCAAAGATTAGTAACTTTGGAACCAAAGGGATTAAATGCGGATATCAATATAGTTTGTCTCTTATTAGGAATAGTTGCATCATACTTTGTATGGGGTTGGTACAACATACTGCAAGTAAGTATAAGATTCTAAACATTATCACATGATGAAAATGTATGGGGATACCAAATAGTTTTGAAACACCAACATAACAATATTATATCACATATTATGAAAGGAAAAAGTATTTCATATATACACGTATAGTAATATAATATGTAGTGTTATGGGTCAACTGTTAATATATACTGACATCAATGAATACATGTTAAATCTGTATATTAATTTTATCAAGTTCAATCAATAAAACCCCTTAAGGACGGCGGGCATGCCGTCCTTGGGGAGCTGGCTCTAAATGACGGCGGGCGGCATAGCAAATCCACTCTGTCCAGGGACTTACCTGGCATCCTACTGTTACTGATCCGGCCCTCCTGGGCCATGTGATCGCGAGGTCCTTGCAAGGACCTCACATTCACATGGACGGAATAGCCGTCCATAGCAGTGCCAGCAGGGGGAGTGCCAGGAATGACAGGTACTCCCCCTGCAGCCTGTAATAAAGTTTAATCAAGTTTAAAAGCAGTTTGAAAATAAATAATATATACTTAGATCATATATATATATATATATATATATATATATACTCTCCAAAAGAAAGCCAGCACTCAAGGACTTCAACATAAAATATGTAGGCTATAATCCAAGCAGTAAGTCAACGTTTCAGTTCACTACAGTGAACTTTCCTCAGGACATAAACAGCGTATATTAAAGCATTGACTTAAATAAAGAAAACTAACATACCCAACTTCCATCACCTGTGTGCTGGGGTGGACTGCTCCCCTGTGCGCATGCGTGCGATCAGGTTTCTAACCCCCTTGATGAGCGATCTTTTATACTAGGCACTTATTTATCTGTCTTTTGACAGCATCTCAGCCTCTGCATGATCACGGAGCTTTAACTCCGCCTGGTGATTTGTTTACACGTTGCTATGGTGCTGGGTCCGGACATCCCGGATGTTGTGATATCACAGGGGGGAGGAGCCTGATCGCACGCATGCGCACAGGGGAGCAGTCCACGCCAGCACACAGGTGATGGAAGTTGGGTTAGTTTTCCTTATTTAAATCAATGCTTTAATATACGCTGTTTATGTCCTGAGGAAAGTTCACTGTAGTGAACTGAAACGTTGACTTACTGCTTGGATTAAACCCTACATATTTTATGTTGAAGTCCTTGAGTGCTGGCTTTCTTTTGGAGAGTGTAAATTCGTGCAGCTGAGCACCGGGTCAATATATGAAGGAAAGCTGGAGTGCAGAGCTTCTATCGGACTATATATATATATATGCAAAGGAAAAATACCGGCACTCAAGGATTTTCCAAAATTCACTTCTCCACTTATTGTGGAAGAATCAAATTCGACGATTCAGCTCCTCTAGGGAGCTTTCATCAGGACACAAATATTCTTAAAACTGAAAATACATTTATATAGGACATGTAATAATGAAGTACTTACATTCAGCTGGTGTTCATTACCATCAGCCGCTGGGTACGCCGTGTCCGCCCGCTTAATTCAAAACTGCTTCCTGGTTAGTAAGTCATCTGACCAGGTGTGCCATCATGATTGGTTAAATCCCGCATTACCTGGGCAACCAAGGACACTTACGTCCAATTGGGTAAAACACCTCTCTACGGTATCGTGTATAGGACAAACTGTTTTCTAAATAAACGCCAAGTCAAAACGGGACGTCGCTATAGCAACCGGCGTATATCCCGGGGGCTAGAGGAAAACATACAAGCTCAACATAACACATAGTAGATCGGAATTAATCTGAAATGCAGCTATGAAATGAATTTACAGATATTTAATTCCCCTAAATCAAGTTTAAATACAATTCCTGTGGGTGTGAATTCATATATAAATTGATAATGCAAATTACATCAAAACGTGTACATAATGAAATAACTTAAATAAAAAATTATATATAATAATAAAAACCTTCATTATATTTGATAAATAAAATACCAAAAGCTTAGGTGAAGTCATCATGACTATTCTATAGCAATCCTGAATTGCAAACAAATATATTGTGATATGTATAGACATTTCCAATATTAATGAGGAGTGGTGCAAACTTAAACTTTTAAAGCATATTTAAAAATATTTATTGTTCCTGAATGTGTAAGATATTAGGAAATAAATCCCATCTACACTCAATAGTGAGTGTACCCTTATATATCAATGAATGAAGTGGGTGACATACTGTCCCTATATGTATATATTAAAAAAATACAAGTCTTATTAAGTAGTAAGTGTGTATATCCCTATTAGTCAAAACCAGAGGAATAAAGTCATAGCTACGTGGTTATTCATAATGCTCGTTCTATTGCCAAAGCGAAGTAAATACAAACATTACTAATCCTACAAGAAAATAATTCTAAAACTTAAAAAGATTTCTTCTCAAAAAATACAAAAAATACAAAAGATCTACTTAATAATGTTGTCCTTAGTATTGACTCACACTTATTAAAAAATAAATACAAATTATTTTTTTTTTAGAATTAGGACTAAGTTGGTAAATAAAAAGGATATAAGCATTGCTAAAGTTATTTTCCTCATTAGGGGACATACAACACCTTAGATTTTAGGGGACATAGTAAGTCCAATAGGCTTCCCTTTGCAACAAGAGTCTAGCTCTATCACCACAACGAGCAAGCATGGGGATATGCTCAATTGCAACACATCTCAATGAATCAACTGATGTCGAAGTTCTAAGAAATGTCTGGCCACTGGCTTATCCGACTTGCCATCACGATAGGCAAGCCGAATACTGGACCTGTGGCCTCTAATTCTCTCACAGAGAGCAGTCTCTGTTTTGCCTATATAATTGAGTCCACAGGGACATGTCAGTTTATAGATCACATGGTCAGTCCGGCAATGAATCCGTTGTTGGATTTTATACACTTTGCCTGTGTAGGGGTGTGTGAAAGTTTTAGAGGGGATGAAATGACCACATGTTACACACCCCAAACACCTCACACACCCCACATTAATACTCTCTTGCTTTGTCTTATTATAACAATGCCGTGGATCAGTCTTAACCAATAGGTCCCTTAAATTCTTGTTCCGTCGATAGCAAATCATAGGAGTCTGCTGAAAAATCTCTGGTAACAAAGGATCCAATTCCAGTGTGTGCCATTGCTTCCAAATTGAACTCAAAGCTTGCCGTATTCAACTGTGTAGAAAACCTGCATCTAGTTTTAGCAGAATTTGATCCCACTTGTGACCTTGAAAAGAACACTGATTTTGCTTTAAACAGAGCCCTATCGAGAACCATTCGGGGATATCCCCTCGCTTGGAATTTCTCATACATCTGAATCAGTTGTTGTTCACGCTGTTCTCCCAGTGAGTTATTCCGTAAAACTCGTAGAAACTGTATGATATATATGATCTAAGTATTTATATATATATATATATATATATACACACACACACACATACACTGTCTAAGTGTATTTTAATATTATATATATATATATATATATATATATATATATATATATATAGGAGAAGGCCACACACACTACTGAGCCTCATTTTGATATTAATATATTAATATATATATATAATTTTAATTACTATCAAAATACATATAGAATGATATTAAATATATATATACATACATACATATATATTTATATATATATATATATATATTAAAATACACTTAGACAGTGTATGTGTATATATATATATATATATATATATATATATCTATATATGGAAGGAAGGGCCTGAAGTTGTGGGAGGGGCTTGGTTCCCCTTCTTAAGGAGCACCAGCCCTTCCCTCAGTACCGTCTTAGGTCTGGGGATTTCGTGTGGTCGTCACTTCCGGTCCGGCCAAACAGCTGTCTCTCATTCTTCAGCTCGTGGTGCAGCTTCCTGGAGGTCCAAACTGCTCCTAGCACGGCTGTCTGACTTTGCAGGCAGACACACAATATCGGGCTTCCAGGCTCACAGCCTGTCAAAAAAACGTAAGTTGCGGCCGTCGCACTAACAGCGCGGCCGTTGACGTCAAAGGGGGGTCGACGGGCGCACTGTATTTCGCATGGTCGGCTATCTACATTACCATGCATTCGGTTAAACGTTGTACAATTCGTTGGATTATTCGGTTATCGGTAGATTATAATTACGGCTTGCTTTACTGTTCGTTTGCCGAACACTATATTACTTTAGTGATTGGTTTCAGCTTAGGGCGACATCTGGCAACTGAATTGGTTATAGCAGGTCTTATATTTTTTTTTTTTCTCTCCCCACAGTTGTAGTTACATTTTTTTGTTTATTTTTTACTGACCCCTGGTGGTCATAATAGTTATTACTGCTGGGAATTTATTTTAACATAGGGATAAGGATAGTTACTGCTGAAAATAGGGGTTCTGGTAGGGTCGTATGGCTTGATAAGTTTGTGGCACTCATGGGCTATGTTGAAATTTTGAATGAATCAACAGATGGTTACTAGAGATGGAATAATTTTCTATACACATTTTTACGTCTCAAACTCTCAAAGGTCCAAACACGTACACTATATGTACCACAGCTAAGAGTATCATATGTCTTCAATTGTTATAGGACATATATAGTTAGGTGCTAAGGAATCTATTGCATGTCAGTAATTTTGGACCTTTTTTCAGTCTCAACAGCGTCCACATTGTGCTGCTACTATACCAACTTTTCACCTCATATAGGTCAGTAATCTTTAGTTATTATCCTCTCATGATCCTACAAGGACCGGGTACTTATGTGTATTTTTCTGTATTACTAGGTTTAGGCCATCCTTACTCCTTTGGAGTATTTGGTTCCAGTCCCCTACGGTTGGAATATATCGGTAGGTATCCTGTTAGCAGGGGGGTAGGAGGGTTGCATATTATCATAAACTCGGAAACTCACTATTCCTTTTATAGGTTACTACAGAACGCCTGTTTCACCTCTTACTACTACCTTGCAATTTGCTCAGCAGGTACGTCATGATTTCTCAACATTTTTCCCCATCCTTCCTACCCTTTTGGGTTCATAGTACAGGGCCATACTGGCATTTAAGAACAGGAGCCTCTAGGTAAGTTTCTGGCCTTCTAAGCCTTATGTTAGTGGTCCCGCGAGGCCAACACCCATCCTCATTTCGGAGGTATGACATTCCCTCGGGCCAATTCATAGGTAGCCGCCTCGCTTGGTTGCATAGAGAGGGCCTCACTTGTCACTCCCATTCTGTCTTATGCCTTTACAAGTCACAGAGAGGCCAACACCACGCCATAATGTCAATGGCCACGTACCCCACATGAGCCAAATCATAGATAGTGCCTCTCAAAGCCGCTTGGCAACTAGCAGGGCCTCACCCGTCACGTTATTTCATAATAGTTTTGCCACTTGGCATTAGTTACATCAGCCAGTCGGGTAGTGCCCCAGGTAACATGTTATTTTGTTTTGTAGCATGTCACAACTACATGAAGGCAGGGAAGATGTGTCCATTCCCAGTACACCGGCTAGATCAGTCACTCCTTCCCGGGGTGACGACACAGCAAGCCCTGCATCACTCAGGGCATGGACCATTCCTAGGATTACTGCCGAACTGAGGAAAAGGAACATTTCCTTCCCTGCTACGGCTAGGAAAGCCGAATTATATAGACTGTTGAATACTCAGACTGATAATTTGGGGGCGGGTGAAGGGTCTAGTGGTAGCCAGTCGATTGATCTACATAATGTGTTATCTTCAGTCCTGACTTCATTGAGCCGTATTACGGCCAAACTTGATAAGATGGATGCAGATAGCCAGCAACGGTCATCCTCAGAACTAGGGCATCCGGTCGCTATGGTTCGCCCAGATCACCTAACGGGTAATATTCCAACTGGTATGAAAGACCCGCATATTATTAATCCGGCACACATGGTGCCTACTAGCATCAAGAAGGACATCTTGGAAGGGAAGGATATCAATCTAGTATCACTTCTCATTGCTTCTCAAGATGTCCTTGAAAATAAAACGTATGCATATGGGGACGTGTCTGTAGTGTTAAAATCTAGGGACCCTAGATTGAATCGCAAGCTATCCATACCCGAATTTGTGTTGGCTTTTGGGATCTATAGAGACGTGATATGCTCCGTATATCCTGATAGGAGGGAAGAGTTGGAACTCTATCTCCACAAGCTGGTGGATTTGGGGCACAAGTACGGTGGCACGTCTTTTTACGACTACCACTGTGCTTTTTCCGCAAAGGGGTCGGCTGCTCTATCCCAGTTTAATTATCAAGCGGATTGGGGGGTGCTTGATATGGAGCTTTTTTTTACTTCGCGGGCCTAAAAACCCCAGCTTGTACCATTTGTGCGTCCAACTCACACACAGCAAATTTGTGCCCTAACTCCCCAGAGGTGAATGCTCTATTTCCCCCTACAAATATGATGCCCACTGGGAGAGCAGGCAGGGTACTGAAGGATAAACTGGGACGTGATATTGTGTTTTTGGGGAAATCTCAAATTTCTAATAATTTTAACACAGGCACTTGCGGCTACAGTGCTTGCAGACTACTGCATGTCTGCTCCCAATGCTTCAGGGCTCACTCTAAGGTCATGTGTCCGAATAAATTATATCCCAAGCAGTACCTTTTGTCTCTTAATGTTTCCCTGCTGAAAGAGTTATTGTGGGATCACCCATCGCAACATCTCGTAGATTTTCTGGTGGCAGGGTTCACTTTGGGGTTTCACACTGATATTGTGCACATGCCTACTGGGATCCTAGAATGTAAGAACTTGCAGACTGCCCAAGCAGTGCCCTACACAATTGACCTACTTCTACAGAAAGAAATTGACCAAGGGTTTCTAATTGGCCCTTTCGACTCCCCGCCTTTCGCGGTTTGGAGAACTAACCCCATAGGACTTGTCACAAGTAAATCCTCCAATAAGCAAAGGTTGATTCTGGACCTCTCTGCTCCCCACGCGTCACCTACCCCAAGTCTTAACTCACTTATACCATCTGAGGAATTCTCTCTCCAATATGCAACCATAGACCATGCCATCATGGCCATCCTCTCGGCGGGAGTGGGGGCATGGCTGAGTAAAACGGACATAGTGAACGCATTTAAGTTACTCCCTATCCATCCGTCCCTATGGCATTTACATGGTGTTAAGTGGCATGATTCATATTATTTTTTCACACGTCTCACATTTGGGTCCAAGAGCAGCCCCAGGATTTTTAATATATTTGCTGAGACCTTGTGCTGGATGCTGCTTAACATATGTAAATGCCCTACCGTTTTCCATTATCTGGATGATTTTTTATCCGTAGAAAGTAACCTTCTACCTCCCAGTAGTCTCCTTTCTACAAAACGACTGTTCTCACAACTTGGAGTACCTATTTCACCCACAAAGACTGAAGGTCCCGATACAATCATTAACTTCTTGGGGGTGGTACTGGACTCTGTGCATATGCAGGCTAGCCTCCCCGGGGAAAAGATTGAATGCATCCTTTCTGCCATTGACCATTACCTAGCAGGTGGTTCTTGTAATAGAAAGGAGTTGCAATTCCTGTTGGGTTCACTTAACTTTGCAATGAAAATCATACCACAAGTGAGAGCGTTTATATCACGATTGCTGAGCTTATTTCTCCTATTACAATCTGATTCCTCACGCATTACATTAGACATTCGTGATACCGCTGACCTACACATGTGGAGGGAATTCTTGCTGCACTGGAATGGAAAAAGCATTTTCATTCCAGTATGGAAGGATAGGTCGGTGTCTGTATGGACAGATGCAGCAGCTACTTCGGGATTTGCCGCAATTTTTGGCAATGAATGGATGGGGGGGTATATGGCCAGGGGAAATTAATGAGATTCCCGAGTTCAAAGACACCTCAGCGTTATTTGATCTCTACCCGATCGTGGCAGCAGCAGTTAAATGGGGTGCTTGCTGGTCTGGAAATACGGAGCGTTGCTTCTCGAACAACATGGCAACATGCCATATTGTAAACAAGGGACGTTCCACTTCCCTGGCCATCATGCGATTTAGGAGGACTCTCACGTGGCTAGCTGCAAAACACAGTTTCTTCTTAACGTGCATACATGTTCCCGGGGTTCTGAATATCACTGCTGACCATTTATCATGGTCTCGATTTCAGGAATTCCAGGCGGCACTGCCAACAGCTACCCGGATACCAACTCCAGCGCCGCGGTGGCAGGAAATGGTTTGGGACTAACGGAACTACTCACTCACGGGCGGCAACTCTCTCAAATGGGTCTTTCGGTTAACACCAGGAAGGCATACGGCAGGGCCTTTCATATCTTTAATAAGTTTCTGCTTGACTACAAGATCACAGACCAGTTTTCCATGGAAACAATGATTGCGTTCATTTCCTTTTGCCACCTTCACCTACACTTTCATTCAACACTATTAAGTTATACATCACAGGTATTCAACATCACATCCTCACTACTTGGCCTAATAAACAACGCTTTCTGTCATCTTACCAAGTTAAAGCTATACTTAAAGGTATCAAGGACTCCACCCCTACACCCACACCATCCAGATTACCTATCCACGATCTCCTGTTCCAGTCACTGTCAAACCTGTTAGACACTTCACCATTTGAAACTTACACTAATCAGGTAATTAAAACAGCCATCTATTTAGCTTTCTACGGTTTCCTTCGGCCCAAAGAATTTACCACCTCCAACTACTGCACCCCCAATTTTATCACAAGGTCAAACCTGGTAAAAGCACACGGTCACTATTTTCTGTCCCTACACCATACGAAAACAAGTACCAAGGGTCAGATGGTCACTATTACCTACTACCCCACTGGTAATAGATGGTGCCCCATGGAAGTGTTCGATCAATACCTCTCTGCGTTTCCCTCGGCTCCAACCCAACCACTGCTAGCCTTACACGGGAATATGCTCACTACGAGCAAATTCATGCTCTATGTAAGGATGTTGTTGGTTCGTTTGGGTTTGAACCCTGCCAACTATTCTGGTCATTCATTTAGAATAGGAGCAGCTACTACCGCTTCTAAAAGGAATATTCCGGCTCACATCATTAAGATATTAGGCCGATGGAAGTCCACGGCCTACACCAGATACATTCCTCAGCCTGTACAAGAAGTGCGCCTTGCATTTAAAAATATGATTATGTGATATTCTATGTTGTATTGTAGGCTGAATAAAATGGTTACATCTTTTTGCCCTCTTTTATTTCAGGCCTACTACCTCGTCAGTTACGGTACACCACAATTTACTTGTTTCATGCACGGTTTGCTTATGTTACTAATTCTACGGCTTTATGCCCTGACCTCAAATGGAAGGCAGGGCCTGAAGTTGTGGGAGGGGCTTGGTTCCCCTTCTTAAGGAGCACCAGCCCTTCCCTCAGTACCGTCTTAGGTCTGGGGATTTCTCCCACCCACCACACTTCCTTTTATAAATAATTCATAAGGTAGGCCCTCTTTTATTTCAGGCCTACTACCTCGTCAGTTACGGCACACCACAACTGACTTGTTCCATGCACGGTTTGCTTATGTTACTAATTCTACGGCTGTATGCCCTGACCACAAATATATATATACTTAGATCATATATATATATATATATATATATATATGATCTAAGTATATATTATTTATTTACAAACTGCTTTTAACTTTAAAACTATTAAACTTTATTACAGGCAGCAGGGGGACTACTTGTCATTCCAGGCACTCCCCCTGCTGGCACTGCTATGGACGGCTATTCTGTCCATGTGATTGTGAGGTCCTCCCGATCACATGGCCCAGGAGGTCCGGATCGGTAACAGTAGGGTGCCGGGTAAGTAAATATAAATAAATGTTCAAAAAATGTTAAGTTTGGCAGTCTTCCTATTGGTATAAACAAAATATTTCTGCCAGAGTGCAGACGCACGATATATATAGATCAATAAAGTAAAGTGTAAATAAATATATAAATACGTTAAAAATGAAAAATACAAAATAATACAAAATAAATAATTTAAAAAATATATATATGTGTAATTTCATTCTAACTGTATATTGATATTAATACTGCACAAAAAAATGGGAACACTTAAACAACACAATGTAACTCCAAGTCAATCACACTTCTGTGAAATCAAACTGTCCACTTAGGAAGCAACACTGAGTGACAATCAATTTCACATGCTGTTGTGCAAATGGGATTGTCAACAGGTGGAAATTATAGACAATTAGCAAGACACCCCCATTAAAGGAGTAGTTCTGCAGGTGGTGACCAAAAAGCAGTTCCTATGCTTCCTGTCTGATGTTTTGGTCACTTTTGAATGCTGGCGGTGCTTTCACTCTAGTGGTAGCATGAGACGGAGTCCACAACCCACACAAGTGGCTCAGGTAGTGCAGCTCATCCAGGATGGCACATCAATGCGAGCTGCGGCAAGAAGGTTTGCTGTGTCTGTCAGTGTAGTGTCCAGAGCATGGAAGTGCTACCAGGAAACAGGCCGGTACATCAGACGTGGAGGAGGACGTAGGAGGGCAACAACCCAGCAGCAGGACCGCTACCTCTGCCTTTGTGCAAGAAGGAACAGGAGGAGCACTGACAGAGCCCTGCAAAATGACCTCTAGCAGGCCATAAATGTGCATGTGTCTGCTCAAATGGTCAGAAACAGACTCCATGAGGGTGGTATGAGGGCCCGACGTCCACAGGTGGGGGTTGTGGTTACAGCCCAACTTCATGCAGGACATTTGGCATTTGCCAGAGAACACCAAGATTGGCAAATTCGCCACTGGCACCCTGTGCTCTTCACAGATGAAAGCAGGTTTACACTGAGCACATGTGACAGATGTGACAGAGTCTGGAGACGCCATGGAGAACGTTCTGCTGCCTGCAACAGCCTCCAGCATGACCGGTTTGGCAGTGGGTCAGTAATGGTGTGGGGTGGCATTTCTTTGGGGGGGCGCACAGCCCTTCATGTGCTCGCCAGAGGTAGCCTGACTGCCATTAGGTACCGAGATGAGATCCTCAGACCCCTTGTGTGACCATATGCTGGTGCGGTTGGCCCTGGGTTCCTCCTAATGCAAGACAATGCTAGACATCATGTGGCTGGAGTGTGTCAGCAGTTCCTGCAAGATGAAGGCATTGATGCTATGGACTGGCCCGCCCGTTCCCCAGACCTGAATCCAATAGAGCACATCTGGGACATCATGTCTCGCTCCATCCACCAACGTTACATCGCACCACAGACTGTCCATGAGTTGGCAGATGCTTTAGTCCAGGTTTGGGAGGAGATCCCTTAGGAGACCATCCACCACCTCATTAGGAGCATGCAAAGGCGTTGTAGGGAGGTCATACAGGCACGTGGAGGCCACACACACTACTGAGCCTCATTTTGACTTGTTTTAAGGACATTACATCAAAGTTGGATCAGCCTGTAGTGTGTTTTCCACTTTAATTTTGAGTGTGACTCCAAATCCAGACCTCCATGGGTTGAAAAAATTGATTTCCATTTTTTAATTTTTGTGTGATTTTGTTGTCAGCACATTCAACTATGTAAAGAACAAAGTATTTCAGAAGAATATTTAATTCATTCAGATCTAGGATGTGTTATTTTTGTGTTCCCTTTATTTTTTGAGCAGTATATATATATATATATATATATATATATATATATATATATATATATATAAATGTTCAAAAAAATGTTAAGTTTGGCACTCTTCCTATTGGTATAAACAAAATATTTCTGCCAGGGTGCACTCCTGGGCTTAAGATAGGTAGAGATAAGGTAAAGGTGCACTCCTGGGCTTAAGATAGTGTTTCAGGTTTATTTGTCCAAAAAATGAACGAGCAATATTTCGACCTATTCAGGTCTTTCTCAAGGTTTTGGGGGTCAAAGTTCGAAAAAGTGCATTTAAAAAAAAAGATTTTTCATCATATTTTATCATTTTTTTTATAGTAAATTATATGACATAATAAATATAATGGTATCTTTAGAAAGACCCTTTAATGGCAAGAAAAGCTGTATATAATCTGTGTGGGTACAGTAATTGAGTCAGAGGAAAATTAAAGCTAAACACAAACACCACAGAAATGTAAAAACAGCACTGGTCCTTAACTGTAAGAAAACTATAAAATGGTCTGGTCACTAAGGGGTTAAATAAAAATGTCATCAAGTCACTTTATTTTATCTTCATAAATGCACATTAATCACTTAAAATGAATGCGCTCAAGAAATATATAATACAATAATATAATAGGTCTTATAATAATAATAGTTTAACCCCTTCCCGCCGTTACGGCGTTCTATGGGCTTTAAAGGTACTTACCTCCGCTGCGATCCTCTTCTGGAGGGCTGCCAGACCGCCCAGGCAGCCCTCCTCCGGTGAATGAGGCCCCCGGGGGCCATGTGATCGCTCTCAAAGAGCGATCACATGGCCCCCTATAGCTGGCTGTGGATCTGCCAGCAAGGGGGCTGTCTAAAATAGCAGACAGTCCCCCTGCTGGTGGAAAGTGTAAAAAAAATAAAAAATAAACATGTTAAAATAAATTAAATATATTTTTATATATATAATATATGTGTATATATTATATATATACTATAGATACATATTATATACATATAACGTGATACGTAATGTATTTTAATACTAATATTAGTATATATATTAATATTAAAATACACTTAGAATGACATTACATATATATAATATGTATACATTATATATAATAGATATATACACATATATTTTATATATATATATATATATATATATATATATACACACGTATAATTACAATAATAAATAAATTAAATAATAAAATAAATAACTAAAATGTTGAAACAAAATTTAATTTAAATTATATATTCATATGTAATTTCATTCTAACTGTATTTTGTTATTAATATATATATATATATTGGTAACAAAATACACTTAGAATGACATTCTATATATATCTATCTATATATAAAATACAAATAACCGCAAATAAATATATATAGATAAATACATATAATTGCATAAAAGATTACATTAGTATACACGTAGAATTTAAATACCTATAAATGCATATATATTAAAATTCTATGTGTATATTTAAGTAATCTTTTAACATAATTATGTGATTTGATTAATTAAAATTTGATTGACATGCCTGACAACACAGGGAGAAAGTGCAGAGAATTTAATTTGCAAGCACAATATTTGACCCTGTAACTCTCCAAGACTCCATAAAACCTGTACATAGGGGGTACTGTTTTACTCGGGAGACTTCGCTGAACTCAAATATTAGTGTTTCAAACTGGTAAATTGTATTACAACGATGATATTTTAAGTAAAAGTGCCATTTTTTCCATTTTTTTTATAATGAACGTCATGTTTATGGACTATATTATTGTTGTAATATGTTTTACTATTTTAAAACAATAATATTTGTGTTTAGTGAAGTCTCCCGAGAATAACAGTACCCCCCATGTACAGGTTTTATGGTGTTTTGGAAAGTTAGAGAGTCACATATAAGGCTTCCATTTCATTTTGTTGACATTGAAATTTGCCAAATTGGTTATGTTGCCTTTGAGACCGTATAGTAGCCCAGGAATAAGAATTACGCCCATGATGGCATACCATTTGCAAAAGTAGACAACCCAAGGTATTGCAAATGGGGTATGTCCAGTCATTTTTAGTAGCCACTTAGTCACAAACACTGGAAAAATATACGTTTTTTGCTTTTTTCACAAAAAAAACAAATATGAACGCTAACTTTGGCCAGTGTTTGTGACTAAGTGGCTACTAAAAAAGACTAAACATACCCCACGTTCAATACCTTGGGTTGTCTACTTTTTCAAATGGTCTGCCATTATGGGGGTAATTCTCATTCCTGGGCTACCACACCGTCTCAAAGGTAACATTACTAATCTGGCAAATTTCAATGTGAAAATGGAACGTTCTATATTTGACCCTGTAACTTTCCCAAAAAACATAAAACCTGGTAATGGGGGGTACTGTTGTATTCGTGAGACATCGCTGATTACAAATATGTGAATTTCTTGGCAGTAAAACCTAAAAGTATTATGACATTTACAGCTAAAATGTGAGGCAGAACTCAATTTTTTTTTTTTTTTTTAAATTTACATTTCTCACAGTTTTTTAAATTGTATTCATAATAAATTATGTTTCATATATAAATATGTGATATGAAGTGAAAGCCCTGTTTCTCCTGAACAAAATGATATATAATAAGCGTGGGTGCATTTACTATGAAAGAGTTGAATTACGGTTGGACAGACATGTAGCGCAAATGCCAGGTTTTGTTTACATTTTGTTTTGTTCACAACGTGTACATTTGGCTCCGTCCTTAAGGGGTTAAAGAAAATAATTTGTATAAGTAATACATTTGGGATTATGTCACGGTAGTTTACCCCAACTCGCAAGATTTAGTCCAACAATTGACAATATAGAGCAGATACGTCTTACCGGACCATAGAATGGCCGGACTCGACATAGAGGAGAGAAATACAGTCAGGAACGATCCGAGGTCAAGGGTACAAAGACAGCGAAAACAAGAACTAGCCAAGGTCTGGTACACAGTAATCAGTAAGCCGGCAAACAAGACAAAACAGGGATAAAGAGATAAGCAGAGTCAGATACAAAGTCAAGGTCAAGTACGAAAAATCACAACTGAACACAACAAGCGCTAAAGGGAACTGAAACAGAAACCATGATAGGGCAGGGAGTTAAGGGAGAGGTAAGTATAAATACCCTAACAATCAATTTGATTGGCCCCTGTCATATCCACGCCCCCAAAATGTGAGTGTATGGGGAATGTGGGATGACAGGGGCCAATGGGAGACCGTTTAGTTTTCGGCTCCCACTTCCCCTTTAAGAGTGTGCCCGAGACACGCGGCGCACTCTTGGAGCTAGGCGGGACACGTGACCCCATCCCGCGGTCAGTGCCCGCCGTCAACCGAGCCCCGAGCGAGCCGCGCGGCGGGAACTGAGGACCTCGGCCGACCCCTGGATAAGGTAAGTACCGCTACAAATTACCAGCAAATATATATTTGTTTGCAAAAGTGGAAAACAAACGTCCGGATGTGACGCAACACGTTTTCGAGTGGATTTGCTTGGGATTAATTATTAGGAATCTGAGAAGAGGAATTGGTCACAGCTGAAAAGGAGACACTGCCAATGGAACCACCAAAAGAACAGCCCTATTTATTGATGGCCTTAGGGAGGGGTAGGCATGCTGCTTTTTTCCATTCTGGGAATAAGGATTTTATTTTAATTTATTTTATTGTTATTTAATTTTGTACCCGGAAGTTCTTTGCAGGACGAAACATATAAGACCATTTTGTTGTTTTTGTTTATTTTTTTTTTATATTATCTTACTTTGTTGTATGTTTTAATACATTGCATTGGCAAAATAAAAGCAGTTTTGTAAACACCAACGTGTGTTCTGGAGAACATAATTCGTTGAGAGTCTATAGCCATACTTGGATATCTAAGGGAAGGCACCCTAAGGTGATATTATTCAGAAGCAGCTTGTGAGTACATCTCTATTTGCGCAATACATTACTATACTGTACTGTGTTACATTATGTTGCGATTTTTCTCTTTGACAGCTGTATCCCTAATATTCTGTGTATCGGGGCTACCTAAATATATATACCTGCCTACCTCAATAATATGAGTGTGACATGAACCAATAGAGGCATGCTGGTTTGGCCATTTAAAAAGGCCACATTAGATGCTAGGGGACTATATGTGGATGAATAACAGGCCGTCATTTACATTAACAATGAAACAGATAGTGACACAACAATTGAACATCATCAAGAGGAAACTTGTGTCACAACTGGAATGAGATGGACTACACAAGAGACCACATGTGAGCCATGTGCGGGAAGAAACTTCCATACTTGCCTATACCTACAGAGGGTTTCCAACCTTCGACTGTTCCCCAAAATGGCATAATGGCAGATATAGCTATATAGAAATAAAAGATCAGAGAAAAGCTAGACAATACTACCAAAAGTCACAGGGAAACTGCTAGCAGCAGTTAATGAGGCACTATGTACAACCCCAACCAACACCATCACAGGGACCAACAAGTTCATATATATCACAACATTAGTCATCTAAAAGCTTGACTACTTGGTCAGGCTGAAAGAGAAGTAATGCCCACCATGGAGACCAAGACAGGAAGCCCAAGATAAAGGCATCACATATGGAATTTAGTAAGCTGAATCACCTTTACAGAGGAGGAAAGAGCAAGGATAGAGCCTGGCTACTTAGTATATGCCCATCCAGAAACTAAGCTAAGGTAGCTGAGCAGATACACCAGAGCAGATACACCAGAGAAGCAGATACACCAGAAGCAGCTGAGCAGATACACCAGAGAAGCAGAGACTGAGAAAATAAATACTCTGTTTACCAAAGAAGCATCTACGGTACTTATGCAGTGTAACAGCATTTCCACCTAAGACTAAGACTAAGACTAAGACTCATCCAGAACTGAGGCTGAACAGTATAGGAACCCATCTGGAATAAAGAAGCATTACATAACACCAAGACCAAGTGACTACTAAACAGAAGAAGATCACTGCATGCTACCAACACAAGGACATTGACTCATTGATTGACCTAATTAGGATATACAGCAAGTACACTGGAGTGTCCCATACTAGCTAAACATGGGCTGAATGTAGCAAAAAGAGGGAAGATGATCAGGAGTGAAAAAGTTGAAGTGTCAGAAGACAAAATAGGAGATGTAGAGAGCATATACATATGACATCAGTAGAATAGACAAGGAGGATAGCAACATCCCAGTTACTCCACAAAGTCAAACAGATCATGAATTCCAGGTCAATTGCAAGAACTAGATCCATGCCATCAACACATATCAGTCTCAAGAGAAGAGCTGGTCTTTAGGATGGCTGCCCCCATGGAGCATAGCTAAGCCAAGGGAAGCAATGAATAAAAAGGTATTTACTTAAATGTATGTATTACAAAATAGTACCCACTGATGTTGTAACTCAAATAATCTTTTAAACAAACCATTACGACAGTTTTCCTTTTTATATTTCCTTACAAGCTAACCTAGGGTGGATATTTATTCAAATATTGCTTACATTCATACATGTCTCTAATGCCTGGGATAAGTGAACATGCCCATTACCTGCACAGGGGTTGACAATATTCCAAACCCTAAATTCTCAGAAATCACAAAGGCATTAGTAATCCAAGATGTGATGGTATCTGGCACGTCGACGTTTAGAGTAAAATCTGTTCTAGATCTGTAAAATTCAATTAAAAATAAGATAGTTATAAAACTATGATGGTAAAAAAAATCATTTATATATTCAAAATATCAGCACAATACCTGAGTATAACTATAAAAAGTAAATGTTGGTGAACTGAGAAAGGAAATTGGTAAAGGATAAAGTAGAAGAGAAATACTATTCCTAAATTATTGCTTTACATACGACTTATCAATTCACTATAACACCACTGCCTAGTGAAAAAAAAACTCCTTTTAAAACTGGCATGTAGATTATTGTTTAGAAATATGTTTTCTAAAATAAATAACTAATTGCACTGCTCTCCGCAATTCTCAGGTCAATGCAAACATTTATTCATGTATATGTATACGTGCATGTAGTGTGAACAAATATGTATGAGTTTATGTTTAAATGGGCATATTAACAGAGTGAGTGCATAACCCCAAGCATTATGTGGGTGGGATAGAAGGGGGCAGGCCAGCGATGTAAATCATATAATTGGTACTGTACAAAGACGGCAGACCAACCCAAAGAAAATTTGCAGGCCAGTAATGCTAATTACTTTTACTGTTTATGACAAATGTCTGGGCACACAACCGGATGATCCAAAGTAGAGTTTATTAAGACATAGGGGCTTGTAATGTTTCGTTTCACAAGGTGTCTTTCTCAAGCTATAGGAATCTCCATAAAATGACACACATAGAGAAAAAAAATAAAGCAATCAACAGGCAATTGTTACTTACACATGTTAAAAGAAAACTAAAGTGCCAGGAATATAGAGTTGTTTTCCTGGCACTATAGCGACTATCTCCCGCCCTCCCCCCGTGGTGCAGAAGAGTTTAGAAAACCCTTCGGTCACTTACCTGGGACCAAATTTCCCCTTAGGAAAGCATTATACATTTCGGGTGATGTTGGATGTCCTCATGCATAGCGTAGACAGCCACTAAAGGTGGAGTTACCTCACAAAAGCAAATTATTGCAGTTCTAAAAACTGCAATAATTAGCTTTGCAGGGGTAAGGGTGCAGGGGCAGTGCACCCATACCACTTTAATGATCTGAAGATGCCTACAGTGTTCCTTTAAGTTCACACAACCAATAGAAGGCTGAAGTAATGCCATAAAATACGGACATCCGCAATTTACTACAATCCATCATTTGTGTGCATATATTGCATAATTCAGTTATTTCCCCTATTAAATTAGACATCAATACCTTAAAACAACTGATCCTACTTAATTTAAGTGCTGCAATGCAATGATTCCGAAAAAACTGAAGTGACACAAGATTATTATTTTTTTATGTATAAATTGTAATGTTGATTTCATGTGAATGTTCTGCTGTTCATGATTTTTAAATTTGTAATGCTCATTTGCAACACTTGGACACTACAAGCATGCATCTGTTGTAATGAAATGAGTCTTGATAAAGTCAATTTCTGATGAAACACATAGACACTGTGGTCTCAGTGTTTACACATTGAAGGCAGCATATTTACTGACAGACTCAGGAAAACAAGCTACCACACTGATAAGCTGTTCCTTACTTACTTCCGTGTTCATAGCTTATTTGCTACTCTACTGTGGTCTATTCCTCAACACATTGTTTTTAAATACCGTTGTATTGTTTCCACTCTAACATTGGCTGGATTGGATAAAGAACGAGTTCCTTCCAGCAGAGAAATATTGTTTATATTATAACATTGCCTGGATTGGAATAGAACTGGGACTCAGTTAGTGGTTAACTGGACTTGTAGGTTGACAAGACATTGTTAAATTACCCCCCGAATAACTATCTTATATTGGCTTCTGAACTGGTTCTGTCAGGTACTTTTTTTATCTTGTAATGTGACCAGAGCTTTATTTACTGCTGAATTTATTGCACCCGCAGTAGAGAGCCCAGACTATGCAGTGCAGGGAGTAGAATAAGGTATATTTGATTATGGTCCGAGAGACAAAACAAAAATACAATGTTACGGCTGTGAGGCCTTAATCATGTATGAACACTCAGAGTGGAGTACACATGTAAATACCATGGGGTAATTCAAAAGCCTGCCCCCTCCTCATTCTCAATTGCAGTCATGAGAGCACACAGCTATGCAAAAAACAAACAGGAAAATGGAATTGCCATGGCAACAGAGCCCACAGTGAGCTGAATAGTGAATTTATTACACCTTAATGATGCTGAGTTTGTGTTTCTCTAGTGTTTTTAATAAATGTATCTACCTATATCTCAGATAGCTATTGCTCATTTACAATTTAAAATGTGAAGTGAACTGGAGACTAAGCTAATGATTGGTGTTGTATATATAGGAAAAGTATACTGTACTGGCAACAGATTTTGCATTCAAATTGAATGAAGATAATTGTCTAAGTTTGTTAGTTTAGGCAGAGTTGCAACTTTATCTGTCAAGAATTCAGAGGGCAAAGAGGCAACTGTAATTGCAGTGTGAAATATTTTAACTAGTTGAGGAGCGATGGTTAAAGAGAATTGTAATAATATAGGTTTGTGAAGCCATCTGGCCCTGGTGCCTTGTTAGAGGGAAGAGATTTTAAGATGTCTTCAATTTCTGCTGATGTGATGTGGGCTTCTAATTGCTCACATTGAACCTGTGATAAACTAGGTAAGGTAATACATGATATAAATTGGTCTATTTCTGTCGCAGTTGGTTGGTGTATGGATATATCCCTATTTAAGCTATAGAGAGTACTATAAAATTTGTCGAACTCGTTACAGTTGTCCTATGGTTTTGTGATTTTCTATCCTGTATCAGAGATGAAGTAGTCTATTTTGGTTTGCAAATTCCTCTCACGCAGTGTGGCTGAGGTAAGTTCCCGCTTTATAACTTTGCGTATCATATCATTTATTTTTAGCTGATGTAGCATGTAAGTCATATTGTTAATTAAAGGGACAATGGTAACCAGAACAACTACAGCTTAATGTATTTGTTCTAGTGAGTATAATCAATCCCTTCAGGCCTTTTGCAGTAAACACTGTCTTATCAGAGAAAATGCAGTGTTTACAACCAAGGGACACCTCCAGTGGCCACTCGTCAGATGGCTACTAGAGGTGCTACTGGCGGCAGTGTTGCACAGTGTGCAGCACTGACATTCAGTGTATCCACCCTTTGCATGGAGACACTGAACTTTCCTCACAGAGATGCATTGATTTAAACCATCTCAATGAGGAGATGATGATTGTCCAGGGCAGTGTTTGGCTTGTACTAGCTCTGCCCCTGATCAGCCAGTCCAAAGCTTCCCTATGTGATTTGCTGATTTCATGACTTCTGATGATGTCAGCCAAAAAGGCAGATCAGGGTCAAAGCCAGCAGCAGCAGACTCAATTAAAGGTAAGATTTTACTATATTTAGTGGGGTCAGTGGGGCTAGGTGGTGTTTTAAACACTATAAGGTCAGGAATACATGTCTGTGCTCCTGCCCCTATAGTGTTCCTTTAATTTAGCTTAGTTTTCAAAGAGGCCAAAGAAATTTGATCTGCTTACTCCTGGTGCCTATTAGATTTATTGTGTGACATTGTGGTATTAGTTGCATTGTAAAAAATAGATTCTGCCATATTTACTAATAAAAACTCGGTGCTCGTGTGGATGAGCTCCTGATTAGGTGTCCATCTTGCACCTGTGAGGAGCTTTGTAACAGCTGGAGACTAATAAATGTTACGTTTAATGCCCAAATTTTACAGTCTGTATAAAAGAGTATGGCTTTGACCTATTTGTAACATCAGCATTCAGACTTTAATGAATGACAATGTTAGTTTACTCTAGCTTGTAAAACCAAAACACAATTTGTAGTCAATCAGTTTGGCCAAAGTATTATTTTTAAGAAAATACAATAATAATAAAATAAATAATAATGACATTAGAAAATACAATGTACACTTTTACCCAGTATCAATATGTTTCCAAATCCATGTCTCTGGAAAATGTGATCTAACAGGAGGGCCACCAAGTTCAGGATCTCTAGTGCTTGATGCTGTTTTTTCCTCCAATATATAGTCATCTGAAAATATTGAAAACTAAGCATATAGCTAAAAAAAAAATGGAAAACATATAATACATAATAATGCTTTTATATTGTACCTATAAATGACAGAAAATGAATTGTTTCAGGACAGTACATACATCTCTTTGTGGGGGTATTGACATGTAGCCACAGTCAGTGGTTGTGAAGTGGTTATATACTTCCATTCAAATGACCCACTCCCCATTGTGTATTGTCATACCCCATTTTTGTCAAGCTTTTCTACTGTGGTGGTTGTCCCTTCCCCTATTTAGCCTATTATTGCCTTTATCCTTCTCCCATAAGAATTGGAAGAGAAGATTTCTTCTCAGGATAATGAGTTTAGTAAAAGTTCCATATCTGAAAATTTGAAATATACCTAACCTCTCTGCAAATATGTTTAATATGCAGAATATTTATATTGATAATTTCTTAATTTGTAACTAAATACTACTGGCAGATTTGCATTATCATACAAAAAAATCAAATATTAAAAAAAAACTGTACCAAATAACAGGATTTCGAAGTTTAAATCAGTATTATACATGTAGTCACTGAACTGAAGATTAACATCTGTGAGCACTCCAATGTTGCATTTCTATGGAAACATAAAATATTAGATTAATATATACATATATTACGTAAATAAATGAGTCAACAGAATTAATGTTGACATTACATAGCAATAAAGCCTTAAGACATGCTGTAATAAAAATGTTTACAGTACTTTGATATTCATTTTAAAGCATAAGTGTTTTAAATGTTAGATTTCTTGCCTTTTATGAGGGGCATCATCAAAAACCTAGACAATAGATGAAATGTACGAATGTGACAAAAGTGACACAGCCAATTGAGGAAGCTCAATCGAGTGAAACGCATATTGGCTTTGGATTACAAGGACTTCGTTTTTTTTGCTTTTAATTACATTTGTTTTAACCATATTTCGGAAAATAAATCTGTATTATTTACTTAGCATAGTTTCGGTCCTATGTGATTCTCAGCTCCAGAAGGGATCCATTTGATATTTTGCCAACCCTGAATTAGGCAACAGGTACTCAATCCCAGGATTTGTGGGCTCTGAGTAAGGTGAGCTTAAAACCTTTTTTTAAGCTAGTTCATATATGGAAGTATAAAATATACTGTACCATTGGAGTTCTTTCTCTTTTTTTCCACATACCCATATTTGGAGACTCACTCCATGGATGGTGGCATGCTACCATAAAGGAATAAAGGCATTGATTATAGAGCCAGTAGTTACAGGCTCTGTTCTATGTGAGTGGATCTTAACAGTTATTACCTCAATTTCATGTGTATTACCATCTACACTAGATGTTTGGTTTTTTTCCCTTCTTTTATGTACTCAATAGATACCCATGATACAACATTTTATTACGGGTAAATATAATTGTACTTGCACTTTTTTAGTGCTCCACTTTACGTCATATTCGTATTTTATCTGTGTGTGGGAATAGGGGTATTCCCACATTTTAGTGTTTTGAGCTGCTATTTTACATAGAATCATAAGCACTTTTTTTGGAGTAAATTTTTTATTTTGTAGAAAGTAAGTTAATTTTTCTTGTTTACTAAAAAAAAGTGTAGATGGTTAACACAGGTATTTTTCTTTTAACTAAAAAAATATTATTTATTTATAAAATATTTTACCAGGAAAGATACATTGAGATTTCTCTTGTTTTCAAGTATGTCCTGGAAAATGCAGACTAAAGAAAAACATTTATACACATGCTATATATCTAATTATTCCATTTTTATAGCCAACATTTTATGGTGAGATAATACAGCTACCTCCACTACTACTGAAATAATATAACTTAGTATAACTTTTTTCTCCAGTAACTTCACTCACCATCTTCAAGTATGTTGAGATGTCATCTTGCCTACAGAATATGTATAAACACTGTTCAGCCACAAAAGTAAAACCATTGAAAGGATGAAGTGACTAAATGAAAAAAAAAAACACTATACTGTTTTCTCCCTAAATGTTGATTCACTTCACATATTACAATACTCCACATGCTGAGTTGGTAGGCTCTACCAACAATTTGATTTAATGAATTGGTCATATACAGATATTGGTTAACGGTGTTCATGGCAGTGTTATGATTCTGATTTAAAGGGTTGCACTAACTCCTTTTTAAAAATATATATTTTTTTAGCTTATAATGCCTTGCTGGAGCATCATTAGCTCCAATTTCCCCCATAAACCTCTTCAAATAAGTTGTAACCCTTCCTGGAATCCAGCACCGGGTGAAACTTCCCTCACTAGATTCCATGCCCAGGCCAACATCACAGCCTCTCTCCCTGTGTTCCAATCAAATGCATCTCATAGAAACCATTTGATTAAATTCTTTCACTGACTCAAAATGCATATGTGTCATCTACACCGGATACATGAGAGAAGAGTGGACGGAGGGAGGGGATTTGTTTAAAAAATAGAATAACTTTTACTACAGGGAGGTGTGAGGAGTGCATGTAGGGACACTGCAGTCCTGCTACCTTATGTCTGTTGCCAGTATGCTGTGCGAACTGACGACAGACGTAATATTTGCACAGAACTGACATTATGTAGTCTGGAACAGAGATATGGACTGCTTAAGTCAAGTGAGCTGACACATTATTCACCACATTATTTTCTGCATTTGTTGGACTCTAGTTTCAACTGCTTGTTCTAATAATGTGGATTGTTACTTTGTTACTAAAAACTAATTAATGTCATGCAGAATGCCTCAACCCATACAAGGAAAGAAGCAAAGAATTTGGGAACTAGTTTTTATCCTCCTGTTATAAAGTCTGTCTTTCACACCTATGTAATTGAAAAGTCAAAGCAAAGTGGCCAACACAATAAACATCAATGCTAAATATGTTTGCATTTTATGTATACTATTTTTATTATTATTATTATTATTATTATTAATAATGTATACTAACAGGAGTCTAACTAATTATATACTAATTCTTTCACCTCAAAGACTTCAGAGGGATGACGGATCTGTCCCTCATAGGTTGTGCTGTATCCATGAAGTTCCTCTGTCACCTATTGAAAAAATAAGACAAAATGTCACAGGAACATATAAATATACCCGCCTTCATTATTTTATACAAAGTCATGCAGAATAAACATGTATGAATGAATAATTATTATTATGCAAGGGTTTTTTGAGTCTTCCCTATTTCATAGGGGAAATTATGCCTTTCTGAGCTCTCACAAATTAGTAGGGATTGCTGTGTAGTTCCATCCTATTTTTAATCTTACAAGAATACTGCATTTTGTGTCTATGTTCACAAAGGCATCTTGCTGTGCTTCCTCTGCTTTTCATTATGATTTTTTTCTTTACATATCCTAATACATTAAAACGTATCTTAAAAGTATATTATGATATGATATTTAAGGTGTTGCCTTGTGGGAAGCAACAATAAAGCTTGATGTTAAATGCATTTTCATACTGAGACTACATAAGACAGATATTCAATTCTAGGATCAACTTCAGGACCAGGGACTCAGCCTATGTGAATTTTAAATAAATGGATAGCTGTCCCAAACTATGAAGCTAGACGAAACTCACCTCCAACTTTTATCAGGATACATTTCCCTGAATTCAGTTTGTGAATACACTTAGAACACAATGAGAGAAAGAAACATGTAATGAAGGTTGATATAGTAAGTTCATAGAGCAGTCAAGGGAAAGTCCAGCCCACAGTGATATAGAATGCACAAGTGCTGAACTACAGACACAGACATAATTCTAAAGAATAAACTCTCAGGATTAATGCTGTTTTCTTTGTATATTTCTCAGATTTACATAATATATAAAAAATATGGATGAACAGTCCACTACTTTTATTTTGCGCCAGTTTTCTACTCACGCGTTTAATAGTAATTTCTTGTCTATCACCAAGCAGCTTAACACTTTTGTCTACAACTGAAAGTCCAACAAGAGAACCGGGATCAGTAACATTGACAGTGAGAGAAATTTTATCATATGGTCTTGTTTGCAATTTGCTCCACGACACAGAGATCTAGAAACATAGAAATGAGCTTAGATATAACATTACTACATATACGAGGTTTACACATTGTAAAGTTAATCATAACAATAGAATGTAAAGATGCTGGATAAGAAAATACAGTAATCAGATACTTAAAAGTTTATTAAAATATATTACCTTGTTTTTAAAGATGGGCTGGATAGAAAGACTTATCTCATCATTAATAAGAGTGCCATTATCTGAAATATGATATACAATTAAACATGCCTCTGGTGTCCATGAGATTTCAGGGTTCAATGTTATTGTCATAGAGTCTTCCTTTCCTACTGACACAATTTGTCCTCTTGACATAACCTGTATTGTCAAAATGGTAGAGAAATTTAAACAGTTGGTAACATATTTATCAGAGAACAGCATTTCTATGCAGGGATTCATATTATTTTTTATTATCATTATCGTATATTCATGGATTTACAAAAGCTTTTAGTGTTTTCAACTATCACAAAGATTATTTAAAGTATACATAGTTAAAAAATATGTCATGTCACAAATATGATAAATTACAAGCAAAACCATGTTGTTAATTCTAATGTTCATTTCAGAATTTGAAAAGCAAAACTATATGCTGTAGTATTGCGGTAATATGAGGATTAAAAAAAAGAAGATACAATTCACTTCACTTTACCTCTTCTGAAAATAAAAATTCAATTTAAATTGAATTCAATGTAAATCTCAAATTTAAATCCCAAACAGCTTAATCAGTAAATTCCCTAAGACAGTTATATTTCCAGTTGATCTACTTCCAGTTTATCGTCTTAAATTTGATATTCACTTCACTGTCTCACTTTAGTGAATAATCCTGAGTAAAGCGGCCCTGTCAGCAAAATTAATTACTGGCAGTGACTAATTCTGGTGCATAAACGATGAAGACCAGTACTTAATGATGCAAGGTGATCTCACAACGCTACAGAGGAAAGACTGGATAGAAGGTGTGGGAAAAGTTTCCTTGACAAAGGAAGTGGAGTTTGGCTTAAGCACCACCCCCTGTCAAGATTGTCAAGTGTAAATAAAATATATACGACAAAGTAGTCCATAATTTGTCTTGTATTTTTTTATATATATAATTTTTTAGTTAGAATTTTACAAATACAAGCATGTATAAGACACGTGAGTATGAATTACAAACATAGAATAAAAGTAAATAACTAGAATTTAATCCAGAAGGATGATGGAACCATAGTACAACATGGCAGGATTGCAAGCCATAAAGGTTTAATTGCTTGAGAGCCAATCAATATTTCCAATCAATATAGCTCACTATCTACCTGTAAATAGAAGTCAATATATGCAAAACAAAACTTATTATCTTAACACTGTTGTACCTGGGACCTGCGAGTCCCATACTGAACTTCCTCTCTGTTATTTGACCTGACAAAAAAAATCTCTCAATAAAAACAGATTTGCAAAAAAAAAAAAGAAGAGATAGCCTTTCGGAGAGTCATACAGAGATGAAAGAAAGAAAAGGAAGCTGGGAGTAGTAAAACTGTGCACTGTTAAGGCAGTAAAATGGTCCTTAACACTTTATAATAAAGTGTAGTAAAGATAGCAGGGCTTGGGCTATGGGTTTTGAAGCAGCCTAAGGGACCTTGCAATTCCTCAACAGTGACCACTAGAGATAAAACATGGACTTCTATGGGTAAAGTAGGGGTGCTGAAGGCCTTCCGAGAATTTGTTGTAAATTTGCTAGGTTTAGAGGTTAGAGGAGAGTCATCATAAAGAGATGCCTATGATATCATTATATTTGTGTTTTATATTTTACAAGAGAAATAGATGAGAAAGGAAGACAGGAAGATACATAGATTCTGAAAGAGTAGGAGAAAATAAAAATTTAGTACGTTTGGAGTGACAGAGCCACTTTAAGTATAGTAATCAAGTTGACAAAAATTGACAAGGTCAGAACATAAACCAAGGTTCTTTTTCGGTTACCAAGTTACCAAAAAGGGGCATAAAGAAATAGAATAAAACATGACAGGGCCATTTTAAGGGTCTTATGTTGCCATGTAAAACTCATCCCATCTAAATTCTGTATTTACAGAGATTAAAAATAAATAAATAAACATACAAAATGAGAGCTTTCATGGTGGCTGATGGGTAATGTCCTTAAAGGGGAGACAAGATCATTTGTAAACACATTGGAGCTTAGTTATGTACTACCAATGCTGATGTCTATTTTTCTTGAGTTCAGGAATTTAAACCTAGAATATTGGAACTCAGGAGAGGATGGGAACTTTTTCATTATATTGGTACATGAAACCCAGAACAGTTGCATGGCATCAGAGCAGGAAGAAGAGGTCAGGAGCATACTATACCATATTATGTTGAATCTGAGGGTAATTAAATACTCGTAGCATTTCAAACAAAAGCAGGTCTGTCTAAACTGCAGTTTCTAATGACAGTCTGAACATCAACATTTTGAGAGCTTTATCTGCTGGATTTAGTATTCCTTAAATATATTTTCTGTTTTTTTCAAATAACTTCATAGGTGACACAGGTAAGATTTTTTTTCGAGTTTGGCTATGTTGATCTTAAATTTGAAATTAATTTTGAATTAGTGAATAATCTTGTTTGTCAGAATCCATTCGATTGTTTAGGTCTACATAGCCTTGTATATTCAAAATTGTGAAATTAGTAAATCTTTCTTTGATAGTTTATCCTTTCTGTAAGTAACCTTATAAAAATGTCTCAATCAATAAATAATTTGATTGATTAATTAATGGCTAGCTTGTTGCATGCCAAAAACATTAGTGGTTGGAATGTAATGTTATCTAGTCTTAATTCTCTTTTAACACACAAAGTAAAAATACCAAAACATAAGTGATTCAGTTGCATCATGGACAACTAAATATATTAATTATGGCTGAGCCATTTTGGTTGCACACAGCCGATGGCTGAGCCATTTTAGTTGCTTCAGGATTCAGTGTTAACTGTTTGCTCAATAACAACACCAGCAGGCAATAATGATACCAGCAGGCAAATAGTTTAACCCCCCTTGTGTGACATGTTATAATTCCCTTTTATTCCAGAAGTTTGGTCCTTAAGGGGTTAAAACCGCCAGTGACTGCTCACTGCTATGGTCACAATACAACACAACTGCAAGTCTTTTATTATAGTTAACAGCCATTACTGTTTAGTAGGCCTACCCCCACTAATGGCATGGCGAGTGAGAACAAGGGGGAGGTATAAGACCTAGAAAGTGCAAACGGTGCACATTAAAAAAATTATAAAAAATTCTAATTGAGGGCCATCAAATGGAGGTTGTTTTCCTGAGCACGGAGCCCAGGATCTGTCTGTCACATTTTACTATTGGAGTCTGAAGGATCTCAGTTGGAACAGTCCAGGATTTTGCCTAGCACATTTCTAAAGTGGAGCCCAGCAACATAAGGTTAGAACAGAGGAACACTCCTTTTCTCTATTTGTACAGAGACTGCTAGGATTCCCTAATCATTCACCATGGGTGATATCAACTTCAATTGTATCCTTGGAAATTTCCCATTGCAGCAGGCTTATTTTTTAATGTGATTTTTTTTCATGTCAATTGTTCTCTCGTTTTTGGGATATTTTTAACTGCATATTTTTCTGGAACTACATTACCTACTCTACAGTGGAACATTTACAAGTGACACTAGTCATTTATGAGTTTGTTTGGGGTACTATCCTGGAGAAATTGTATTTGGATATATAGGACTTTTGATTGATTATACTTGTTTTCTGTATACTATTTGACTTACTATATTCTAGTCTCATAGGAATGTTGACAGGATGTATATATTTTGATTTTATATGTTGTAGCACTTTATGAATTTCTTATGCACTTGGAATTTGGCACTCTGCACTTTAATATAGGTTATGCACTTTCATCCTTAGGGTACATAGTTATATATGTTTGATTATTCGCATGATCAGTTATATTTACTTGTAGACTTGACTGATGGTGGCAATGTTATGTGAATAAATGTATAAACTTTTTCTTTTCATATCAAGTCTTTTCATAAATAAAGTGTCTAAAAAAGTAAATAATTCAGCAAACATTGTGCAGATCAATAAGTACATACTGATAAGATAATGTAGCCAATTGAAAAACTACTCACAAAAGTGGCAGAAGTGCCACTGATAACTGTCACACCCAGGGTAGATCAGGTCCTTTGAGAGCGATGGATCCCTAAGTTCATCTATCACATCCATAGACCTGTAGCCAACCGCCAGATCCAGAGACCAAATACTTTATTAAACTTATATTGTGGAAAAGAGTGGAGCACTTACCGGTAAGTGATTAAAACTGTGAAAATAAAGTGCTAAACATACAATGATTTGTGATTTTAGTAGCTCCAACAATTCAAAGTTTAAAAGTGCTATTTCAGGCACTTAGATTTGGTGAGTAGTTTTCCAATTACAATTTTATCTTATCAATATGTATTAATTGATCTACACAATGTTTTTTTTTTATAATTTACTTTTATAGACCCATTATAAATGAAAAATATTACATTGGAGACATGAGTATTTTTATATTTTTTCATTGTGCACCTTTTGCACTTTATGTTTATCATTATCTTTTTTTATTATTTTGTGATTTGATGGTTATTGTTACATATGCTGAGAAGAGATATGTATCCATTAAGTTCTGTCTTTTTCACATCTGGTTTTGCTGTTGATCTAAAAGAAGATGAAAAAACCCAGTTTGAAGCTCATTCCAATTTTGCAACAAACTAGGAAAAAAATCCTTCTTGACCCAGAATGGCATTCAAATCTCTCCTTGGATCAAGAAGCTGTTATCCCACATATTAAGAATTGTATTAATCCAGTTACTGTTTAAATATATGTACAGGCTCTGATAAAATCACCTTTTTAGGCAGAGAGTTCCACATTCTTACTGTAAAAAAAAACAAAATTTTCTTTTGCCTTATACTAAATCTTTTTGTCTAAATTAGTGACCTTATGTCCAATGTATAGTCCTGTTTATGAATAGATTTCCAGATAATGGTTTGTGTTGTCGCTCCACCCCTGACTATATTTGTATAATGCTATCACTTCTAAAGTGCCATTTTTCTAAGCTAAACAGATTTAAATTTGTCAACTTTTCTTTATTACTAGTATATTCTATTACTTTTATTAATTTTCTAGTCCACCTCTGCACATTTTGTTTAGAACAGGTGTCCAAAATTGCACAGCATATTCAAGGTGTGGCCTTACCATTGATTAATAAAGTGCCTAAATTATATATTCATCCTGAGAATGAATGCCCCTTTTTATAAATGACGATTCTTTGTGCTGCATACTTTTGCACAGTCCTTTGAAATAACATCATACTACATTTAGATTATTTTTGCCTGATAAGTGCTGTTTGATATATTATTTTCACAATATATTGCACTTATCACAGCTGGGTTGTTATTGTTTTATAATTTGCACCATTAAAAGCATGTAATAAAATTATTTAGATACATATTTGCATATTAGAAGTATCTCTGCACCATTTATCCCCTTGTTGATTTTATATTCTTTGCAGAGATATAAAACTTACCTTGTACTAGATTGGCCATAATATTAACTTTTTTTAAAAGTCTATTTGTTTTTTTAATGTGGTGGCTGGCTAGCAAGTGCTGGCTACATCATGAAGATGTCCTGTTCAGTCGAATTTAGTTTTCATTAAATAATTTTTGCCAAACCGAGCTGGCACACTGGTTTGGTCCTGGCCAAAATTTTACATTTACTAAATTTTGTTCTAAAGAATGAAAACATCTTGCAGTGCACAAGTCTAGTAACTCCAATTAAAGAAGAACACAGTAAAATAACAAATTAACAGTATTCATTTGCATTATTGTTATATTTTATCAATAATAATGCTTGCAGATTTGGAAAGTAAATGCTTAGTTGAGTGTGGACTAAAGGAAAAAGTATGTTAGACTTATATAAGATGTTATAAATGACATTTTACAAACTGATGCATTCATTTATAAATGTAAATTAAAAAAAAAATTATACAATTACCATATAATGTATGTCCTTTAAGGGTACATTGCTGTTTACCGTTAAGTTAAATGGGCTTCCAACCTGTAGTAATAAAGGAAAAAAATGTTTTTTGTTTTTTTTTCACATGTGCAAATATATATTTGTGGTTGGGACAACAGGCTGATAATGTTGTAGGTACGAACAGGGAATAGTCAGTTGTGATGTGCCAGAAACTGATTTGAAGCTAAGCCTTGAAAAGAGGGCTCACCTAGGTAAGCTTTATTATGTAATTTAAGGTAGAGTAGGGAGGGAACATTGTCCCATCTAAAGTTGTCCTGACCAACTAGATAGATGAATGTGGTGGTTAAAGGACCACTATAGGCACCCAGACCACTTCAGCTTAATGAGGTGGTCTGGGTACCTGGTCCATCTAGGGTTAACCCTTTTTTCTATAAACATAGCAGTTTCAGAGAAACTGCTATGTTTATGTTAGGGTTAATCAAGCCTCTAGTGGCTGTCTCATTGACAGCCGCTAGAGGGCCTCCGCGTTTCTCACTGTGAAAATCACAGTGAGAAGACTCCAGCGTCCATAGGAAAGTATCATGAATGCTTTCCTATGGACTGGCTGAATGCACGCATGGCTCCTGCCATGCATCCGCATTCAGCTGAAGAGGAGGAGAAGAGGGAGGAGAGCTCCCCGCCCGGCGCTGGAAAAAGAGGTACGTTTAACCCCTTCCTCTCCATCCAGCCCGGCCAGAAGGGGAACCCTGAGGGTGGGGGCATACACAACCCAACCCACAAAGGACAGATCACCGATAAGTACCTACTCTTAATCACTAACCTAACCCCAGGAGCATTGGCCTATGTGTTGGTTTGGGAGAAGAACCTGGGACCTTTAGAAGACCCGACAGACTGGCAAGACATTTGGGAGGCCACCGCATCCATATCCATCTGTGTAAACCACAAGGAACAGGCCTACAAAACCCTACTAAGATTGTATCTAACACCCACACGTCTATATCACATGGGCAGTTCTGTCTCAGACCTATGCTGGAAACAATGTGGGAACGGGGTACATACATACACCTATAGTGGCATTGCCCCAAGTTGGCACCACTATGGACGGAGGTCGCAAACCTGATCTCCAATCTACTCCAAGTGACCATCCCCCTAGATCCCTGGATCTGGCTCCTCTCGAAACCCAGAATAACCCTTTAAGCATTCGGACACAATATCAGGCCCCACAGGGAGGGTGGGGGGACAAGAGGGGACCGGAGACCCACTGCCTGGGGTGGGGGGGGAGGGGCGAGCCCCCCTCCACCCTCCATCACCTGGGACTTTTGCAACCCACTGTTAGGGACCAGGAACCAGACAGAGACAGAACTAGATGCAAAAACACCTTTATTAATAAATAGAAAATAAAGTAATAACCAAAAGCAAACTCCAGGAGGCAAGCAGGGGTCAGGCACCAAAGCAGGTAGTCAGACGAGCCAGGATCAAGAGAACAGAGAGCAGCGAAGTCAGGAACAAGGCCAGAGTCAGGAACCAGGAACAAACAGGAGAGCAGCAAAGTCAGGAACAAGGCCAGAGTCAGGAACCAGGAACAAATAAGAACTCACAGGAACAAGGAGACTTCTGGGGAACAGGAAACCACGCAAGGGCAAGGAGGTACTGGGATTTGCTGCTTAAATAGGCTGCCTGATTAGCAGCAGGGCTGGTTACTACTATCAGGTGAGTAACCGCAGCAACATACTGAAGGAGCTGATCGTTAATCTCAGCTGAAAACTCAGACACAGAAAAAGGAAGGGTTGCTGTTTAAAACAGCAAAGAAACCCTGACACCCACGCACTCTGCCCCACGGCTAAGTTGGGACCACCACGGTGGTAGGCATGGGGAAGCCCGAGCACCTACCGCAGGTTTTGGCAACAACACCACAGTCCCTGGTCCAGGTCACGGCCATAGGTCCACAAAGGAGGCTGGACTGGCGACCCATTTATAAACCCAACACAAAAGACCTCTCCCTGGCCCGTCCACACGATTCACAGGAGGCTGACCTTCACCATACCCACACACACAACTAAGACCCCAAACTGGATCTCCCAGGGTGACTAGTCGGACCACGACTAAACCCCCGAGACCAATGGTTACAATGGTTTATATTTTTAGTTATGTATTTGTATAATTTTTTTTATTATGTGTTGTCTATATGAAATGTTTTGACTGACAATAACCTGAAAACAGCAAAACAATCACACAACCTCACCACAAGATGGAAACCCCACACGCAGACCACCAAATACAGCCCACAAGCTACTGAAATGTATCAATCTACTGTATAACCACGGTAACCTGACAACAAACCATGTACTTGACTAACAACAGATCCAGTTGAATGTTATAAATGATCTTCCTAACACCAGTTTTCTTTCTGTAATGCTATTTTTTGACTATGAAAACTTAATAAACACAGAATGTAAAAATAAATTAAAAAAAAGAGTTCAAGAGATCAAGCCAAATTCATATTAAATTGTATCCAAATTATTTTGACCCACAAGCACTTTCTCCAAAATCATGGCACTAAAAATAGGCACGAGATTCTCTCCCAGTTACACAGAGACGTTTTTTTTTCCCCTAGTTTGTTGCAAAACTGGAAGTGCTTCAAACTGTTTTTTTTTTTTGCCTTCTTTTGGATTAACAGCAAAAAAACATGTGTAAGGAAGGTTGAACTTGATGGACGCAAGTCTCTTTTCAGCTATGTAACGCAGGGCAAAAGGGGCAGCTTCCCCAGACCACTTATTCTTAGGAGGCCCAAAGCAGCTGCCCCTTGAGCCCACAAATGCAACATCGTGGTGCTGCCCCGGCCTGCTACTACCGGCGTGTGACAGGATCATGGGGGTTAATGTGACAATATAAATATCCAATGCTTTCGTCAGGATGATACAGAACTGAAACGTTGATCCACTAGGGAATTTGCTAAGTAAAAGCTAAGTTTTTTTTCACCTTACTACAAAGTCCTCTGAGTGCTATCTGTTCATAGACTGTTGTAATTTTGCTAACAAGCACCGGGCTCATATTATCCTTATTACGGAAGTGCAAGCATTGGATATATATATATATATATATATGGAGCCTGGAGTTGTGGGAGGGGCTAGTGCTGATATAAATACTCACCATTGGCACTAGACTCCTCCTAGGCATTGTTCCGTTCTGAGTGTGATGTCACTTCCGGGTAAAAGAGTGAGTGAGGAGACACGAGATCAGCAGCAGTAGAAGCATAACTACCTGACCACACTAATAATATTTCCGCAGTACAGTGAGTCGAACACCTGAACATTTGGTGGCCTTCGCTTCTAGAGCTGAGCGAACCTGTACTGAGAAATTCAGGTTTTTACAGAACATTACGTTTTTTGGACCCCGGACCTGAACACGGACATATTACTGTATGTTCGGGTTGGAGTTCGGAGTTTAGCGATTTAATTATGCATTTTGAAAGGCTGCAGGGCAGCCAATCAACAAGCGTTTGACTCGTGTGCCCTTAGAAGCCATCACAGCCATGCCTACTAATGGCCAATGATGATTGGCCAGTGCAGCAGGTGACCCAGCCTCTATAGAAGCTGGTCACTTAGTATTAGTAAATTATGCCCCTACTCGCTATACCGCGAGTAGGGGCATGTCTACTCACTATACCGCGAGTAGGCTGCTCACTGTTAAAAAAAAAATATATACCCCCGTCCTGAGCCCCCACCCGCGACTCGTAAGTGGGGGCTTTTAAACTAAAGGGGGGGCCTGAGCGGTGGGTGGGGGCTCTAAATACCAATAAGGGGGGGACCTACTGTCCTTCCCCCCCGGCCCCCACCCCTGTGCAGCGGGTGGGGGCCATAAATAAAAATCCCCCCCCCCAGGTGACTAGGAGTCCCCAAACCCCTAGTCACCCCCTTCACCCCAAAACAATTAACCCTACCTACCCCCTCATCCTAAAAATAATGAGGGGGGACCCTTGTCTAAATACCTGTAAAAAAAATAGACTTACCATTTGATGTCTTCTTTCTTCTAAAATCTTTGAACTTTCCCACGCTGTGTAAAATGACACAGAGCACTCTGATTGGTTAGCTTGAAATCCAGCCAATCAGAGTGCTCTGTGTCATTTTACACAGCGTGGGAAAGTTCTTTGGACAGTAGGTCCCCCCCTTATTGTTATTTAGAGCCCCCACCCACCGCTCCGGAGTGGGGGCCGCGGGGAGGACCTTAGGTCCCCCACTTATTGTTATTTAGGGCCCCCACCCACCACACAGGGGTGGGGGCTGGGGGGGAGGACATTAGGTCTCCCCCTTATTGTTATTTAGGGCCCCCACCTGCCGCGCAGGGGTAGGGGCCGGGGGAGGACATTAGGTCCCCCCCAATTTTTATTTATGGCCCCCACCCACCGCACAGGGATGGGAGCCGGAGGGAGGACATTAGGTCCCCCCCAATTTTTTATTTATGGCCCCCACCCACCACTCAGGGGTGGGGGTGGGAGGGGAGGACAGTAGGTCCCCCCTTATTGTTATTTAGGGCCCCCACCCACCACACAGGAGTGGGGGCCGGGGAGGAGAACATTAGGTCCCCCCAATTTTTATTTATGGCCCCCACCCACCACTCAGGGGCGGGGGACGGGGGGGAGGACATTAGGTCCCCCCCCCAATTTTTATTTATGGCCCCCACCCACCACTCAGGAGTGGGGGCCAGGGGGAGGACATTAGGTCCCCCCATTTTTTATTTATGGCCCCCACCCACATTCTTATTTAGGGCCCCCACCTGTCGCACAGGGGTGGGGAGCAATAGGTTTTTGGGGGGTTTTTTTACAGTGAGAAGCCACTGGCTGCTCACTGTTTACTAGACACGCCCCTACTCACGGTATAATGAGTAGGGGCTGAATTTACTAATACTAAGTAATCTTTACTTAATATTAGTAAATGTGGCTGAAAGACCAATTTAGGTGGCCAATTTAGGTCTTTCAACCTTTTTGTAGATAGCTCCCTAATACCGTGGGAATTAGAGAGTTATCTACTAAGCGGCTGCTTATTTTATGTTATTTTTAAGTGATTTCCCTATCCACATTTGTTTGCAGGGCACTTCTCCTACTCTTACCCCCATTTTACTTCCTTTTGCAGACCTCTAGCCCTTTCCAGGAGTTTCTTAGAGCTATTTTTGTGGCCAAAAGTTTGGGTCCCCATTGACTTCAATGGAGTTCAGGTTCGGGGTCAAGTTTGAGCCTGAACCCAGACTTTTTTTCAAAGTTCGGCCGAACCCGCCGGACCTGAACATCCAGGTGTCCGCTCAACTCAATTCGCTACCTTTTGCCACCTCAATTTACATTTGTCCTACAATACAATTAAACTTTATCTAGCAGGGTTACAACACCACATGTTAACCCTGTTTCCAAACAAACAGACCTTCATATCCTCCTACCAAATCAAGACCTTATTAAAAGGAATCCAGAGGTGCAGTACAACACAAGCACCACTATTAATGGGAGTTTGTTCAGTTCACTGTCAGACCTTTTGGATAATTCTCCATTTGAACACAAAACCAATCAGAACTTAAAAGTCGCAATATATTTAGCATTTTACGGGTTCCTTAGGCCCAGAGAATTCACTACCATACATACTACTGATTTAAGGTCCTGTATTATGTTTGGCCATATAATCAAACAAGAAGACCACTATCTACTCTCACTATTACATACCAAGACAAGTCAACCTGTCCAAACTATCACAATTCCCTATTACCCACATTTAATAGATGGTGTCCCGTAAAGACATTAGATACCTATATGAATAACTTACAGGCACCAACAAATCACCCGTTACTCACCTTACAAGGCACCATCCTCACTACAAGCAAATTCATACTATATGTTAGAATCATGTTGATGAGATTAGGCCTTAACCCCTCACAATACTCTGGACATTCATTTGGGATCAGAGAAGCCTCAGCAGCCTCCTACGAGAACATGCCTACTCATATTATCAAATCATTGGGGCACGGAAATCTATAGCATACTGTAGGTACATTCAGGGCCGGACTGGGGATTCCAAAGCAGCCCTGGAAAAAAAATCTATGCCAGCCTCATAAGTCATTGTGCCATATATTGTCGCATGTAATATGTAAGGCTATGTCTTGCCACCCTAGATGATTGACATATATATATATATATATATATACTTTATCCAATATAAAATATTGGTCCTTTCAGAGTAAAATTTTTAATTATACAATAAGCATACTCACATGCAGACACAGACAATCTCACTGACACAAGCTGATTGACACACAGCCTCATAGACAAACAATCTCACTGATATACATAAGGTCACTGACATAAAAACACAAGCCCACTCACTAGCAGGCGCGCACACACACACATAGCTTAATGTAGTGGCTCTGGTATCTATAGCCTGTTCCTGCAGGCTTTTCAATGTAAACACTGACCTTTTAGAGAAAAGGCAGTGTTTACATTGCTTCCTAGTGACAGACACTCAGACGGTCACTAGAGGTGCTTCCTTGGTCAGTGCGGATTGGCTGAGATCATCAAGCTTGATGATCTAAGCCATAGAGGCAGGGCCAGTCGAGGGGAGACCAGCACGACGTGGGGAAAAAAAAAGGTGAATAAAAACATACATACACATACACATACCATGACAGACACACACCATGACACAGACAGACCATGACACAGACACACACACCGTGACACAGACAGAAACACACACACACACTGTGACACAGACAGGCACACCATGACACAGACAGACACACACACACACCATGACACAGACACACACATACCATGACAGACACACACCTTAAAAAAGACACACACACCTTGACACACACACCATAACACAGACAGACCGTGACACAGACACACACACATGACACAGACAGACACACACACCATGACACACAGACACACACACACCACAACACAGAGAGACTGTGACACAGACAGACACACATTACATGACACAGACAGACACACACACCATGACATACAGACACACACACACCATGACAAACACACACACACACCATGACACAGACAGACCGTGACACAGACAGACACACATTACATGACACACACACCATGACACAGACACACATCGCATGACACAGACACACACACACCATGACACAGACAGAGACACACACATACACTCACACATACACACACACATACCATGACACAGACAGACCATGACACAGACACACACACCGTGACACAGACAGAAACACACACACACCGTGACACAGACAGGCACACCATGACACAGACAGACACACACCATGACACAGACACACACATACCATGACAGACACACACCTTAAAAAAGACACACACACCTTGACACACACACCATAACACAGACAGACCGTGACACAGACACACACACGACACAGACAGACACATACACCATGACACACAGACACACACACACCACGACACAGAGAGACTGTGACACAGACAGACACACATTACATGACACAGACAGACACACACACCATGACAAACACACACACACACACACCATGACACAGACAGACTGTGACACAGACAGACACACATTACATGACACACACACCATGACACAGACACACATCGCATTACACAGACACACACACACCATGACACAGATAGAGACACAGACACACATACACTCACACTGACACACAATTTCTACCTGTGGGGAGCTCTGATGGCGGCCGCAGAGGGAGCTCTTTAGGCGGCCGCAGGGGATGATGGCTGTTCTGTCTCTGCTCCCCCTCCACAGGGCACCACTTAATGAGACCGGGGCCGGAGTATGACGTCATATTCGGCCCGGTCTCATTAAGCAGTGCGCTGGGGAGGGGGAGCAGAGACAGAACAGCCAGCCCCCTCCTGTGGCCGCCTAGAGATCTCCCTCTGCGGCTGCAGGTGAGCCAGCTGCCTGCCCGGCCCCAGGTCCCGACGGCCCACCGGGAAATTTCCCGGTATCCCTGTGGGCCAGTCCGGTCCTGGGTACATTCCACAACCTGAGAAAGCAATTAGACAGGCATTCCAACACTTGGTATTATGATATTATGTTGTAATAAGTTATTGTTGATTGAATAAAAAATGTTGGCATACATCTTTTGCCCACTTTATTTACAGGTCTACCAATACGTCTACCAAATACGTTTCGGCACACCTCAACCGAATTATATATACCCCTACTGGTATGATAAGGTATCAATACACATACGGCTTTATTGTCCTGAGCACAAATGTAAAGGCGGCGCCTGGAGTTGTGGGAGGGGCTAGTGTTGATATAAATACTCACCATCGGCACTAGACTCCTCCTAGGCAGTATTCCGTTCTGAGTCCCTCCCACCACTCCACCTTTTAAATTATTATTTCATTTAATTACCTTTCTTGGTGGGCCCACTTTATTTACAGGTTTACCAATATGTAGGTTTCGGCACATCTCAACCAAATGATATATACCCCTACTGGTATGATAAGGTATCAATACACATATGAGATATATATATATATATATATTCACGCACACTCAATCTTTCACTAAACAACAAACAACTTCAACAATTCATAGTTGTTTTTTTTATATCAATACCTAACCTAGGCAAAAATAATCCCTGTCAGTAAATGCACAATAGTGAATTTTGATACAGTAAATCTTGTTTAAAGCCTTATATAATAATAGAAATAAATATATTTCAAATTGTACAACATTAGGTGTTACCTTTATATCTTGATTTGGTTTTTTTATCTGCATATAAGTCTTGTCTGGTGACCAAAAAGTATTGCGTATGACAAGTTCATTTACGCTATCCACATATTCAGCCTGTAATATATATCTTGATTAGTGAAGCACAATATCATATTCACCAATACACATGAATATTCACCTAACCTATTTGTTGAATATTTACATTTGATTACATATTGATAACAGCAAAATAAATTAAAGACAGTTGAACAAAATGTATGGTTCACTCATGCTGGTCAAATGATGTGTTTGTCAAAGATACCTTACAAGAAGAACAAAAACGTGTTTGATAAATGTAGTTCTAAAAATGAAAGAACCTTGGCACAGGATAAATGTTTTGACCTCGGGCAGGATTTTTCACAAAATCACAAACTATCAGGAACTCAGAGGTGGACTGGCACCAGGGATGTATTTACCACAAGGCAAACAAGGCATTTGCCTAGGATGGCACTTTCAGGGGTGGGGGGTGGGGGGAGGGGCACTAAAAAATGCCACCCCAAGCTCCCAGACAAATGCCTTGTTTGCCTCGTGTTCTGGGGCTGTCCACCTTACTGTGAGTGAGTGAGTGAGTGAGTGAGTGAAAGTGTGTGTGTGTCTTTCAGTGAGAATGGGTGTGCCAATGTGTATATGTCATTTTATGTTTATCTGAGAGTGTGTACCTGTCAGTGAGTGGGTGTGTCAGTGTGTGTCTGTCAGTGAATGTGTGTGTTGGTTAAACAGTGTGTGCCAACAGTGTGTGTGCCAATGACTGTGTATCGGTCAGTGAGTGTATATCACTGCATGTATCAATGAGGGCATGTGTCTGTCAGTCAAAAAAAGTGACCTTTAACAAATTGGGGGGGCAATTTAGATTTTGGGGGTGCATGAATTTAGTCAGGCCTATGGCAGCACAAATCCAAAATACACTACTGACTGGCACAAGTGGCAAGAGAAGCAATATCCCCAAGTTACAAGCATACAAGAGTGTTGTGCAGCTTTACACTACTATCTCCTGCTGATTAAATACAGAGGAAGCTGTGCTGGGTATTAGCAGCAATTGTGTGATGCAAGACCTTCTGTGCCAGAATTAAACTGTTTAACCATAGAAACAATCTTTTTTATATTTTTATAAGTAATCATATGCTAACATAGTTATATGTTTCTAACCAGATATAAATAAATGAATTTGACAAAAACTTTTGGTGAAGTATAACAAAGCTATGTTTTACCAGCACAGATAAAACAGTTCTATAGGGCATACAAATCACCTTAATAAATGAAATGTTTCAACATTTGGCCAGTCTCTGCCAATAAAGGGACACTATAGTCACCAAAACAACTTTAGCTTAATTAAACAGTTTTGGTGTATAGATCATGGCCCTGCAGTCTCAGTGCTCAATTTTTTGCCATTTAGGAGTTAAATCACTTTGTTTATGAACGCTAGTCAAACCTCCCTGCATGTGACTTGCACAGTCTACCATAAACACTTCCTGTAAAGAGCCATCTGATGTTTATCCTTGCTTTATTGCAAGTTCTGTTTAATTTAGATTTTCTTATCCCCTGCTATGTTAATTGATTGCTAGACCCTGAGCAAGAGACAACATTTTTAAGGTAAATTACATCTGATTGAAAGTGAAACCAATTTTTTTTTCATATGCAGGCTGTGTTAGTCAGAGCCAGGGAAGGTGTGGCAAGTGCTTTATAAACAGAAACAAAATGATTTAACTCCCAAATGGTATTGTATTGAGCAGTGAAACCTGTGAGGCATGATCTACACACCAAAACTGCTTCACTAAGCTAAAGTTGTTTAGGTGACTACAGAGTTCTTTGAAATTTTTTCAATGGATTCTGAGTAAACATGTCAAAATTTTCAGTATTTCATAACAACACACACATATTTGCATGAGTTAATTCATTATTTAATCTTACAGTGGGCACAAAATTAGTGATTAATGAAATATATTATATATGAGATGTATCATATAAAGTAGCAGACACACACTGAATAATTATGTATATATTGGCATATCCAGTAGAGGTGCTGAAGCAAGCATGTCAATCTCAAAGTCTGGATCGGGCCACATAAACAAGATTTAAGTTTATGTGGGCCGCAAAAAAAAAATACCGTCCATTTTCATAGAAATATAGGTTTATTTTTAAAAGTACAGTATTAAACCCCCCCCCGCAGCACCCCCTCTACAAACCACAGCACCCCCTCTACTAAATCCCAGCCCCCTCTACTAAACCACAGCACCCCCCTCTAACACCCTGTGACAAATCTGATCCTCCTGCTTACACACACACACCTATTCACTGACAGACACACACAAATACAGACACACTGACATACACACACACGTAATCACAGACAGACAGACACATACTCACAGACACATACTCACTGACACACACATACTTGCTGACACACACACACACACTCCCTGACAGACACACACACACACACATACTCACAGAGACACACACACACATACTCACAGACACACACACACTGACAGACACACACACACTGACAGACACACACACTCACTGACAGACAGACAGGCACACACATACTCACTGACAGACACACACATACTGACACACACATACTGACACACAGACACACACATACTAACAGACAGACAGACACACATACTCACTGACAGAGACACACACCTACTCACAGACAGACAGACACACACACACATACTCAGACAGACACATGCATACAGACACTGACAGACACAGACAGACACACATACTCACTGACAGAGACACACACACTCACAGACAGACACACACACTCAGACAGACACATGCATGCAGACACTGACAGACACACACACATACTCACTATCAGACACACACACTCATTGACAGACACATACATACAGACACACACACACACATACTCACTGACAGACACACACATACTTGCTGACAGACACACACACACACTCCCTGACAGACACACACACACACACACACAGACACACACATACTCACAGAGACACACACACATACTCACAAACAGACACACACACACTGACAGACACACACACTCACTGGCAGACATACACATACTCACTGACAGACACACACATACTCACTGACAGACACACACATACTGACACACAGACACACACATACTAACAGACAGATAGACACACATACTCACTGACAGAGACACACACATACTCACAGACAGACAGACACACACACACACTCAGACAGACACATGCATACAGACACTGACAGACACACACTCATTGACAGACACATACATACAGACACACACAAATACTCACTGACAGACACACACACTGACAGACACACACACACATACTCACTGACAGACACATACATCAGACACACACACACACATATTCACCAACAGACACACACATACTCACTAACAGACACACACACACATTATTTTCTTTATTGCTCCTTACCTTATGGAGGTCCTTCCTGCTCCTCACTGCTCCCTCGCGCATTTTAGTGATGCCCGGTGGCGGAATATGACGTCATATTCCGGTGCCTGGCTTCACTTCAGACAGCGCGCGCGAGAGAGCAGTGAGGAGCAGGAACACTGAGCTCACTTGCTGGCCGCGTAAGTGCTAGCAGAGTAGGCACCAGCAATGTGGGGAAAGCAGGTGCCTACTCTGTTATAACGCCAGCATGCACTCGCAGCTCGGCGGGCCGCAAAGATGGTCCATGTGGGCCACATGCGGCCCGTGGGCCGCGGGTTTGACATGCTTGTGCTAAAGCATAGTTTTCACTCATAAAAGTTGTGATGATATAACAAATTCTCAAATATAATTGCATTATACCGTTATTACTAAAGTAATAACATCAGCCAACAATGGGACTTCCATATAAATTGGGCCATTTTCAGTAATGAAGTAGAATCTCGATTCCTCTTTTTTTGCGGTCTTGTCTGAATCACTGTATGGCAATGCTATTGACTGGATTATTTTCACTTTGACTGGTTTATCTTTTTCATCTGTGGTTAGTCTTTTGCCATCGTATCTCAGTACTTTAAGCTGTTACAAACAAATAAGAAACACAAGTAGATTAAGCATAATTCAAAAAAGTGGACAATATTACATATATTTTAATCAAATCTATCTATTGCAAAATGTGGCTCTGAACACCTAAGTCCCCTCACCCCCCAAAAAATAGGTGGAAGGCTTCCAGTACAAGTAATAATAGTTACTAACAGACACAATTTCAATGCAATTAGTAGAATTGGGCACCTCCAAAATTTTCATTTTGTCTGAACACATTTGTTTTTGCATGCAATTCAGATATTATTTTCATTTTTGAAATTCTATTCAGATGAATGAATTGCATCGAAAGAACAGTTCAGAAGAAGTCAAACACGGTTACAGAGTTATTCACTAAACACTGACACCGAGCCTTTAAAGGCACCTGGGTGTATCACTAGTAAGTAGAGAGATATGCACTAGTCAGCATATGTAAGTGTTATAACAGCATAAGAATACTACCTACTAGTACAATGATAGTATAGTCTAATATATTCTCTACTTACTAGTGATACGCCCAGGTGCCTTTAAAGGCTCGGTGTCAGCTTCTGTTGATTATTCATTACTATATGTTTTCAGAGGTTTTTATATTGAGCCATTGCGCTCCTTATCAGTTGTATCATTTTCAGGTTTCCACTATTGTTTTAGTGTGGAACACTTTGGGTGATTGCTAATTGCAATTTTTAAATTAATTAATAAAGACTTTTTTTCTTTCTTATTATTTTTTTGTGGTTCTAGTCGTATACCTGCACTTTAGACTCCTATATCTATTTTGGAGCAATTAAAGACTTTTAAAAGACTACTCTCCCTGATACCTCTCCATTGGTACACAATGTCCAATTATTTTCTTTGTTTCTACTACGGGTTATCCCCCTTTGTATTGTGTACCACATAAGGCTGTATACAGTTTTCTCAGATTTATTAATGACCATATGGCGGCCAATGATAAAATGAGGCCATCCGGTAGGATGCTCCTTCACAAATGATCATTTTCTTATTTTTTTGCAAGTGAATTGATAATTTGAAGACCTAATAACCCACTGCCAGCGCTAGCAGATTTAAATAGATTTTAAACATGTGGTGCTGCCAGGGTTAATGTGGTGGCAGGCCAGTGCTTGAGAGCCAACTGCCTCTTTACAAAAGTAACAAAGAAAAGAATAATAAATGAAATTCCTATGGGGTCAATAACCCCCATATTACTATAATAGAGGTATTGTACCTCCATATGTCCCCATCTGCTATTGGTGGGGATATCTACCAAACATATAAAACTAGCAACTGGGCAGTGGGCATCGGGTGGGGACTGCTTTAAATTTTAAGGGGGGAGACTAGTGTCCTCTCCTGTGGCACCCAACCATGCTGGTGGGTGTGGGCCGTAATAGTTATAAAATGGGAGTGGACCTAGTGTCCCCTTCAACTATGCTGGTGGGTGGAGACCCTAATTAACTATAAAGTGTGGGGATGGTCAAGCCAGTGTCCAACCCCAAAATAATAATAATAAGCCCCATCCTCAGTAACTAGGGGCCCCTGATCCCCAGTCACTCCCTAAAATAAAGTCCCTACCTAGTAAGGAGAGGGGGTGCAAAAAATGTAAAACCTATAAAAAAAAATACACTTACCATTAGTAGTCCTATTTCCATAATAAATAAAAATCCATAATACCCAACAGTGTGAATGAAAATTTTAAAAGGCCCAATTGGGAAAGAAAAAGAAGGAAAGAAGGAAAGAAGGAAAGAAGGAAAGAAGGAAGACTACTGATTGAAAATATAATTTTAGTTTTACAGCTTTTAGCTTTTTGCTTCCCTCCCCACTGCCCAGTTTCTAGTTTTATATGTTTGGTATATATAAGGGTGAGAGGGGTTTCTCTCTTTTAGCAGTCATGACCAGATGTGGGTTCACCCTTTATGGTTTTGAAGGAATTTAAAACACGGTTCCCAAATACCCCGGTAAAGTGTATATTTATGTACAATAGATGAGTTTAGTTCCTCTAGGACTCTTACTGATTCCACTTTGAGAATCCATTCTCTTATAGAAGGAGCTGCTTGTCTTTTCCAGAATAGGGGTATCAGTAGATTTGCTGCCGTCAACAGGTGGAATATCAGTATATTGGTGGGTTTATGTCTCTGAACCTCAAAACCCCAAATAAAAGGGTTTTGGGGTAGAGGTACTGCTGTGATTATCTTAATAAGTTTCGTGATTTTGTCCCAGAATCGTTGGATAATGGGGCACAATCACCATATATGTGCTAGTGTGCTATGTGGCTGTTGACATCTCAAGCAGCTATCCGGGGTAGTTGGGTGGAATTTGTGAATGTGAGTGGAGAAATAGTGCCCTCTCGCTATTCACTTGTAGTTGCCCTCTTGGATATTGGTGCTAATTGTTGATTTGTGAATTTGTCTGAAAGTGGTTGACCGCTCCTTTTGAGTCATTACAATTTGAAGATCTGAGGTCCATGCTCAAGTGTATGGGGGGTGGTGGGGTTATCTGCATAGTCCTGATGTTGCATCATTCTAAATATGGTCAGGTGTTTACGAGAGTTTTTGACTCGTACAGTATGTTTCAAAAGTGGAGTGTGTGCGCGTGACGGTGGCTAGGTCGGCTTTGGATTTCAAGAAGTGGGTAAGTTGGTTGTATCTAGATGATTGTAAGGTCAAAAGCAGTGTGTGCGGTTATCAGTTCTCTGAGAGGCATGATGCCGGAGGTCTGTAATATAGTTCCTAATGTGAGGTATGGTGATGTGAACAATTGGCCGTAAGTCGATGGTGTCATACCAGGGGTGAAGCGGGGGGTTTGAGTCAGTGGATATAATCGGGATGGGTGTGGAGCTAGATATTTTAAGTGTCTGATCCCTTGTCAGCATTTCAGAGTTGGTAGAATAGTCCGGTGTGTACTATGTTGTGGTAGCACGAATATCTTCCCATATTTGTGCCACGGGATCATGTATAGAGGCACCTGAAACATAGTCGCCTCGATATGGACCCATTGTTTCATCGTGTTTGGGTTGGACCCTTCATAAATTCTCATTAGGAAAACTGTTTTTTGGTAGACTACAATGTTCGGCAGGCCTAAGCTTTCCAGAGCCATGGGTCTTGACAGCATGTCAAATGGTATCCTAGAGTGTTTGGAGGTCCATATGAATGAGGTGAACTGTCGTCTCACCTCTTTGAAACAAGATTTGGGAATGAGAATTGGCAGTGCTTGCAGTAGGTATAGCAGACGTGGGAGGGCATTCAATATTGATCCGACACAACCAACCAAAGTGGGGAATATTAAATTGTTATATATATATATATATATATATATATATCATGCTGGACAGCCCATGATGGAGAGTAATAAGGTTGCATATGTTTGCTGAATGGCTAAAAGTCCATAGCCATCGGTAAAGTATAGTTGGAGGCTACATAAGGGTCTTTATATAAATGTGTGAAAATAATATTTAATAAAAACTGAGAAAATCTAGGAAAAGACATGGAACAAATATGAGGGGAAATGTGCATAAAAAGAAAAAAAAAAAAATATATATATATATATATATATATATATATATATAGACTTCCTGGAAGTGGCAAAGACGGAGAAAGAGAAGGTAATACTCATAAGTCACTTTATTTGTGAATGAACTGAGTATAGTTAAAGTCCTCGTTCAGACCTTGAAGTGTCAAAGTTTTAAATTTATGGATCCATTTGGACTCCTTTTGTAGAAGGAGTCTATTAAAATTGCCTTTTCTAGGGTTGGGTAGAAGCTTTTCGATTGCTTGAAATTTTACGTTCTCAGTCTATTATGAAAATTCTGAATGTGTCTAGCTACGGAGTGGGAGTGATAGTATTTTTGATAGAACCAGCATGCTGTAAGATTTGACGCCTGAATTGTTGGAAGGTCTTGTCTATTGTACTGTGTGGTGCTGCAATTAATCAGGGCGTTCGTGTGAACCTTTAAATTGGACCTTGTTGATTGTACTACTTTCGATGGTACAATATTTTCACAGGCTCTGCAATGGCCACATCTATAGGTCCCCTTGATTTGGTTGAGCCAATTTGTAGTAGGGGATGGAGATGGCAGATGGCTGTGTACCACCAAGTCCTGTAGGTTCCTTGCTCTCCGGGCAGTTAGTTCAGGGTGATCAGGTAGTATATTCTGTAGAATCAGATTGTGACAAAGTTAGGGACAATTTTTAGAGAGTATGTAGGACATATTGGACCAACCGCTGTCAAAAGTGGCAATACATCTAGGGGTGGAAGATGTTGTTTTTGCTTGTGTAGTTCTAAGGCTTGTAGGTCTGTCTATTTGACTAGCTCGTTGAAATGCCCTCTTGAGTACCCTATTGGGGTAGCCTAATGACTTGAAGCGTGTTTTTAGTAGTTGGCATTCTTGGTAGAAGGAAGTACTTTCAGAGCAGTTTCTCCTAGCACACAAGTACTGGCTGTACGGGTTAGATGCCCTCAAGTTATAGGGATGATGGCTTTCCCAATGTAGGAGGCTATTGGTGGAAGTTAATTTTCTATACAGGTGAGTCTGTATGGTGCCATCCTCATTGAGGACAATCCTGAGGTTCAGGAAAATTAATTCTCATTCGTCAATAACTGATGTCAATTTCAAACTGGCATCATTATTATTGAGGGCATGGACAAACTGCTCAAAGATAGAAACTGAACCTGTCCAGAAGAGCAGCATGTCATCAATATATCTGTACCATTTGAGAATATAGACATGGTACAGACTATATTGAGATGATTTGATGACATGCTGCTCCCACCCCCCCTAGAAACAAGTTAGCATATGTTGGGGCACAAGCAGTACCCATGGCAATGCCTGTGAGTTGTAAGTAATAACTACCATTAAATATAAAGTAGTTATGTGTCAAGATTAAATTTAGTAAATTCATAATGAAATTTTTCTGAGGAAGCCGACCGGCGAAACACGTTGACGTCACAAAGGGGGAGGAGCATGCAGTTCACGGAGTTTGGAAGCGGTCTTTTCCACTATATGAGCCCACCCAAACTGAGTGGGACTCATTGAAACACACAGTTGTATAGTCCTGGATAGTTATAAGTTACATAGTTACATAGTTACATAGCTGAAAAGAGACTTGCATCCATCAAGTTCAGCCTTCCTCACAAATGTTGTTGCTGTTGATCCAAAAAAAGGCAAAAAACCTGGCATCCGTGAATACCCAACCCAATATCACGCGACTCACTCATCCAAATCCAAGGGAGTCTCACTCCTAATGCACAACTCCCTGACGTTTGAATTGCTACACATAAAGAAAGATACTCAAGGGAGATACATCATCATGTACTGCACCTTGGTAGGAATATACAGCCCAAACACACACCAAAGAAATTCACAAGGTTCTCAACAAGCTCCCAGACACTTAACCCGAACGCAAAGTAAAGCCATACTCAAACTTATGTCAGAACGTTTATGACGCATGGAGAACAATCCACCCTATGGAAAAGGAATTCACTTTGTACTCAGGGGGAGCATAGGTCATTCTCCAGAATAGATCACATTATGGTATCAAGCCCCCTGCTTCCAAAAGTTACACAGTGCTCCATTGGAGACATTGCGTGGTCTGATCATGCGCCAATAACAATGACAATTAGAGGCCCTTTCCCACACAGAGGACAAGCACCATGACGCCTAAATGAGTCGCTCTTGCATGACCCAACATTCATGTCCCAAATGACACAAAACCTAGAACAATATTTCCAACTCAATGATCTCCCAGAAACAACCCCAGATTTCCTCTGGCAAGCACATAAGCCAACAATTAGGGGCCTACTGATTAGTCGAGTCTCATATCTGAAATGTACAGCACCAAAGATTACATGACACTGTTGTGAACCCTACGAGATGCTACAAATGCACAGACTATACAACCAGAGGACGCTCATCTGAAAACAATAGAGAACGTTACCAAATGCATAAACGACATACATCTAGCAAAAACTTCTCACACACTCCAACGGCTTAAAATGAGACATTATTCCCAGGGCAATAGAGCAGGAAAGATGTTCGCTACGCTGCTGAAAAAACAACAGACACAATCCAAAATTCCATACCTACTCTTGGATTCTAACAAAAAAATATACAACCCCCAAGAAATAAATAACGAAATGGCCTCCTATCATAAACTGGAACACACTATATACCAACCAACTGAGACAGAGATTAATAGCTTCCTACATCTCACTAAATTGCCATCCCTAACCCCACAACAAAAAGCAGCACTACAAGCACCCGTGACAAGCCAAGCGATAGCACAGACCATCGCTTCTCTGCCGGCGGGGACTGACTTACCAATTATTATTACAAACCTTTTTCTCACATCTTAGCACCACGCTTAGAACCAGTATATAATCACATTATAAACACAGGCAAGATACCACAAGAAATGCTTATGGCACACGTGGCCACACTTCCCAAGCCGGGGAAACCACCCAACAAAAGCCAAAACCTACACCCAATATCCCTACTCAACACAGACACAAAGCTGCTCGCCAAAATATATGCAAACAGGCTATCACAGATTATCCCTACTATTGTACATGCTGATCAGGTAGGATTCGTCAGTGGACGCCAGGTGGAGGATGGCACGAGGAAAGTCATAGACCTGCTGGGTGGGCTGCGGGGAGGGGGGCCCCCAGTGTGCTACTTTCACTGGATGTAGACTGAACTGATCCTTACTCCTCGCGGTCCGTGGTTTATCTCTCTAATATCCGCTCTGTACTCCAACCCATCAGCCCAGGTGGTAAATGGAGGATTTTCCACTCACAGCTTTGCCATTACAAATGGCTCCAGACAGGGGTGTCCCCTTTCCCCAATCCTTTACATTCAAGCTCTGGAACCTCTAACTCAACTAATAAGAGATGATCCTAAAATTCATGGCATTAAAGTCAATGAAATTAATACAAATTGACACTTACCTATCTCCTTACCACATATCTCCTTACCTACACATACAGATACTGCACTTGAAAAAGACCCAGGAGGGTCAAAGCGCGCTGTGCTAGCTGCTGTGTCAGCAATTTCTGCTTTTATTATTTTATCCCCCAAAAATGTTTATTTTAACACTTCACCTTACCTGGTTCCTGAGTTCCTGCTAAGAAAAACTTATTACAAACATCTAAGAGGAGGATCAGATCCAGTGTATCCCTTGGTGGATGAAATACCTTTACAGTCCAGAGCCTAACTTGTGGCTCTGGAAAGTGTGAGTGAACCTTTTTTATTCTCCACATATTGTAAATAGGTTTCAACAGTATACACTATGTTGTTTTCTTGTATATATTATATATAGGGTCCACAGTTTCTGTCTGTTGCTGAAAATAGGACATATACATGATTTTAAAGGTAAAATATTCCACTATTTGTGCGCGTTCACCTTTTTTTTTTCTGTTCACTATATCTTTCATTTGGTGTAATAAGTGACTGTACACCAAGGTGTTTTTAAGCTGCACCAGTTGTAGTAAAAGCTCCCTTTTCCCTTCTATTGTGTATTCCTACCAAAGTTGCAATACCTGTTCAGAACTATACCACTCGCGATACCTGCCTGCTCCTTAAGAGAGGTGCAGGGACTCATAAGTTCCTTCATATGGAATAACACCAGACCTTGAATCGCGAAAATCACCCTCTATAAACCATTCATACAGGGTGGCATGGATCTACCAGACATCGGGAGATATTATAGAGCAGCAATTATAAGCCCAATATTATCAGCGAGTGGAAACATCATGCCCCCCCAATGGGTCCATATTGAATCGATATATACTAACGATATCCCCATCACAGCTCTCGCATGGATGTCTCGGAAGCTGAGACCCAAATATAAGGGAATACTCCCCACGACCAAATACACACTACAAGTATGGGACAAATTTAGGGATAGACATAAACTGGATGACGGCATCTCCCAGGCGTTACCTTTGGAGGCCATACCCTCCATTATACACGACTTTAACTATAAACTGTGGCACAGATGCCATATCACACACTTGTACCATATCTTCCAGGGGCCAACCTTGAAATATTTTGCAGACATACAGACACAATATGGGATACCAATTACCGCACATTTTTCTTATGTACAACAAATACTGTCATATCACGATGTAAATGGCCTACAGTTGACGGAGGTGGAAAAGATCTGTCTTAGACTACAACCGGCCAGAAAACTGATCTCTATCCTATATGCCAAATATAACAATACTTCCAACCCACAGTCCATTACCTTTATTAGAGCATGGGAGCGAGAACTGAACATCTCCCTCTCGGAAAGGCAGTGGCACATTGTGGCGGAACCAACCTCGACACTGGCCACTGGAGCATCCTGGTTGCCCACCTCTTGCGGCTGGACTATGGCCCTGCATTAAAAACCTTTTATTTTCCCTATGTGAGCAGTGTTACCCCAGATAACTAAGCCATGGAGCCCATTCGTATACCGAAAGACTATGGGAAAGACTTTGGCTCCATGGTAACTGAACTGTATGTATGTGATCTGAGCGCCATCCGGTAATAATGTGCGCTCAGATCTAAGCTATCTGGGGATAGGTAGAATGTGTATGTTTTATGTGATAAATGTAACAGTATGTATTTGTATGTCTTTTATTGTCCTTTGTCTGCCATGTGGTTAATGGAGTTTTGCCTCTGTCCTTGGAGATAATTGGATTACTTCCCAATTATCTCCAGGACAGAGAGGAGGGATTGTGATGCATTGTGGGATTGTAAGCTTGTGATTGGTCAATGTCCAATATGTTTCCCAGTTTCCCATCTGGTCCCCTAGGGGAGTGTCCACCAGGTGGGAGACCTGCATAAAAGCCGGGCAGGTAGCCCCAGTAAATCAGTTCTGCTTGACCCTCAAAACGAAGTGTCGTCTCATTATTGGGGGAATCGGATTGTATGCTGATTGCCAGGAGTGTAAGCTGATTGAATGATTTTCCTGTTCGGCTGTCTCCAGTGTTCGTGTGTTTCCAGTTCGGGAGATTGGTGAATTCATGTGTTTGCATTTCGGGCGATTGGTGAATTCATGTGTTTGCATTTCGGGCGATTGGTGAATTCATGTGTTTGCAGTTCGGGCGATTGGTGAATTCATGTGTTTGCAGTTCGGGAGATTGGTGATAGTGATGTACCGAACGGTTCGCCGGCGAACGGTTCCTGGCGAACATAGCATGTTCGCGTTCGCCACGGCGGGCGAACATATGCGCGGTTCGACCCGCCCCCTATTAGTCATCATTGAGTAAACTTTGACCCTGTACCTCACAGTCAGCAGACACATTCCAGCCAATTAGCAGCACAGCCTCCCTAGCAGACCCTCCCACCTACTGGACAGCATCCATTTTAGATTCATTCTCAAGCTGCATGCTTAGTAAAGAGGAGGGAAAGTGTAGCTGCTGTTCATGAGATAGGGAAAAGCATAGCTAGGTTAGGGATAAGGGTATGCTTTTTTTTATTTTTTTTTTCTATGTAATGTAAATGCACTTAGTTGTCTGCCACTGCTGCCGGCTTCTGTGTCAGGCTCACAGTGCCCATTTCCCCAGTCAGTGCCACCAATTACATCTGTTGTCACAATAGCTTGGATTTAAAAACAAAAAACTTTTTTCACTGTTATAGATTGAATAGCAGT